>JAIXHY010000013.1:0-145758 GCA_020449905.1 Globodera pallida
CCCATGGACCAAGATCCTCGATCGGCCGCAATTTTACCAAACTTTTTTAAGGGCAAGAGTAATCGGTGAACCCCGGCACCGATCAAGATCCCGATCGGCGCAATTTTACCAAAATTTTCGAGATTCTCGATCAAACGGTCCTCAAGGCCGGGCTCTAATTAGTGACAACTTTTGCAGTTTCAAAAAGGTCGGAAACTCGTGTTTGGCAGATCAAAAAAACAAAGTATAAATAGAATGGCCCCCTGGGGGAAAAGGGCTTAACGCACAAAAAGTACAATCAGTTAAAAAGAACTTACGCAGTTTTCATCCGCAGAACGGAGACGTCCTTCGGCGCGTGCTTCTTGCAGTACAAATAGCCGACCTCGGAGTGCACAGTTTCGGTTGAACGGACAGCAACTGCACCACAACCACTTTTGCCGTTCTGTTGCCGATGGTTGTTGTTGTTGCTGGTGGTGCCAAAGACGACGCCGCCGCGTTGGTGACGATGCGCCTCGCTTTCCAAATCGATCAGAAGCCCCAAGCTGTAAGAAAGTGATCAGATTTTGAAGTAAAAATCATTTTTTAAAATCAAACAGAAGGCTGGAAAACTCTAAATCGTATTGATCAGATTGCACAACAACAACCTTTCTAATCTTCTCTTCCAAAAAAAGTTCATTTAAATATAACCCGATTGAAATCGGAGGAGCGTCACCGATCAGAAAGAGCAAACTTTTTTGAACAATTGAAATATTTCATTGATCAGTGGTGTCGGACCAGTGATTTCAGTAAAATTGATCGATCTCTGCGCGAGGATGGTGTTGCGTACGTACCGTTGTGCGCACGTCACGTGGTAGAAGTGCTTGCACATGCCCGCATCGCATTGCACCGTAATGCCGGTGCGTGCCCCCAACGCATGCGTCGGCGTTTTGCCACTGCCGCTGCTGCAACAGCCCGCGCACGCCTTGCGCCCAAACGCACGCGTATCGATGCCGCGCCAGCTGACCGCGCTGAGCGCCTCCGCGTCCGCAAAACTGACACCCGGCGTGAACGCGGCGCACAATACGTGCACCCAACCGCCGCCAGCATCGGAAACTAAACATTTTGAATTTTAAGAAATGCTTTTAATGTTGAGCCAAATTTGAATACTCAAAATTTTTTAAAGAAAATTCGAAATTACCCTAAAAACGCCATAAAATGGGTAAAACCCACCAGCTTTCTTGAAGGCGCCATAACGACTCGGGCACAGCTCGCAGTGCGGGACGTCGGCCACGTTGAAAAGGCACGGCTCGCAAAACCAGGGCTCAGTGGACGCTGACGAAACGACGCTTTGGGTGTCCGCTGTTGCGGATGCTGAAGCAATCGGCGGCAAATGCCCATTTTTGGGCTGGTTGTTGAGCTGAAAATGGGAGACAAAATTTTGGTTTGAGAAAAATTTAAAAAATTTCTCTTTAAGCAGAAAATTTTGGAAGGAAAAAACTCATAAATAATGGCGATCAAAAAATTTGCAACAAATTCTCTTTGGGCTGAAAAATGAGGATAAAAAATTGAAATGAAACAGACCCCCCCCCCCCGTTTGAGCTGGTCAGGGTTAAAATTTTGAAAAAATTGCAAAAAATTTTTGTGTTTGTGATAGGTAGGCTGGACCCCGGTTTTTTATTACCTCCTCTTGCTGTGGATGCTTCGAAGAATTGTTGGTGGTGGCCGCCGCCGCCTGCTGATGCTCTCCTGCTGAACCTGCTCCCCCGTCGTCCTCCACCACAACAGCGCCGTAGCAGAGTTCATGAACGGAAAGTGCACAACTGAAGAGAGAAATTTTGATAAAAATTATTTTTTTAATTTAAAAAAAACAATAATAAAAAAGCCCAAATAAAAATAAAATGATGGATGACTGATTGGCAAATACCGGTCGCATTGGATCAGTTCCCCGCAGTGGTCGGTCGGCCGCAAGTTAAGGCAAATGGCACACAATTGGACCTCGCTGCTCCCATCCGCCTGCACGGGCAATGAATTGAAAAATTAGAGGAAAATTTAAAGGCAATTAATTATGACTCAAAAATTGTCGTATTTTGTTGAGAAATTCAAAAAAATGCCATGCCATTCACTGATTGAGCAATTTTTTTGTTTTGTTTTTGAGTAATTATTCTCATTTTGGTGTCTTATTTTGTAAATCCAAAAAATAACGGGTTCTGTCGAAGGGTCAGCGACTGTTTCCTGTTTTGTTCCATCGTCGTTTTGGTGTCCCAGAAGTCCGTTGCTTTTTTTATCGTTTTTGCCGCCGCCCCTTTTGCGCTTCTTCAACAACTGCTGCTGTTGCTGCATTGTGATCAAATTGTTGTTGGTGTTATTGCTCTGTTAAAGAAAGGGAAGGAGGGAAGGTTCATCAAAGAAGGTAAAATCAATCAATAAAAAGCAAAAAAATAATAATGTTTTATTGCGAGCGTTTTTTGAACCAATGCCCAAAAATAAGGAACGAAAGTACAACCAACTGGACCACCGAAGAAATCGAAGAAACACCCCATTTTGTTTTGACATTGAACTGCAAAAGTACAATGGGAATAATCCCAAAATCATTTCGTTTGGACTCTTGAGACTTAAAGCAACAACCCTGGCAAAGGGATGCGCTAAGCTTTTTGTCGGGTTTCTAAAACAATTTTTTGAATTTCGTTCGACCGAAATCGAAGCGGAACCGAACTGCTTGGTGCCTTCTGAGTAGAAAATCGCTCCACCAACCCATCCCCGACAACCAAATGGATTTTTAGTAATTGAAACATTTTCAACAACAAACCGTCGATGCTCCCCCCTCAGCGTCCAGTTGGATGCCAGCAGCAATTTTGTGGTTCTGGTCAACGTCGTCGCGGGTGTCCTAACAACAAAAAACTTTTAACTAAAAAATTCCTAACACGAAACGTTAATTCTTTCATTTTTTACGTACATATTTTTTGCCAAAATGTACAAAAGCATTTGTGATAAAAATGTTCACGCCATGGGGGTTTAGGTTTGAAAAATGCACACAAACCCTCTTTTTATCGATGTTATTATCGGTGTCACTGGCCTCGTCATCGGACGAATTGCCGCCGCTGTCGTCGGACTGTCGCTCATCGGCTGATTGAGAGGAGGAATCGCCGTCATTAGCCGACTCACCGGACTCGTCGCCGTCGGAACAGCGCGACTCATTGGACACTAAAATTATTGAATTTGACAATAAAAGTAAAAATGATATAATTGTTTTTTTTATTATTTTTTGAAATATCGAAAGTGTAGAGTAAATTCGTGTTCGTAACCCGAAAATCTCAAAAAGCGCCCCGAAAAATTTGTTCAAATTCTTTGAAATTTCAAGTTTTTTTTTGATGATGATGAATGTTTTTTTTTGTTTAAATGAAGTCGAACATGGAAAAAAGACGTCCTCGTCCTCTTCGTCGTCGTCCTCCCCGCAGGGCAGCAGTTGTTGTTCATCGAAAAACGCTGCGTTTGGCTTAATTTGACGCTTGCCGGGCTCACGGGCGACTGAAAACGTACTCCAAAAATTAAACAAAAAAGTTGCATTTTTATGATTTATTTTATGGGTCTTTTTGAGAATTGTTGTATTCTGAAAACGGTATCTGCCTCCGCCCAATCCTTCAACTGATCAGAAATCCGAATCAAATTGCCCAAGAAATGATTTCTGAGTAAAGAAGGCATATTATGAGAACGGCACATTTCCAGGCCGATTGTTTAGAAATCGCGTCAAAACTATGCACAAAAAATGAACACCTGCTCCAGAGAGAAAATTGTGTCGTTCTTTGTCCATTTATCGAATAATTGTTGGGGATTTTTAGGATTAGCTTTGCCTGAAAATGCAATTTGCAAAAAAAATTCATGCAAAAAAGTGAATACCTAAACGGCAAAAATATGCAATTGGATTAAACAATTATAGAACACGGAGGTAAAAACAGATATTTTTTTAAAAGAAAATGCGAAGACTTTGGCCCATCGACTCAACGAAACATATAAATGATGCAGAAATAATGGACATTTCATGTAGAGAAACGATTGTGTGTTAAAACAGCACCCAAGGGCTTTCTTTCTGCGTTTCAAGTCCATTATTTGAGGATTGTCAGTCACAGGAAATTGGAAAATTTTTGGTAAATTCGGAGAGGCCCACCACTTTGATTGGTCCGGTCCGTCTGTTCGGCTACACACAAACCATAAGGCAATTCTAAAGAATCCTCATGTTTCATTAAAATTATTTGCATAAATGTTTTCTAAATTTAAATTTTTCGGACTCCCGGACATTATTGGGTCCAGAATACCGGAAATTTTTTGAAGCCGGAGTTCGGACATTATTTTTGGCATACGGAGGGGGGGGGGGGGGGATTCTTTAGGATTGCACAAAACCAAATCAAACAACAGCAAAAATATAAAAGTTTTATCTATCATTTATGTATCTGTCTTTGGCTTTCTCTTCCTCCTCGTTCGTTTTTGTTCAGCATCAGTCACCGCTACCACCGCCACTTTTCCTCACACTTTTCACAATTTGATGCATTCGCTTAAAGAAGCCGGAGGATGTGGAGGGCGGCTGATGCTGGAAAGCTTGAATGCCTGGAAAAGCATGGCATTTTTTTATTACAGTATTAATGACCGGAAATTTTTTCTGTTTTTATTTGGTGAATGGCAAAAAAAAATCATGGAATTTTTTGGAGTGAAAAGCCCAAAAGGTTGGGGAGTTTCTTTCAAATTTGGCGCTTACCAATTGCCCAATTTTCTAACGGCGGCTTCTCCACACCCAGACGATTCAGTGGCACATGTGTGCCAAGTTGCATCTTAATAAGAGTGTGGGGAAAGAGTCGAAAAAACGACAAAACAAAAATAAATTTCTTAAAAACCAACTACAAAAAAAGCAAATGCCCAAATTTAAACCCCACCCACCTCTAACACCACCATTAGTTCCTGTTGTTGCTGTTCGCCAAGCTGTTCATTGCTGGTTGACGGGCCGCCTTCGACTCCTCCTCCTTCAGCAGAATTTGGTAGCCCCATAGCGTCCGGCACTTTCTGCTTCTGTTGCGGCGACGCTGGCGGCGGCAAGTCATCGGATGGTGCATTTGGCACGGCTGCCTAAACATGGACACACAAAATGAAAGTATTGGTACTGCTCGCACTGATTTTATTCGCTAAACCAGACAAAATTTCAAAACCCTTTTTTGTCTGGGTATTTGGCAGAACTTTGGGGTGGAAAATTGTGCACGAGGACTTGAACGAGTGTTATAGCCCAACATTTTGTTGGTTAGGCACAAAAAACCAAAAACACAACGCCATGGCTTGCAAAATTCTTCTATTTTTATTAAAGGGTTCTTCCGTTTTTTTATTCTCACCGTTTTTCGTTTCTTCCTCAATTTTTTGGTCGTTGTCTTCTTGCTCTTCCGCACCGTCACATTGTCGTCGATGTTACTGGTGTTGAGCTTCCTCAAGTCCAAGTCCTAAGGAAGGGACATAAAAATTTAAAAACGAAATTTGATGCCGTTTTTTTTGAAAAAATGGTGGAGGGGTGCGGGACGGTGAGCCAAATTTGTGTGCCAAATCAAATAAACCATTATTTTTGGCCAAAAACCGCCAACCGTTTCCTCCTCCGACTCGTCCACAATTTCGCCCTCCTCCAATGTGGCATTGCCTTTCTTCTTCGACAATGTTCGGCTTGCGTCAACAAACAGCACATCTTCGTCCGGTTCATCGACGACTTCATCGTCGGTTTCCTCCTCTTCCTCAACCTGTTCGTCCTCGGCGTCCAATTCATTCTGCACAAAAAAACCAAACGTAAAATGGGGGGAAAACCCCATTTTCTAAGGCCGTCACTTCTCAAAAAGCAAAAAATCCGGCCAACGTAACTTTTTTTTGGATTAAATTCCTTTAAATTTTCTATTGTTTTCTTTGGCGTAAAAATGCTAATAAAAAAGGTAACAATTTTACAAACCTCAATGCGATCGACGCCAACGTCCGCAACCATTTTGGACCGTTTGTTCACGGGTCCATTGTCGTTGGCATTTTCTTTGACAGTGCCGTCGGTGGCGACGGCGACGGAGGCCAAATGCTGGTCAATGTAATGCTGTTGGGCCTGCACAAACGTGTCCCAAGGCGGGATAAGCCACTGTTGCGCATCAAACTTAACACAAAAATTGTTTAAAATTTTACCATTTTTTGTTGGAAAAATTCTAATTTAATTCAGTAAAATTGATGTCCCGACTTACATCAACGTAATCGTTCTCTTCATAGTTGAAGCCAGAATATCGGATCAACTTTTCGGGCTTAATTCGACACCGATCGTCTTCACCTAAAACTTTTGTATAAATCCTCATGGCGGAGAAAAGGGCGTTTCTTCGTCCCCAACCAGTTCGTTCCCTGCCGTTTCTTTCCCAAACATTTTTTGCATATACATAAAATTAGAGTAGGCCGGGACCGGGACTGATTTGTGAGTCTCCAATTTTGGAATTGAATTTCCCCCTTATATAACCCGGTTTTTTCAAAATTGACAAATCTTTGTTTTTGACCATTAGTCCCGGGTTTCTTGACCGGGATTTGATTAATTTCCCCCTTATAAAACCCCAGGTTTTAGATTTTCTCCCGGTCAGTTTTTCCCAAAATCCCTGTCCCGGCCCATCAAAAATGGCTAGCTGTTCAACATGTTTATTTTGAACTTTGCAATCCGCGGACACCGAATTTGATCACTAATGATCATTCATTTCCTTCCCGTCTCAAGAGCCCCAACAAACCGGTGGTTTCCGCATGTTTACGCTTCCGTCGACCTCCAACCGCCGGCGTCGTCTCGTCCTCCATGTGAAATTTAACCGTCAATTGTTCGGTGGCTCTGCAAAAAAAAAACATTTTTAAGGCGATAAAATTTTGAGAAATTCAAAATTTAAAAAATGTGGGCAAAAAATTCTACGAGTGAAAAAATTCTAGATGAACCCTTTGCGAGTTTCGGACCCGAAAGAACAAAAAATCCGGGTAAAGATGAAGGTTTCCACAATATTTCCCAAGATTTGATAGAGCGAAGAAAGTGCCGTCAAACGGGGAAATTCTCGGCATTTCCCAGCCCAAAATTTCTGTCAAAAGCCCTGTTGTTGGACGGACAACAACCCAACCTCTTGCGATAGGCCGGCGGGTAACCGTTCAGCAAGCCCAACTGTCGCATCCGGTAGATCCAGGGTGGCAAAACGCGCGAGCCGATGCCTGAAGAATTAATTTTTCAAAATCAAATTTACTGTCCTTTTTTTTGTTGAATACCCACCCAATGCATCGCGCAATTGATCACTGATCACACCCGGCTGAGGCCCTTGGCACTGTTCGTGGAAGCGAGATCCGGCACTAAAAATGATCAAATTTGTAAAAATTAGTAAAAGCGACTAAGCGAACTGATCAGTTAAAAATGAAAATTTATTTTTTTATGCTAAAATTTTCATTAAAAACCTTTCCCGTCGCTTGGAAAAACTGTTGCGATTTTGCGAAATGCGTCGTGCATCGCGCGGCTCCGGACACCTGAACAGCTCGTGCCCGATGGTACCGCAATTGAAACAGGCCTGAAAACAAATTGTTTTTATTTATTTTTTTGCAAAATTATGGGCATTTTAATTCGAATAAGTCCACATTTTTAAACGTCATAATAAATTTTTGAAGACGTACTTTTCCTGAAGCGGAGCTACGCTTTGCGCTGCCGCCTCCGCCGCTTCGTCTTGGCTCTTTTGGCACCGGCGTGTGATGGGAGATCACTTGGGAGAAGTTGAAGTTGGAGCTTAATGAGAAAAAATAGAAATTTGTACAAATTTTGAGTAAAACACACTGGCGAAAAACGCAAAAAACAAACAAAAAAAAAGTAGAAAAAATATTGATAATTGGCGTTTCTTAAAAAACAATTTACCCGTTTTTTGCTTTAAGGCCTTTTTAGTGATGATTCCTAAACGTTGGCGTGGATCCTGCCGGGAAAATTATTAAACTCAAACGTTTTATGTCAAGAAAAAGGATCAAAAATTCTAAACCTATGACCAATTCGCTCTTAGATTTTTTTAACGGATTTCAAAACGGGGGGGGGGGAGGCTGTTATAGCCCCCGTATAATCAATCAGCTCCTGCCCACAGGGTACGCCTCTATTTCGGCACCTCCCCACCCACCGGGCGTTTGTTCGATAATTTTTTGTGAACTCATTAAATTTGACCACCTCGTCCCTTCCTGCTCTTGTTGGTATGCGCTGTTGTTCGCCTCGTCCTCAACCGCCTCCGTGTCAACAACAAATGAGTCAGCGGAGGGCAGCTCGCCGAGCTCCAACGACACGTTGCTTTTGTTGTTGGCACACAATTTTGTCGACTGCACTTTTTGCGCTTTACGAACACGTCCGTTGTCGTCCTTCCCGACAGTGTCGTCGTCCAAAATTTGAATGGAACTGTCCGACTCGTCGGAACCGCTAAAATTTATGCAAATCCGTTAAAGCCGGCACGGGGGTTAAAGGTTTACCGGGAACTACGATATCTCCAGGGACTAAAACTAAGACATATCATCAAAAGCGAAAGAACAAAAACCAAATTCGTTCACCTGATCTCGTCCTTCAGCACCAACTCGTCCACGACGCCTTCCAAGCCGTTACATCTGACATATCCGGCCATTGTTTTAGTCATATGCAAAAATCGATTAAAGAAATTAAAATTCTTAAACAAAAAAAGATATGTAAATAAATGACACCGGCGTCCATGGACAAGCAAATGATTGATGAAAAATTGCGATATGAAGCCAAAAATTTAACAATATCAAAATAGCCCATGCAAAAAAAAAAGCTGGAAATGCATTCCTCAAATTATAGTAAATTTTCTCAAATTCCCAAAAAAATGGATCACATTTGGTTTCATTTAAAGTCCGTCATGTTTTGTAGAGCGCGACAGAGGGCAAATTTTATGAAGATTTGGGTGAAAGAACGCCGCGCTCGATGAGGTCCGGAATTTCGACCGCCATCCACGGGCCAAGACCCAATGAGAAAGCATGCGCAATGCCAAACCTTGGCACATTTCTGAAAAAATGAAAGCGCATATTAAAAGTTACATTAAACATTTAATCAATTTTGACCCATATTTTTGAGATGAATCTCTTTGAAAACTGAACACCCAAAAAATGCTTAAGCCAGCCACTAACCTTGCCCATAACGGCTTGAAATGATCACCTAAAATTGTTTAAAATGATTAAAAAAGGAAAAACCCTTTTTATAAAGTTTTCAGGGTCGTGGACAACCCAACAAATCTTTTTTTAAATAATCACTTACTTAAACAAATTTTGCCGCCCCTATACATTTTGGCCGTTTTGCCATCCAGTTCGGGAAGTGCTTAAGAAAAAAAGCGAGATTTTGAAGGAAGAAAAAAACAATTTTTGTACTAACCAATTTCCGGTGCCGTTTTTGGATATGTTATCGGCACATCGAACTCCACGTCGAATTCGTATTTGATTTTGTTGTGATAGGCCCAGCACTTTCCGAACCTGCAAAAAATTAATGTTCTTAATAAAATTCGGTTGTTTTTTAAATCAAAAAAAAAATCATTAAACGCTAAAAAAATTAGGTAGAGGCGGTTCCTATTTTTGTTGGGTCCCTCCATTGGGGGAAAGTAAAATTGAAATTTTCGAATTTTTGTTCTTTTCGAATTTGTCCTCACCATCCAACTAATAATCAAGGACACAAACTGTTCGTGCCCCCCCCCATACCATCGAGTGCCATCCGCGCTTGACTCAAGCCTAAACCAGTCGGACTCGCACTGTTTGTTGTGCTCGATGAACGCGATCAAACTGTTGTACTCCTCCTTCAGCCGTTCAAGCCACAGAGGTCCATCCCTGGGCAAACAAAAAATATATTTTCGGCATCCATCGTTTATACCATAATTACGATCGGACTTAGTTTTTTTCGTTAATCAGAAGAAAAAAAAGATCAGAGCTCGGTTTGACAAATTTCGAATCCGAACATCAGAAAAAGTTCATCAAATGTCCCGATTTTTTCTTGAATAACAAAAGGCATTTCTAGCAAAGTCGGAACCGCGGTTATAACACGGCACCTCGGTCCGGCACTTGTCTTCAGCAGAGGAATTTTTCTCAGCGTTTTTTTCACTGAATCGTCCATGAAAATTTAGAGAAATAAAGCTTATATCTGAATACAATTAACACTGATCAAATGGTGGGAATTCTTTACATAGACAACAAAACAAAACAAAACAAAAAAGCATCGCAACGAAATTGGAATTTGGCGCGAAATATTTCACGCGAGCAATCGTCGATTGCTTAATTTTTTTTTTTAATTTTAGAAATTTCATTGCTTAATATTTTTTTTTTAATTTTAGAAATTTCATCGCTTAATTTTTTATTTAAAATTGAAAAAAAAATTTTTGAATGGCGCGGATTCGAAGAAAGGTAATATGTTGAAGGAAATTTAAAAAAAGAGCAAAAATTCAGCGTCAATTTTAATAAATGCATACAATTGCGGACTATTTAGCTGCTCTGTGGACTTCGTACACAGGGAGCGACGTGTGGGAGGCGGTTCGCCACCGAGCGAGGTCGGAAGGCGCACCAGGAGGCGCGACACACTGGAAGGGAGCGTCACGACGACTTCCTCTGTCGCCTATGCGACTTCGGGGCGGCGACGAAGGGGCGTGTGCAGCGCCATGCCCAGCACGCGCATCCGGGCCAAGCGACAACCCCAATCGAACTGGGGTCTGTCCATGGTGTCAGTGTAATGGAGAGGACGGGAAGAGGTTAAAACTTACATTTGCGTCTGGAGACCCGTAATCAGAGGGAGGAGGGAGGGGGGGGGGGAGGGAATACACAAAAAATTCATCGAATTAACCGTTTGCCTCATTATTAAAGCTACAAATTTGAATACGGGTGAATTAGTGATTGCTGATCATGAATCTGACAACAGATGGTGCCAAATCATTCATTTAATCTAATTTTTCACTAAGTACTGACTTTATTAGTCTTTAAACATCATTTTCTAATAAAATTAACTTATTCGTACTATTAACCGAATGCTATTCAATTTGACATTTTGTCTACGCGACATTTCCTTTTTGGACATTTGCCGAGTCGCTGCGAAAACGACATTTCACCGAATATTAATTTAACTTATCGGGATGTTTTCGTCATAATTTCATCAATGAAAAGTAGAGTAGACCGGGACCGGGATTTTTGGCCGGGACCGGGATTGGTAACATAAAAAACCGGAATTTTATAAGGGAGAGTTCAGTCACAAAATTGGACTTCAGTACCAGTCCGGCCTACTCTAAATAAAAGCCTTCCACGACGAAATTTTGAAAAGGCGTGTTAATGCCAAAAATTAAAATAAAATGTGAATATCCCAGTTTAAATTCTTGAAGCATATTGAGGCAAAGATACAATATTTTCTGTACATTTTGGACTCATATATGTATATGCCAAACGTTTTGTACTTAACTTTGTAAAAATAGTGTGATATTCGTGAAGTCGTTTTTACAATTACTCGGAGAAATGTTCGATTATGACTCGTTCGGCGAAATGTCTCCACCACTGAATTCACAATTTCTCCAGCTCCCTACCCTGGTGTTACGGTCCTGGCTGGCGTACAGCCAATTCCAATTTAAGTTATCGTTTCAAAATCGTTTGATTTGAGTCGAAAAAGGACATAATTTACGAAAATCTGGTCAAATTGAATGACAAATCTTTCTGAAGCGGAATCGGCTGGTTCTTTGTCAAATATTTAACAAAAAATGTAATTTAAGGCCGCCTGCTCGGCGTGAAAGTTCGAGTTTGCCGTGGGAATAAGCGGGCCGGCCTTTCGCTGATCGGCGCGTTCGATCACCTGGCGCGGGTAATTTTTTAAAAGGACCAAAAGAGTTCACTCAAAAAAACATCCTGAACAAAAATTCAGCGTCAATTTTAATAAATGCATACCCATTGCGGACTATTTAGCTGCTCTGTGGACTTCGTACACAGGGAGCG
The DNA here is from genome assembly GCA_020449905.1 of Globodera pallida. Lineage (NCBI taxonomy): Eukaryota > Metazoa > Nematoda > Chromadorea > Rhabditida > Heteroderidae > Globodera > Globodera pallida. The sequence continues at coordinate 11,944 of JAIXHY010000013.1, forward strand.
ACGTGTGGGAGGCGGTTCGCCACCGAGCGAGGTTGGAAGGCGCACCAGGAAGCGCGACACACCGGCCGGGAGCGTTACGACGACTTCCTTTGTCGTCTCTGTGACTTTGGGGCGGTGTCGAAGGGGCGTGTGCAGCGCCATGCCCGGCGCGTCCATCCCGGCCAAGCAACGACCCCCATTGAGCTGGGGGCTGTCAATGGCGTGAGTGTAATGGAACGGACGGGAAGAGGTTGGTTTTAAACTCGGCTGCAGGCCTCGTAACGAACACTAAAACGATTACAGCTAAAGTTTTAATGGTTTACTTTAAGTCGAAAAAGGACAAAATTTGCGGAAATCTGGTCAAATTGAATGACAAATCTTTCTGAAGCGGAATCGGCTGGTTCTTTGTCAAATATTTAACAAAAAATGTAATTTAAGGCCGCCTCTCGGCGTGAAAGTTCGAGTTTGCCGAGGGAATGGGCCGGCCGGCCTTTCGCTGATCGGCGCGTTCGATCACCCGTCGCGGGTAATTTTTTCAAAGAACTAAAAGAATTCACTTCAAAAAACATTAAAGAAAATCTGAGTGTAGTTCGTATGGTTTTTATAAATAATCATTCATATGGTTTTTATAAATAATTAATATCTTACTTAATTAAATTATGGTCTATCAAGTTTAAGCGCGACATTCGACTTGCCTATAAATTGGCAAAGCGCGCGTGTGTTGGGCCAGATGGAGCAGGCCTTTTTAAGAAGAGGATTGAGCTCTTCGTGCATCAATTTGTGATGGTCACGGGGAGATCGATTGGCGCGGCGATTTACACCGCAATCGTCTCATTGGCAAAGGGGTGGGCAGCACGTGCCGACACTGCACTCACCGGAATTGTGGAGGAGGATGATCAGGGTGAGCTCAAAATCACCCGCATCTTCGCGCTCCAAGAGAAAATAGCGGCGGCGAAGAGGGCGCGAAAGTTTCGCTTTGTGATGCCGAATGAATGGTCGAGTTCTTCGCTCTGCCAAACCCGGCTGTTCAGCCACAATTTGTGGCTATTCGGCAACAGCTGGAGCTAGTTATGCTAGCCCAATAGAAGGTCGGTAATTGAATTGAATTTTTGTTAACTTGATAAGAAAACTGGTCCCAAAACCTGCAGTAGTTTGCCCGGGAGTTGGTGGTAACTTTTTTGCTGAAACTAGTTTCTCAGTTCAAAAAAGTTTTAAAGTTCGTTTTTGAGGGTTTGGGTCTGACGGCGCGAATAAATGTTCTATTTGTCAATTCGCACTAATTTCTTGGAATTCAGAAAAGATTTTTAAAAAAAAGGAGTGTGCCAGGGCTCCCACAGAAAAAAGCACATCAAGCAAAAAATGATTTCGAGTCTTTAAATTTTTATTTGGAATATCTGAGCCACAAAAACCAATACAAAAAAAGTACATCGCGTTGAAAACAGTACAACATTTCTTTTAAAAAAGTACACCTTGGCAACCCTGAAATGTTGTGCAGTGAGAAAAGCGGAAAAGTAAATCAGCAATAGGGATGAATCTGTTTGCCGTTTAAAAAAATATTTTTGGTGGCGACCAAAAAATCAGAACAAAAATTGTTTATACACAAGAAAAAGTTTTTAGGGATGCAGACTCAAATCGCCAAGACATCTTCTTTGAGATTCTTTGGGTGCTAAAAATGAATAAGCAAAACGCTTGACTGACTTTTTTATCAACAATTGATCAAAAGAGTCCCACCGCTGTTTTAAAAATGTAAATCGGTTAAAAAAGAGCGAGTAAATTTATAATTGCTATTTGTTTAAGCACACGCGGAACCCTATAGGTTATATAGAAGTTCGGTGGCTTGCGAAACCTCTGAATGAATATGGAGGAATGTTTCTGTGTGATTAGCGTTTTATTTATTTGTGCACGAATGAATGTGAAAAAAACATTCGCGAGGTGTCAAATCAATCAATCGATTGAGAGAGAAAAAAGGGAATGTGGGGTGAGAGATGCGAACGCAGTGTGTTTTTTTGTGTGAGAAGCATAAAATGCGAAATTGTGTATTGTTTTTCAAATGTTCCAAAAATTTTCTGATCCATTTGAATAGTTAAATAAATTAAAACCAATCAAGGACGACGAACGAAGCGGGCACGTCAGCTGGGCACTGGTGGCTGTAGGTGGAGGGCTTACATTGAGCAGTATTTGTCCGGCGGTGGCGGCGCCGGAGGCATGGCCGTTGACGGGGAAAAGCCGAGTGGAGATCATCAATCCCAAAGATTCTGGTAGGCAGAAACTAATAGAAAAAATAGGAAAAGGATGGGGGAGGGAATAATCGGAATTTTGATCGAAAGTGATCAGGATTTGAGATTATTTGATTATTGAAATTTGATGGGTTCTTTGAATCCGGCGTCCGGACTTTAGACATCAAATTGATCGGAAAATAAGAAGGATCAAGCCCGCATATGTATTAAGCGACGGGTCGAAAGTCGTTAGTCGATTTTTAATATTTTTTACATTCAATCAAAAATTCGCTTTGAAAATTCAACAATTAATTCACAAAAAACAAATTAAAGGAAAATAATTTTGTTTTTTTAATCATATTCTAAACATCGAAAAGTTGCTTCTAGCGATAACAAAACAAAAAAAATTTTTGCTTTGCTTTGGGTTTTAATCAAGAATTTTGCGCCGGCTTTTCATTGTCAATTCGTTGGACAAAAAATTAAACAGGCATAAATTGGCTTTAGACGCACCGCCGAAGAGGAGGCCCTCGAATGTGTGCAGTCCAAATACCCTGAACCACTACAAGAACTGTTCAAGAAAGGACCAATCGACGCCTTCTTCTTGGTCATAATAATTGATAAATAAGGCTCGGATTTATATGTTCTAAAATCCCGAAAGATGTGTGCATATGTATGTATAATTTGTGCTAAAAAATCAAAAAAGGCATAAATATACGCTAAAAACACCAACCAGACAATTTATGCACCAAACCTTTCAAAAAAATGCGTTTCACCGCCTCAAATTACAAATAACTTTTTCTTTTGTTAGTTTTGGTTTTTCTAATGCGGGTTGTCATTCCTTTTTTTGTCTTGCTTGTATAAACGAAATTTAAAACAATGTCCGCCCACCCCTCCCAACATGTTCAACAAAAATTCGTTAATGGTGCAACAATATTCAAAAATGTGCGGTGTGCTAACCATGTACTCGTTGCACATTGGCGACTTTTAATGTCACACAATGGGCGAGTAAATCTGTATAAAATTTTCTTAAATTTTCAAATGATTGGCCGGAACCCAACATTTTTTTATGGTTTTATCTCAACTTTCTCCACCACTTCATTGCCGAAAACTGCACACTTTGGTCGAAACTAAAGTTTTTCTTTGCCACACAAAATTGAGCTGTTATAAAATGAATTGAATGAGAGTGAATTTATAGGATGCTAAAAAATGGCCCTGTTGTGAAACGCTCAAACAGGAAAAGTAAGATTTGTTTCACAAAAATATGGATAGCCGCTCCTTTCCGTTTTCGAAGCAGTTACTTCTTTTGGACTGTATCACATAAAATAAAGTTCATGGGATATAAACGATATTTTGTCGGTTAAACAGTAAAACGCAACAGGCATAACGTCAAATTTTTTTTCTTACACATTTGAGTTAATTAATTTTTACAAAAACAAAAAGGCTTGCTCTTTTCCTTTGTAGAATAAATAAGCTGTTATAAAATGAATTGAATGAGAGTATTTTTAACATTTTGGTTGCAAGTCTCTTAACAAAGATCATTAAAATTTCAAAAAATTTGTCTCGCCATTGACCATTACAAAAAAAAAAATTTTCGCTGTTGTCAATCCAGATTAAACCTGATCCCGATTTTTGAAAAGTGGAACTCCTGATCCCGGCCTACTCTCATTTATACGAAATGGGTCAAATGCGTCTGGCCTTGTTGCAAAGCATTGCCGACATTGGCCTAAGCCACCCTGGCTTTGGGTTTGTTAGGCTTAGGCCTAAGCCACCCTGAGCTCCTAACGAACCCCGAGCCAGGGTGGCTTAGGCCTAAGCTTAACAAACCCCCTAAGGACTCTAACTTTTGGCGTTACTTATAAAAAAATTGTTTTTCTTTTATTTTCAAAATTTCGACCGATTCAAAACCTGTTTAAAGGTCGAACGCGCTAAATTTTTATCCGGCTATAGACCCTCACCGAAAAGCCATAAAAAATCATTTACATAGTCTGGGCTCGCCCAACACAAAACGATTTACGATGTCCATCACGCAACCACTACATCACCAGCTCACATGTGAACTCATCGGCCCAAAATCCAATTCATACTGAAAATTCTAGTCCGATTACCCGGACAGGATTCCGGATTAAAAAGGTCGGCGGTGCCGATCAAAATAAGGACGGAGGCCTACGTTTGAATAAGTTTCAATTTTTGGTACCAAATGTGGTTTTTTGAGGTTGTGATGTGGATTTTTAGAGATCGAAGTTGCTGCTTTTAAGGCATCTTCAGTGAAAAAGGAGGTTTTAAGAAACTTAAAAAACTGTTTTGGAGCCAAGATCAACTGTTTCAACGCTTGAACTGCTCGAGTAAGTGGTTCTCAGATTATTGGATGAAATCATTCAGCGCCATTCCTTCGACTGCGCGACGCCGCATTCTCTCCCAATTGAAACGCAAATTTTTTTAACAGCATTAAACAACAACAACTCTCTCTCTGATCCCCACTCCCCGATCAATCAATGTCCATGTGTCAGTCCATCACGCGCTATTCCCCTTCTTTGTTGCGGCAGTACCCTCGCGGAAAGCGTTTCGGAAACGGCGATGGGCGAGCTTGAGATGACGCATACGGCCGGTGCCGGTGGTGCGGCGACGGATCGACTTGATGGACCTGCACAAACAAAATCTCAACTCCGCCCAAGAAATTCCATGGAAAATTGAAATTCGACTGCCAGAATTTCTTGACTGATTGATAAAGAGGAATGCAAAACTTAATTAAAGCTGGACAGACCGAACCGGACAGTTCGAGAAATCCCTACAACTCGAAATAAAAATCTAATACAAAATAATCGATTGCCGGTCCCATCAAATCGGGCCCTCCGGTACTATATTTTGGGTATCTGATCCTCCGATTTATTGTTTGCCGAATTCCATAATTTTTTGGAAGCCCAGATTCGCTTAGAAATATCCGTTGATTACGTCTCGGTATTTGTTCTTTGTCCCCGCAAAATACATTCTTCCTTATCCCCCCTCCCCCGCCCGATTCCGTACCATTGGTAGGTGCGCTTGCGCTTCGCCGGGTAGCCACACGAAGAGCAGGTGTGCTTTTGGATATGGTATGAAGACCGGCCACAGCGGCGGCACAGCGTATGGGTTTTGTTGTGGCGCTTGCCAAACGACGACGTCCCCTTGGTCATGTTTCAGGAAAAAATTAAATTGAATAAATCAAAACCTAAAATTTTGCGGCTCTTTCTTAATTTTTTGTGAACAAGCAATTACGGCAAAAATGCATGAGAAATACAATTGAAAAACAGTATATAAAAATAAATGCAAAGTACTGCTTGAATGCCTCGTCAAAAGACGAGACAACAACAAAAACAAACATAGCAATGTGTAGTCTAACAACAAATTTTGTCCCCCAAACTCAACTTTCAATAACAACAATGACATTCAACACAAAAAAAAATCGGATCGATCCGCCAGTTCCTGCCGGTGTTGTGTTCGTCTACCATCCGCTGGATGCACCACCCCACGCATCGTCCTGCTTTGGCGGCTCCTGCTGCGGCTGCTGTTGCGGTGCTGCTCCTTTGGAGGGTTATTTTGTATTAATTTGTGACCCAAAAAATTGCTTTGTCCAAAGCTTTACCGGAAGAATCAGCGGATACAACCGGCGGTGGAGGCGGCGCCACCACGCCCGGAGGCGGCGGCACAACAGCCTGCTGCTCAGCGGGCACCGCAGCGGCGGTGTTCCAATCCGACGCGGCAGCCCAGTCAGTGATGTGTGGCACATCGAAATCCAGCTTGATCGGCTCAGCCTGGAAGCAGAAAAAACAAAGAAACTTTTCGTTACAATTTCAAATCTAAGAATTATTCCACAAACAAGCTGGCAAATTGAACCATTTTGTTAAATGCTTCTAGTCTATAAGCACCAGGAAATTCCGTAAAAGGTTAAAAAGGAGAGACCCATTAGTTGTCGAAATGACTCGGAATACAAGAATACCAAAATAAATCCCAAAAGCAGGCGGACTCCCTTTTTTGATCCCGGCTCTTAAAATTATTTCTAGCCCAACAAAGCACCACGTCACCCTATCAAATGGGTATTATTTCTTTTTTGCCAAACCTGTCCTCCTCCAAAGTCGGGAACCGCCTCCATGGCCTGTGTGCCGCCCCAGCCCTCCTTGGCGGTGGTGTCCGCCTCGCCCTCCTCGGCACCCTCCTTCTCCTGCTCTTGCGGATCGCGGTAGAAGTACAAGTCAGGCATGATCACTTTGTCGTCCACAACAAAACCGGTCTGGCGACTGATTTTGCCGCGCAGCAGCAGCACTTCGCGCGCCAACAGCCACCACATCAGCCCGATGGAGTGTTTGTTCTGATATGGAAAATTATTGAGTAACACAAAACAACGTAACACAAAACAACATTTCCAAAAAGGTGGCTAAAAAAGTGCACAAAAATTAACCAGAAATTTTCTTACTTTCAGTTAATTTTTTTGGGTCATGGTTGTTACCGCATTTGTACTGCTGGAATCCACTGGGTTTAGACTCAAATGCCCTGGAAAGTTATTTCAAAACCCCCTCCAATCGGAGCAAAAAACTAAACGTTCTCTATGTCCATCACAAATAGAGCAAACCTTGTTGTTAGCCGGAATGGCAATGTCCACAAACTTCAGCGGCGAGTCCGTGTTGGTAAGAGCGATCACCGGGGTGTTGACGTAAGACGCCTCGCGCACCGCCTGGTGGTCCAACTGCGGGTCGGACACCACCAGCAGACGGGGTTCCTTAAACAACAACATTGTCCCGCCATTTAAAAAACATCAAAATGGGAAGTGACTTAAGATGTGGTTTTTGTTTTTTAGCAAATTTTGGATTGAATCTTCCATTGTTCAAAAAATAATAATTGAGCAAATCAACCTTGAAATTTTTTTGAATTTGGTTGGTCAACGAGCCGGGCGTGAAGCGGCCCACAATGGGCATGGCACCAATGTGCGCGGCGAACTGTGCAAAAAAGAAATAATTAATTCACCGTTTTTGCTTATTTTACTCGGAAAAGTTTACGTACAATGCGCTTACAGAAGCAAAGTTTACCCAAATTTCTTGATTCTGTCCCCCCCCCCCAAAGTGTCCGGAATCGGAATACGGCCCTTGTGTGCATGCACTTGTAGGGGAAGTAGTGTGGGAGAAGTAACGACACAAAAAAACTACCGCCTTTTTAACACAAAATATTGATTGGTGGTATTAAGACAAGTTCAATTTTTGTCACCAAATTGGTGCTCAATGTTAGACTCCCCTAATTGTTTAGCGTTTCTTTCCAAATCCACAAAATTTGTCTTAATGACTCCATAAAAAGCAAATTCGTTGTAAAATGAAAGCAAAAACCTTGAGGACAGCGCGCTGGGTAATTTGTTGCGAAGAAACGACCACAACATCCGTCGGGTTTTCAATGGCCGCAATGGCACGCGCAGCGAACAACAACTTCTCCCAAGTTTTGCGAATGTTGATGATGTGAATGCCTAAACATGGCAAAACGCATAATTCGCAAAGAACTGAATGCAAAAAACGCTTTTTTCAAATAAATGCCGAACGCTCTCATGTCAAACCGTACGTGTCAAATGGATGGGATTAAAATTTTGTTTTAATTCGGACTAAACCCTAAAAAGAACCACCCAAAGTTATACCGAAATAGCGGGAAAAATTCGTACCAAACTCGCGAATCACAAAATTATCTGGAATTCTCGGGAATGCAATCCAGAGTTAGTACCGGTTCGACACGTAACTTTAAAAAGAATGCTAAGCCTAAATGTCTCAAGTTTGATGTTAAAGAAACCGTCCGATCGACGCTTCCACACATAGTGCTCCATTTGATGGTCCAATTTTTTGGTGCCGACGTGCGACTCGCACACCAAAAATTTCATTGCGTCATCGTCCGTCAACTTGAAGACGTCCAGACTACTCGACATTATGGAAACCAAAGAAAATTTTAATCTAAAAAAAAGTATGCAAAAAAGTAATAAAAGAACGAATGAAAGGGAAAGATGAAATGCCAAAATGTGGAAAGTGTGTTGACCTTTATCCTCCCCCCCCCCCCCCCTCTTAAAAACCAAAAATTGGGGACAAATAGGAAATCAAAAGGATTGTTCGGGGCTTTGTGCCGTGTATGAGAACTTCACTTTCTGTCCACTGACATCCGTCACTCCTTTTCAAAACGGATTATTAGGGCTGAGATTTATGCACTGAATATGCAAAATCTAACGAAATGTTCAACCGAAAAGTACACAGTGCCCCAATCAATATGCTTCATAGTTAGATCAGCGCCGTTAGGGTCAACTCAGCTACATTTAAGCGCTAACTCAAGGGAGCGGGGCATCAAACCGAAAAGTACCGACTCTTGTTAAACGCAGCGATGCAGTTTTTATGCGGTTTTTGTGATGCCGTACGTGGACAAGCGGACAAAGGGTCCGGTACGCAACAATTAGACAAAATGTTAAAAGCTGGGCCAAATAAAATCTCAAATATTTTGCTTTTAAAACATCTACATACAACAGTTATGTATATGCCAAATCTTGCAAGAAACGATAGGATGAGAACATTAAATTATGGAATCGTGTCGATAAAACCATTTTGAGTTTTTTTCTTCAGTAAATTTTTAACAATTTTTACAAATTTAAAATCTCTCAAGCTCAGATCCCTTAACAATTCTTACAAGAAAAGCTCCATCTTTAATGGCTGTAAAAGTCTCTTTTTCCAAGATTAGAAACCCCTGACTCGAGACCGAGTCAAAGGGGATTTGTAGGGAATATTTGTGCGCTTTTTCCCCTCAAGATTTTTACATGCCCTCAGGGATTTTTCCGAATTTACTCCTTTTTTAGTGTAAACAGTTTGGTTTTTAAGTGTAAATGGTTAGAGTGGTTCCATCTTTTCTCCACAAGTTAACATATTTCAACTGCTTCCAAATTTAAAATTATTCAACCAAGCCTTGCTAAATTTGAAAAAAAAGAAATAGAGTGCAAAATAACTCTTTTAGTGACGCCGCTCCCACAAATTTTAAAGAATTTTCCTTCTAAATATTCACTGACCGAGGAACTCCAAAAACCGAAACCCAAGGGTATTTAATCGAGTTTTTGCATAAATGCCAAAAATATGGGTTTAAAAATGACGAATTATCGATTTATTCTCAAATCACACAAAATGTGCAACTGGCTAGGGCTTTAAATTAAAGTCTAGATTTTAGTCCCAAATTATCGTTGAAGTCGCATATGCATTGAGAAGTGGAATTATTATTCTAGGCTCACTAAATTTAAGCTAGAATTTTTTTGAATTTAACCGGGAGCTCGCATATGCATTGAAAAGTGGAATATTTATGTTTGGATTACGCAAATACCTTTTTAAAATAAAAATGGGTCTGAAAAAAAATAAAAAAAAAAATAAATTAAATCAAAGTCTAAGATTTTAGTCCCAAATTATCGTTGAAGTCGCATATGCATTGAGAAGTGGAATTATTATTCTAGGCTCACTAAATTTAAGCTAGAATTTTTTTGAATTTAACCGGGAGCTCGCATATGCATTGAAAAGTGGAATATTTATGTTTGGATTACGCAAATACCTTTTTAAAATAAAAATGGGTCTGAAAAAAAATAAAAAATAAAATAAATTAAATCAAAGTCTAAGATTTTAGTCCCAAATTATCGTTGAAGTCGCATATGCATTGAGAAGTGGAATTATTATTCTAGGCTCACTAAATTTAAGCTAGAATTTTTTTGAATTTAACCGGGAGCTCGCATATGCATTGAAAAGTGGAATATTTATGTTTGGATTACGCAAATACCTTTTTAAAATAAAAATGGGTCTGAAAAAAAATAAAAAATAAATTAAATCAAAGTCTAAGATTTTAGTCCCAAATTATCGTTGAAGTCGCATATGCATTGAGAAGTGGAATTATTATTCTAGGCTCACTAAATTTAAGCTAGAATTTTTTTGAATTTAACCGGGAGCTCGCATATGCATTGAAAAGTGGAATATTTATGTTTGGATTACGCAAATACCTTTTTAAAATAAAAATGGGTCTGAAAAAAAATAAAAAATAAATTAAATCAAAGTCTAAGATTTTAGTCCCAAATTATCGTTGAAGTCGCATATGCATTGAGAAGTGGAATTATTATTCTAGGCTCACTAAATTTAAGATAGAATTTTTTTGAATTTAACCGGGAGCTCGCATATGCATTGAAAAGTGGAATATTTATGTTTGGATTACGCAAATACCTTTTTAAAATAAAAATGGGTCTGAAAACAAAAAAAAAAAAAAAAATTAAATCAAAGTCTAAGATTTTAGTCCCAAATTATCGTTGAAGTCGCATATGCATTGAAAAGTGGAATATTTATGTTTGGATTACGCAAATACCTTTTTAAAATAAAAATGGGTCTGAAAAAAAATAAATTAAATCAAAGTCTAAGATTTTAGTCCCAAATTATCGTTGAAGTCGCATATGCATTGAGAAGTGGAATTATTATTCTAGGCTCACTAAATTTAAGCTAGAATTTTTTTGAATTTAACCGGGAGCTCGCATATGCATTGAAAAGTGGAATATTTATGTTTGGATTACGCAAATACCTTTTTAAAATAAAAATGGGTCTGAAAAAAAATAAAAAATAAATTAAATCAAAGTCTAAGATTTTAGTCCCAAATTATCGTTGAAGTCGCATATGCATTGAGAAGTGGAATTATTATTCTAGGCTCACTAAATTTAAGATAGAATTTTTTTGAATTTAACCGGGAGCTCGCATATGCATTGAAAAGTGGAATATTTATGTTTGGATTACGCAAATACCTTTTTAAACTAAAAATGGGTCTGAAAAAAAAAAAAAAAAAAAAAATTAAATCAAAGTCTAAGATTTTAGTCCTAAATTATCGTTGAAGTTGCATATGCATTGAAAAGTGGAATATTTATGTTTGGATTACGCAAATACCTTTTTAAAATAAAAATGGGTCTGAAAAAAAATAAAAAATAAAATAAATTAAATCAAAGTCTAAGATTTTAGTCCCAAATTATCGTTGAAGTCGCATATGCATTGAGAAGTGGAATTATTATTCTAGGCTCACTAAATTTAAGCTAGAATTTTTTTGAATTTAACCGGGAGCTCGCATATGCATTGAAAAGTGGAATATTTATGTTTGGATTACGCAAATACCTTTTTAAAATAAAAATGGGTCTGAAAAAAAATAAAAAATAAATTAAATCAAAGTCTAAGATTTTAGTCCCAAATTATCGTTGAAGTCGCATATGCATTGAGAAGTGGAAATATTATTCTAGGCTCACTAAATTTAAGATAGAATTTTTTTGAATTTAACCGGGAGCTCGCATATGCATTAAAAGTGGAATATTTATGTTTGGATTACGCAAATACCTTTTTAAAATAAAAATGGGTCTGAAAAAAAATAAATTAAATCAAAGTCTAAGATTTTAGTCCCAAATTATCGTTGAAGTCGCATATGCATTGAGAAGTGGAATTATTATTCTAGGCTCACTAAATTTAAGCTAGAATTTTTTTGAATTTAACCGGTATGCATTGAAAAGTGGAATATTTATGTTTGGATTACGCAAATACCTTTTTAAAATAAAAATGGGTCTGAAAAAAAATAAAAAATAAATTAAATCAAAGTCTAAGATTTTAGTCCCAAATTATCGTTGAAGTCGCATATGCATTGAGAAGTGGAATTATTATTCTAGGCTCACTAAATTTAAGCTAGAATTTTTTTGAATTTAACCGGGAGCTCGCATATGCATTGAAAAGTGGAATATTTATGTTTGGATTACGCAAATACCTTTTTAAAATAAAAATGGGTCTGAAAAAAAATAAAAAATAAATTAAATCAAAGTCTAAGATTTTAGTCCCAAATTATCGTTGAAGTCGCATATGCATTGAGAAGTGGAATTATTATTCTAGGCTCACTAAATTTAAGATAGAATTTTTTTGAATTTAACCGGGAGCTCGCATATGCATTGAAAAGTGGAATATTTATGCTTGGATTACGCAAATACGTTTATTAAATAAAAATGGGTAAGGAAATAAATAAAAAATAATTTTTAAAATTAATTCTAAGATTCTAGTTGTCATCTAAAATACTTTTTTAAATGGGAAAAATGTAAAAGAATTTTAGAATTGTTTTTACAACCATGGTAAATGTTCAGTGATTGTATGAGATCTCGAAGAAAACAAAATAAAGAGAAAGAACTAAATAAGAATCTGAAAATTGATCTGATTTTGCCTTTTACAACCAAAAAAGTTAGAATTCGACATCCGGTCTATTCGACACTTAGACTTTTCGACACTCGGACATTTTTAATTCTATTTGACACTCGGATCTAAATTTTTGATTGCGGGGGACGGCGTTCGCGCCTCCCCTCACAAAGTTAACTAGAATCTGATCAGCTGAGCTTGTCAAATGGGTAAATACCCAACTCGCTACTTTGACCCGACTCGCTACTTTTATCCCGACTCGCTACTTTTATCCCAACTCGCTACTTTGACCCGACTCGCTACTTTTATCCCGACTCGCTACTTTTATCCCAACTCGCTACTTTTGTCCCAACTCGCTACTTTTATCCCGACTCGCTACTTTTATCCCAACTCGCTACTTTGACCCGACTCGCTACTTTTATCCCAACTCGCTACTTTGACCCGACTCGCTACTTTTATCCCAACTCGCTACTTTGACCCGACTCGCTACTTTTATCCCGACTCGCTACTTTTATCCCGACTCGCTACTTTTATCCCAACTCGCTACTTTGACCCGACTCGCTACTTTTATCCCGACTCGCTACTTTTATCCCAACTCGCTACTTTTGTCCCAACTCGCTACTTTTATCCCAACTCGCTACTTTGACCCGACTCGCTACTTTTATCCCGACTCGCTACTTTTATCCCAACTCGCTACTTTGACCCGACTCGCTACTTTTATCCCGACTCGCTACTTTTATCCCGACTCGCTACTTTTATCCCAACTCGCTACTTTTATCCCGACTCGCTACTTTTATCCCAACTCGCTACTTTGACCCGACTCGCTACTTTTATCCCAACTCGCTACTTTGACCCGACTCGCTACTTTTATCCCAACTCGCTACTTTGACCCGACTCGCTACTTTTATCCCGACTCGCTACTTTTATCCCGACTCGCTACTTTTATCCCAACTCGCTACTTTGACCCGACTCGCTACTTTTATCCCAACTCGCTACTTTTGTCCCAACTCGCTACTTTTATCCCAACTCGCTACTTTGACCCGACTCGCTACTTTTATCCCGACTCGCTACTTTTATCCCAACTCGCTACTTTTGTCCCAACTCGCTACTTTTATCCCAACTCGCTACTTTTGTCCCAACTCGCTACCATTTTTTATTTTTCAAAAACCATTTAAAACAGAAAAACTACTAAATCATTGGCTAAAAACCATTACTTATTATTTTATAAATATTAAGAAACCACATTGACCCACTACGACAACGTATTGGCTCCAAAACATTAACAATTTCCGACTTTCCCGAAAATCCGAAACCTTTTGAATCCAATGTTTTTTTTCTAGCATTTTGGTCTTTGGGGGTTCACAGACGTTCTACAGAACGTTCGGGTCAGTTCGGCGCTGATAAGCTATAACTTTTTTTAAAGACGAATCGGTTAGCTTTAGTTTGATCAAAGGTTCATCATAAGGAGAGCTTCTGAATGATATCAATTTTCTTTGATTTGCTTGGCAAACCATAGGGGAAGAGGTACCCTTTCATTCGATGTGCACTCTGCGAAATGTCCACACGAAAATTGTTGTTAGCGCAGAATCTCGAATCGCTCTCGTTCATTTTTTTTGAAAAACGCTAAAAATGGCGCCGGACGACTTGCCCACCCTAGATCGATTTGTCTCATCGAGAGCTGTCGATTGATACCAAAATTGTAAAGATTGGTCCACAACAAAAATTAAAACTTAGTTCAAAAATGTACATTTTTTTTCATTTTTCGTGAACTTTTAAACCTCTATAATTCACCCGAGCCTAAAAATAGTACCATTCGTTGTGTCTCATCGAGGGGAATCGAATGGTATATCATTTAAGGAAAATCGGTGGTTTTGAAAAATAAAAAATGGTAGCGAGTTGGGACAAAAGTAGCGAGTTGGGACAAAAGTAGCGAGTTGGGACAAAAGTAGCGAGTTGGGACAAAAGTAGCGAGTTGGGACAAAAGTAGCGAGTCGGGACAAAAGTAGCGAGTCGGGTCAAAGTAGCGAGTTGGGACAAAAGTAGCGAGTTGGGATAAAAGTAGCGAGTCGGGATAAAAGTAGCGAGTTGGGGTGTAGCGAGTTGGCAGGTAGCGAGTTGGGTGTGATCCGTCAAATGCATAGCAAATCCATATTTAACAGAATTGTTTTTTGTGGCTCAAAATTTTTGGCGAAAACTTGTCGGAGGCGCTCTTTCTGCTGGTCATCGCCTTCAGAGCCATTATCTTGGTCTCCTGCTTATTAATATTTAGCAAGAGTACTTGAACTTCAGATGACTTTTCAACAATTTATTCGTCTGGGCCGTCCACGTTGTTTGAGGAAGAAAATTAAATAAAACATGGAAATTATCAAAGATCCGAAAGTTGTTTATTTAATTACACGTCAATTCAACTGTTTACACTCCTGCTGCTGGCGACAATCCGAGGCGGCGAAAATGGGAAATTAATATCGACGAAATTTTGACCTTTTTGAAATTTCAACAAATCATAAAATAAATATTCATTTTTTTAAATAAAAATTAAAATAAAATTTATCAGCAAATTTTTAAGACTTTTAAATATGGCGATCGTTTTATGATTAAAATAATGAATCGCTGCTAGAGAATGGAAAATTTCAACCAAAGTGAGCAACTAAAATGTATTAATTTTCCGAGATCCGATATAATCAAAGGTAATCTATGTATTTTATGAGATTTCGAGCCGACAATTAAATTTGACACATATATTTAATACGATTTGACTAGGGTTGGACGGGACCGGGACTTTTGGGAAAAACCGGGACCGGGATTTACCTGGGACCAGAAAAACCGGGGCCGGCACCAATCGTAATTTTAGCCATATCATGTATAGTAAAAAAATCATATCGTAATTTTGGCCGCATCGGATATCGTAAAAAAAATCATATCGTAATTTTGGCCGCATCGGATATCGTAAAAAAAATCATATCGTAATTTTGGCCGCATCGGGTATCGTAAAAAAAATTCGTATCGTATTTTGATGAGACTCACCGAAAAGATAAACCACTAAGACACCGAATTCCTTGCGTAACCCTTGTAAAAAAATTGAAATTGTCGCTTGATGATGTCATCTGAATTCGTATTGTTTCTTTTTTTTTAAATTTTTTTAGGGTATTATTTTTATTAGGGGTGTACATTTAATCCCGGCCCCGGTTTTTCCCAAAAGTCCCGGTCCCGTCCAACAACCGGGAAATCCCGTCCCGGAACCGGTCTCGTCTAACCCTAGATTTGACCAAAAATTTCTTGATTTGAAAATGCGGGCCTATTTTAATTTTGTCAATTTCAACAATTTGATGTTCACTGGCACAGACCAATGCGATTTAATGAACATTCGATATACCAACATTTTAATTTGTGTAGACTTTTCAGGCACTTTAAAAAGTAAATATATTTTTTTTTTCTAAAATTTCCTAGGGCAAATCGCTGATAAAAAATATAAATTATTAAAGATTTCAACGACATCGCGGAGGACGGCGTTCGCCGCGCCTCCCCTTTAAGCGTTGGGTGGACTTGAGTTGTTCAACTATTTGTCGGCAGCACATATGTTTTGAGTTTGTAAGAAACAAAAGTTTTTTTTCTTGAATTTAGTCCAGCATACGCGAGTTCAATAGTTTTGCGAATAAATCAAATCAATTTCGGCTCTAAAAAATTATTCAAATAGCACAAAATTACAACAAAAAGACACAAACAACAAATTAATGCTTGCGGGATATTGTGGGTTTACACGACCATAACAATTTCACAAGTCCATATCGTCAAATAGAAAATAAAATTGAGAATTAAAGTGGTTTTTGAATGGGTTGTTTTTGGAAAATTAAGGAAAAAACGACTTTTTAAAGTAACACCAAAGCCGAATAGAATAACTGGGCGAAAGTCAGCGACTTAGGGGTTCGTTAGCTAAGCCACCCCCGGCGAGTTTCACGCTTTATGAATGAATATAAATCCGTTGACTTCAAACTGAACGAACCGGTTTAAGTGTAAGTGTCTGGGTCGTGCGCCCAAATATTTTTGTTGTAACCGTCCGATGCACACGCTGCTGTGCGCGTTCGCCGTATGCTTTTTTAATTCGAATTTTTCTTGAGGTTTTGCTTTTTAGGCCATAGCGGCGGCACTACCGGCTTAGGCAACCAACATGGCGGTGGGCTTGGCCATGGCGGCGGCCACGGCGGTGGACACGGCGGTGGACACGGCGGCTCAAAAAGCGGCTCGCACAGTGGCGGAGACTAACCCATAATTTAAGCCCAACGAAATGATCAATAAACAAGAAAATTGCGTCATTTTTAGTTTTTTTTTTCAGTTTTTTGAATAAAATTCGTTTTTAAAAAATATTTGCATGATCTATCTTCTTGTAGTTTTTCTGATGGTATTCAGTTTTAACAAATATTTTTAAAAGGTTTCTTTACAAAAAACCCCGGTTTGGGTGCCGGAAATTACCATTAGTCTTCAGCAGATGGGTTTTCAAAACATGAACTTTAATAAGAAATTGGATTCCTCTCACAACTCTTTGCCGCACAAATTAAACCCGCTCAGAGAGCGTCGCCCCCGCGGCCGATCCCCAAAGGGACCAGCCGACGGTCCTCAACGCCGGGCGATCACCAAAACTGGCGACGCCCCCGGCGACCTTCACGCTCAGGGGACGACGCTTCTGCTCGTCATCGCGGGTGCTTTGGCGAGCAAGGTGGAACCCCCACCGGGAAACCGTACTACAGAAATGATCCTGAGAAGTACAGTCTCGAATTTGAGTGGGTTTGGCTGCCTATGAATGGGGAGGGCAATGAAAATGTTCGATGGGTTGCAAAGAGAGGAAGGGAAAGGATGGAAATTGCTTACTCTCTCGCTTACTCTAACATCCTTTGCCTTTGTGTCTAATCATCTTTTTCTCTGCACTCTTTTTGCCATTATCTTTCTCTCTTCTGTCGTCACGTTTGTATGGCTATGACAGAGAAGTTTCTACCTAACCATTGACGTCGCGAGAATGGTGGCCAAAAGAGTGAAAAGCAAAGCGAATGTTTTTCAATTACATAATTGAGAACAATTCGATCAAAATTGCCCAACAAAAATAACAATATTTAAAGTTTAACATCTTTCACATGAAACAATAAAAATTGCAAATTAACATTCAAATTCTTATATACATATTAATTGTTTAAAATTCTGATAAAAACAAATTGCAGTAAATATGTATTAAAGTAATCACCATCTTTGCACTCATCCTAACTTTTAATGCGAAAGCGCATACTCTCTCGCTTACTCTAACATCCTTTGCGTTTCTCTCCCTTTGTGTCTAGCCGCCTCTTTTTGGCACTCTCCCGGCTGGCAGAGAATTTGTGTCTGTCCGACTATCGACGCGTCGTGAAAATGAATGATGGCCGTGGCCACAAATTCCCCTCTTTGATTAATAAGACATCGATTAACCCTGGCAAATTAAAACTATAAAGAAACGATTAGCATGGCCCCTGCGCAAGGATGGCACGCAAATTTATGAAGCGTCCCAAATTTTTTGCGTGTTTTTAATTTCACTAATTCTTCTCATTAAAAAAATAATCAATTTTTGTATATTTGTGTAATTGTAAGTCTTAGAATATTAAAAACAAATTATAATCTATAATTGAACTATTTTTTTTCATTTTTGAATTCTTGTCCATCGTTTTGAATTGATTAATCGTCTCAAAATGCACGACGTCGAGCACGAGAAGACGTACATTCCGGGCAACGGGAACGGCAACAAATTGAACCGTCGGCTGGAAATGTTGGAGCGTTTGCTGCGCGCATCGGACGGCGACGGCACGTGCGCGCGCACCAATTCCCTTCGGCAGGCGCTGCGCCGCAACAAAAGTGACATGGCGGACGACACGGCCAAGTCGTTGGACGTGCTGCGCCAGGTCGAACGAGCAAAACCCCCGCAGAGAATTCGAAAATATTCTTTTAAAACATTTTTTTGGAACGCTTTGAGCAGAGCCGGAGCCAAAAAACAATTTCGTGGGGGGGGGGGGTCAAACCAAAAATTGGGTTTTAGGGCTGTACTTTTGGGTTTAATTGCAGATTTTTTTTTTGTTTGCAAATTCTGCTACTTTTAAGGGTCGGGTCAAGAAAAATTTTGATTTTTGACTCAATTTTGTTAAGAGATTTCCAACCATAATTTAAAAAAAACTAATTTTTTGAAGCTTTTTAAGAACGACAAAGTCCGGCGGTGCCGCAATCGCCGCCGGGAAAATTTTTTTGAATTTTCTGATGGAATTTGTTAAGAAAATCCGATGAACCAACCGGGGAAAAAACGGAAATGACTATCGTTTAGCACGGACGGTGCCTGCCGTTAAAGAACCAAAAATTTTGTCTAAAAGTGAAAATATGACGAATTTTGTTTGCTTGGAAATTTCATTCGGGGGGAAAAATATATGTAATTTTCAGGTTTTTCAAGCCGATCTGACGGAGGAAATTAAGGTTTTGTTTCCATTTTTAATTGTTGTTAATTAAAAACAAATGAATTCAGCAAGTTATTGATCGCTATGTGCGGGCATCGTTTACTCCCGCCTTTGAAAATTTGCGCCGCAACGGAAATGTAAGAAAAATAAACGTTTTCTTTGCAAAAAATGAAAAATGAATGCTCTGGTAAATGCACAGAAAAATTCTGTTTATTTTTGGACCAACAAAAAAAGAAAAAAAAACAAAATTTTGGCATTTCCGGGGATTTTCCCCTCCCGTCAAAAAATTGTTTGTTGAATGGTCCTTGGCTATGGACGAGGACACTGCCGGGCCTCACAACTAAAAAATAAAAAATTGGTTTTACAAAACAATGGGAATAAAATAAGCCAAATTCTTAACATAACGTTAATTTTTGGCTTTTTTTTTTGTTAATCGAAAATGGGAAAAATGTTTCTATTTTATGCCCTAAAAATGTTGGCATTTACTTTACAGGAGGTGACGGAGGCGGACATTGCCAAGCTGTGCGTGGACATTCTGAACGGGGCCAAAGCGGCATTTGAGCCAACCACCGCGGCGGTGCCAATGACGACGATGGCACAAGAAATGCCGACAGTGACGGACGATGAGTGCTGCGGCACGGAGGCGAAATGCCGCCGGCGGCGATGTGTGCCCGCTTTTACTGCACTGCTGAAACCGTTGAGCCATCACCCGCAACCGTTGCAGCAACAACAACAACAGAATGTTTGCTCATAGTGATTGGACCAGGGGCGTAGCCAGGGGGGGGGAAGGGGGGGGGAATTCCCCCCCCCCCCCGAAATAAAATTTGAGGAAAAAAAAACAAGAGGGGGGACCCTATTGTTTTACACTTTTACACTTTTTTTGACCAATTTTCTTAACAAATGCCATCAAAAATTTTCTCCGGCGGCGCCTATCGGCACCGCCGACCTTCCCAGTTCTAAAAAAGTTCAAAAAAAGGGCAGATTTTTTAAATTTTGGTTGAAAATCCTTAACAAATCGAGTCAAAAATTCAAATTTTTCTCGGCGGCGCCTATCGGCACCGCCGAGCACCCCAAAAATGAGTAAAACGGAAAATGCACCCCCGGAAATCGAGAAAAATTGCTTAACAAAAATGCAATAAAAAGGAAAAACACACCCCTAAGAATCGACTTTTTTCCCCCCCCCGAAAATTTTTTCTAGCTACGTCCCTGGATTGGACATTTTAAATTTTCTTTAAAAATTTATAGGGGAAACTTTTGGAAAATTTGGCGGAGTAAGTAAAAATGTTTTTTTACGATTTCTTTAGAAAATGGCAGCCTTACCCTCCTTGCGCATGTATGCTGGAAAGTTGCAAAATTTTAGACAATTTTTGTACAAGAAAATGGGTTCATCCACAAAAAATGCCACCAAAATTAATAATTGGGGAAATTAAAAAAAAAAGCAAAAAGAAACTACCAAAAATTTTCTGCCCCAAATTTGTCAGGTCGAGCCGTTGGTGAAACTGTACGACAGTGACGGGAATGAAAGCGACGGGGCCAGTTTGGCCAGCTTCAACTCGTCCGTGCTCAACATCTCCACCGGTGCTGATCAATCATATTTTGCCAATTTTTTTTTTTGATTTTGATTTAAAAAATATTCAAGAATCTGGATTTGTTGGAATTAAAAAGGTTAACAAATTTTCGATTTAAATCCCAAGGCCTTTCCACCGCCGCCGCCTCCGATTGTCGCCAGCAGCAGCAGCAACAGTTGAAGCGACGTGGACGGCCCAAAAAGGCGGACATGATGGACACGGGGCGCAGCGGGACGCCGGTGATGAACGGACAGCAGCCGATCAGCGCCGCCGAGGCGATGAAGGCAAGTGATCTGATTAGCGAATGGACGGCGAGTGATCAGAGCTCGTCAACCAAAGGGATCGGAACGCACAAAAAATTTTTAATTTTTTTGTTTTGTTACTAAACTGACGATTTTGGAGAAAATTATTGGCATTCACGAAAAATTTGTTGAAAAAAACATTTCTTTGTCCTTATTTTAGTGGAATCCTGGCCGCTTCACCAGCGAGTCGCGCTTTGTGATCGCCTCCAAAGTGAACCGGTTGCTTGGCTTCAGCAGTCGAGGAGGTGAACGAGTTGTCGCTCCGGGGGCAAATTTTGGTGCATTCACAAAATGCCCACTCTGTTTTTATTTTTGGATTAATTTTTGGCCTTTTTTTGGTCTAATTTTTGATTTTTCAAGGTGGCCACTTGTTCAGCGTGTACTCGCGCGCCTTCCGCTACGTGGCGGACGACGAGGACCGCGTGTGGCTGTTCCAGCGGGGGCTAACAAAATGGGCGGCCAATGGTGGCGGCAAATTGTTTGTGATGTCGCTGGAGGACGCGGTTGAAATTGCTGAGCTGGAGGGCATCGAGTTGAAATTTAAAAATTTTTGTTTTCAAAATTGGGAGGCAACAAATCAGTTGCCCTCTGGGCAGAAATTCTCGATTAAAATTTGAAATTGATAACTAAAAGAATTGTTTCGCATTCTGGCTCTTTCCAGTGTCAATGTGCGGGCCGAACTGCAGCGTTATGCATTCACCGGTCCGGAACGGATGCTGATCAAAATGCGCTCGCAAATGATCGGACCGCATTTTCAGGTAAAGGCAGGCGCGCACCATGGGTCAGACAGAGAATTTTCTTTAAACCTTAAATTAATTTTAAACATTTTGAAGCTGCGTGCGCGCGTGCTGCCGACTGCAAGTGCCGGTGCGGGTGCAAGTGGCGCGTCAATGCTGGACATTGGCGGCGGCGCTGCTGGTAGGCAACAACAGCAGCACACAGTGGCGATGCTGCACGAGGCGACGACAGCGCAACCGGGCGGCTTCGTGCCCGCGTTCCATCTCTGATCAATCGATCGATGAACAGAACGGGGGGGGGGGGGAGGAGGGAGAGCAATGGCATCGATTAAAAAACTTTGCATTTGGCCAATCCATATTATTTAATTTCCCTGCTTATTTGAACATTGGATTTTTAACCCACTTTTGTATTTTAGAAATTTCAAATTTATTCGATATAACCGTGCGCGAGGCCGGTGTTTACGTTATCCTGAAATTTAGTGAATGTGATAGGTTTTTTAAATTAAAAAATTGCTATTAAGCATTTTTACCCATCGTTCAGAGACATAACAAGTCGGCACAATGGACAATTTGACAGTCGGAATGATTTTTTTCGGTTTTAATTTCGGTCGAAGTTTTTTTAAATTTCAATTCAACTTTGAATCGTAAATTTCGATGTTTCCACTCAATCTCCGCAACCAAAGTGCCGCCGAACTCCACTCGAAACCCATGAATTGTTGAACTATTTTCAATCTTTGCATAATTATGTAGAACTAAATGCTGATATGCATTGCTTTACTTATTGTTACATTTTAGGTAACTAAATTAGGTCTTTGGCGCCGGGATCAGGTTCCGTTGGGATTTTTTTTGGGTATTTGCCCCCACTCAGCCATCTCAATTTAGGCTTCTGACCAAAGGTTTGTTGTGCTTAGAGCCCGGACTTGAGGAATCAAGATTTTGATCGAGAATCTCGATCGGTCCTTGCTCTAGTCGTGTTCTTTAACCGTTTTTATTTATCCAATTTCTTTCATCAAACTTTACTTTTGCTCTTTTATATATTAAAATTTCTTTTTAATATATCCAACTTTAATTCATTCACATTCTCTAATGAGGGAAGTTGGCTTATTTGCTGCTATTCTGCTGGGTGGGCTTTATGACGATTCTCGTTGATTGACTTTTTCCGATTTGTTTATTTTGACTCACCAATAAATAAAAAGAGAGTATCAATTCTTCAGCGTAAAATAATAAATATTTTGACAAATTCGTTTAGACAAAACTAATTCTAAAGATCTCGTTAAATATTTTTAATCATAGTTAATTTTTTAAAATTGACATATAATACACATAAAAGACCCTCACAAATCTGAAAAAGTAATTTCAAGAGTAAAATAAGATGTGTACCGTAATCCCCCTTTTTTTGTAATTAGATCATAATGAGCCCAAAGTCATCAATTCGCTTTATCATCGGTCTGCAAATCGTTCACGTGATTTGTCTGCTATTTTTCTACGGATTTGCACATTATCGAATTTGGGTACGATGTTAAGCCATTTGGCAAGCAATTTTAATTATTCAAAATTTGGAGCGTTTTTAAAATTTTCATGGAAATTAAATCTAAAAATAACTAAAATACCAAAACATTTGTTTACCTTTTTTGGCTGTTGGAATGCGAATTGGAAGCCAAACGGACGGCGGCGGCGCATGGCCCGAGGGCAAAACGCGAAATGCCGCCGATGGAACAGCCAAAATCGACGGCAAAATCGACTCGTCAAATTGCCAATGCGAACAAATGGACCGTACTGGTTGGCCACGATACGATAATTCCGGTCGCCTTTTTATGCCTTTCGGCGGTTTTATAACAATCAAATTAAAAAAAAAAACCCCCGAGACTCAATAAAAATGATCTATTTCAAAATTATAATTTCATTAAAGTGCTTAAATTTTTGGGGTTGTTTTATTTTCCTTAATTTAAATTTGAATTTTTAATGATCAAAAACTATTAAGGCAATGCAAAATAATAATTAAAAAATGTAAATTTTACAGAAGCAAGTCTTCGAGCTGTCTTGCCAGCGCGTGCATCGTTATTGCGCGGAAAAAGGCCAAAAATTGCGTGGCTACCGTGGCCCCCCGGGCGCCAAGGGTCTTCTGGGCCCCGTTGGGCATCCCGGCAAAATATTTCTTTTATTTTTTGAATTTCGACAATTTACAGGTCGACGAGGCCCCCTTGGCCGAATGGGCCCGGTTGGGCCGGTCGGAGACATTGGCGCGGAAGGCCCACCGGGCAGCGATGGTACATTTATTGAGTTGGCACGCCGACCCCCCCCCCCCCCCCCCCGAACCCCCGACAGTTTCACCCCCCGAGAAACCCCGACGCCCCCGACATTTTCGTCCCCGAACGTCGGGGGCCAACCTTAATACATACAATTTAAATTATTTAAACAATTGTTTCAAAGGTCGCTGCAACTGTTCCCTGCCCGATTTATACGTGCAACGGGTGCCCGTGCCGGGCCCTCCAATTCCGGTTGAGAAATTGGTGCCAGTTCCGGTGGTCGTGCTAAAAGAGGTCGAGGTCACCAAGCTGGTAAGCCTTTTATAATATTTTTTTGATTTTCGATTTCTTTATTTGCTTAAAATGATTTATTATTAAATATTTCTAAATTTTTTTTATTATTCAAAATTTATTTAGGTTCCGTTTGAGCCAACCCCGCCGGGATTTGCGGTAAGTTTACCCAAAATAGGTATTTTACTTTCTTTTGAATTTCAAACTTAATATTACATATTTAAAATAAATAAAAAGCATCAAATTTGAAATTTTCAAATTAATTGAAAATGTCCTCTTTTTAATAGAAAATTTAAAAAACCTTCTTGATTAAATTCAATTTTAAATTCTGCAGGTTGGACAAACTTTTAACATTCCGTTCAAAATTTAAAATGTTTTCGGCGGTCTAGAAGGGCTGGATCGGGGAAGGCAACCATAATTCGGACACATCAATTTTAGTGGAAAAATAAATTGAATTTTTCCAAAATTGACAGCCTCCGCTCGGCTGGGTTCCGGGCATGGCGATGCCGGACCAGTCCAAAACGCGGCTTTTGCCACCGCCTGCGCATCCGACCTCCCCGAGCCAATTTCGGCACTGGTGGTCGCGCCCATGGCGCCGTCGTTCCACCACCACCACAACGACAACTCCGGCAAGTCCAACACCGCCGCCGCCGCCAACACATTCAACTGGCAAAATTACATTAAATTGACTATTGTAGAACAAAATAAATTAAAAATATTAATAAAATAGACATTTCGTCAAATGTAACTGTACCCGGATCAACCAGCCCAAAACCGTACGTCGGGCCACCAACTCTTGGCGAAAATCAGAGAGGCAAATTTTTAACTATTTAAAAAAAGGATAGAAATAAATTGATTAAAGAATGTCGTCTGAACGCGGTCGGAATTCCTGTGCTTCATGCCGAGTCACAATACGGTCTAACTGGGTCATGGTAAACATTTAAAACACAATAAAACATAATTTAAAATGTTCAATAAAAATAAATTCTCCCTTTTTTAAAGGTTCCGTGATTCGATGCCCCGCGCGGATCAGTGGGCAAAAAAGAGGTGAGACAACCAAAAAATGTACGATTGGTTTTAGATTCAATCAATCAAAGACCAATCTGATCACTTTTAGTCAGAGTCTGTCTGATCACTTTGTGGGAGTCTAATCAATTGTCAGAGTCTGATCACTTTATCAGGCTCTTTGACTTTTATTGATCACTTTTAGTCTGTCTAATCACTTTTAATCTTTGATCACTGATTTAGATGGGTCACCGATGGGGAAGCGTCACCGGTGCTCTATGAATACGCAAATGAGCGGGAGTTGATGAACAAAAAGCAGAATATAAAGTGGATTTATTCTTTATAATTAATCAGTTTATAATCTTGTATATTGTTAAATTTCAATTCTAAAATACATTTGGCTAAAATTGCTTTCCCTCAAGGTATTATGTCGACTTTTTGGCCTCGGGCACTGGCAGTGCCGTGCACAACGGCTCCTATTTTTACCACCGGCATGGTTCCAACGTTTTGATACGCTACGATTTGGAGACCAATAATCAGACTCAGAGCGATGCCTTGGGGCCTATTGCATCGTTGGACTGTAAGAGACAAAATGCCAAACAATTTAAATTTAAATTTTTAAAAATGCTTGTAGAGAGCAATTCAGAAAAGGATTGATTTTATACAAAATTAAATGCGATTAAAACAATTTTAGGTCCTTGGAAGCCGGACCAAACATTTACGGTTTGTGTTCATATTTTAAAAGAATTTTGGCGCCATTCGTTTTGAAAGGCATGCAATGAAAGTGTTCGTCACCCGTGGCTTTACAACAGAACGCACAATTACGTGGATTTTGCCTTTGATGAGAATGGCGGCTGGGTGCTTTACATGCGGCCCGAATCGCCCCGATTGGTGATCAGCAAAATTGAGGAGGTCCAAACATTTTGTTTTTGATTTTATTGAATTTTTGTTGAATCCGCAATTTAATGGTGTTGGACACAACAATTTTCAGATTTAAATGTTTCAGTTTTTGTTTTAGGAATATTTCAATTGATTTATAATGCAAAAATAAAATAATTATCTCATATTTGACAAATCTTATCATTAAATAATTGTTAATTATTACATAAATTCATTTTAAGGATTTTTACGCTGTGAACACGTGGGAACTAGACGTGAATGGAACGGTAAAAATTGGTTCGATGACATTTTATCGAATGGCCAATCCGACGTTTCATAGAATTGGATTTAAAGGCAAAAAGTAGTTGTTTGGATAATGCTCTGCTGGGCCATGTGATGCTGAAAGGCCTGAATTTCGATGATCTCAATCTATGAAAAGTTGGATTTGGCCAATTCGATGAAATGTCGGCGTATTTCAAATTAAAAAGGTTTAAAATTCAACAAAAAAAAACCCCCAGGACCTCGCGGACGCTTTTGTAATGTGCGGCGTCATTTACGGCCTTGAAAGTGGCACTGAGCGTGACACTTACATTTCCTACGCCTTCGATTTGTACCGAAATGAAAGTAAATAAATAATTGTGGGGTTAATTTAAAAATGTTTAATGGTTTCACACTATAACTTAACCCATGGAAATAGCAAGAAAATAGCAATTAAATATGGCATTGAGCTTTGGCGTTATGTCAAGGCAAAAAAAAGGAGAAATTACAGCAGAAATCGAGTTGGTCACACATCGAACAGTGGATTTTTTTTTAAACAGTCAGATTTTCCTGATTTTTTGCACAGAGCTTGGCAACTAAATTGTTTACCCAAAAGCAACTTGCTTTAAGCCCAAAGCAACTTTTTTCTTAACACTTTTCAGCAAACAAGTTGAAAAAAGTTGAATTTTTTTGACTAAAATAAGTGAAAAATTCAAACGAGCCCGCTAAAATTTTTGTTGTTCCATCGTTTTAGCACCTAAGAAAATCCATAAACCGGTTTTGGGTGCTTAATGCCCAAAAAAAATGATTAAAAATCATAGATTTTCAAAGTCAGATCAAAAAAATATTGTCAGATTCGTGATCAGCACCCTTGAAAACCCCATATATGATGTTTTCATCAGATTTAGTGAGGGGGTCGCAAAACAGGAAATACCCGGTGAAATTCATCCTTGCAGTCTACCGGGCTCGAACCCCTGGCTCAGAGCAAAAATGCACTTTTGTGTTGTATAAATACAGTATACCAACATTTTTGAATTCCACTTTACCGCGCGTGCAATCTTGCTATTTCCAAATCTATTGGGGCGTAAGTTATAGTGTTTCAATATTTGGCAATTTTAATACATTTTTATGGCCATATTTTGCAATTTTATCTAAATACATCCGGACCCTACATATTACTCGCAAATGTTCCATAAAAGTTAAAATTTTCTGCAAAATTTCCAAAGGCATTTTTATCGACGTGCCCTGGTACAACCCGTACAGAGGGCTCACCCAGCTCAGCTACAACCCGGTGGACAGCCGCCTGTACTTCTTCGACAACGGCAAGTTGTTGAGCGTCAATGTGCGCATGGAGGAGCCCGAATATTATGACGAGCAGGCCGAACTGCTCCTGGGCAGCGGATGAGATGATTTGAAATGGGACGAGAACGGAAGGCTTCGCTTCAAAAAATTATCGCATTTTAACGAAATTCTTCAAATATATTTTAAATAAATTTGTGCCAATAAAGTCGATTAAAACCGTATGTAGACAAAAGGTCCGGTCGCTCGGAAAACGACAAAAGGTTCGTCAGACAAAATGTCCGGTAGGCCAAAATCCACTGCGAAGCTGAAGTGTTGCATCGAATACTCGATGTTTGATGCTTTAGTCTTCTAGCAGTTCATAGCATTCATTCTACATTGGAAATTGTAGCAATTTGCTGTTGCTGTTTCGAAATAAGCTGCAGCAATTGCTCAACTGTGACTGTCATTTTGTCTGTCGTTCACCACTTTATTTGCAAAACAATGCCAAAACTGCTAAGCGAGAGTGGGTGCGCGTGGTTGATTTGATTAGTGTCGCCTAGACACGTAATCAAAGCACAAAATGCTTCCACTAAACAGCGTCAAGTTGTATAGCAGGGATCCGCGCACTAATGATGATCAATGTGAACTAGTCGAGTGCGGTGCAGGACCGGAACCTGAGCAGGATTTTCAGGATCCTGTCCGGAATCCGTATTTTTCAGCTTTCAGGATTAGCAGGATCCTGGATTTTACAGAATTAATCCTGAGGATTCAGTCCTGTAAAAATTTTTGAGCTCCAATCTTGTTACAGGCTCCGGAAAATTGATTTTGCCGCACTCTAATATAAGATTTTCACTTTTTTCCTATTATGAAGTTTTGTTGAAATTGTATTTTAGGATCAATCATAACTTTTTTATGCAACATGTTTTTTTAAAAGAACACCCAAAAAGCCGAAATATAAAAAAAAAACATTCCATGCCCCGAAGGGACGATGACCCTTTTCAAATAATCAAATTCCCCGCAAAAGTTTGATCAGATTTCCCATAATTTCTTCAAAATTTGGCCTATTTTCTTCATTCTTTTCGAAATAATAATCCTCGTGCCATTTGTTGTACGCTTTTTCCCATTCACCGCGCAATTGATCAATTTCCTCCCATTTCTGATCATTTCCCATTTTGTGAAGGTCGTATTCCAAAACATTCCATTCGTCCATTTTTAAATATTTTAAATTCGCATAAATCCAATCGCTTTTTTGCAGCATTTGTTCAATTTCCTCAACAATTTCAGGAACAATTTGTTTCAAATCTGTACAATATTTCGAAGTTTTTGTACATAAAATACGACTAATTATTACCGTTTATTGGGTTGGAATCGAATTTTGGAGTTTTGCCATTGTACAAATTTTTGCTTTTAAGATATTTTTTGAATTCTTTTTTTTTTCTAAATTATTTTAAATTAAATGTAATTTTAGTATTTAAATGATAAAAGCTTGTTATTCTCAATATTCTTGTTATGATTTCATTTTTATAATCTAAATAATTAGGCAATTTACCATAAAAATGACAAAAAAAACAAATTTATAAATTTTTACTTACTGCTTTCCTTTGCATAATTCCTTTTTTTCCAAAAAATTGCCAATGTTAACTTCAACCGATTCAACCTTTCGAACCCTTTTTATTATTGTCTTAACCATCAAAATTAAATTTCCATTTGCAATTGGAATATTTATATTCGCCGTTTCCAATAAATCGCCAAAAAAAAATGCGAAAGCGCAAAATTCTTTTTCAATTTGAATTTCTATTTCTTCAAAAAGCTCTTCTGGTCGGTTTAAACGTTTAAAAATTCGTTTTAAATCCGATGAATTAAGCAAAATGCAAAAATCATTGTCCATTTCGCCAAGTTTCTTTGTCATTTTAAAAATTTCATAAAATGTTGGCGGATTGTGGAACAATGCAAGCAGAAGGTCGATGTCATCGAGCTAAAAAGTTTATTTGAGAAAGAAAATGATTGAAATGACTTATTTGCCAATTAAGTAAAGTTCGTTAAGTGATTATTTTGTGTAACTTAATTAGTCTAGAACAAGTGAACATTACCAATATAATAGAGTCATTAAACGGCGAAGAGCGAAAAATTCCAAATTTGTAATCGTGCGCGGCGGTAAGACATTTTAGTTTTTGCTCTTCCCAATCATTCAATCCATTTGGCCTACTCAATATTAGTAGCCTTGTTATTTCCCAATCTTCGATTTGGTCCCTTTCCGGCGTTTCTTTGGCCATTCGTTTCAATTCTCTGTCAAATTGTTGGCGAAAAGTGCCATTCAAATTGGCGTCATTTAATTCAAATTCCTTTTCATTTAGTAAATTTAGTTCATCATAACTTCGGAACCAACTTTTCAAACTGTAATCGTAGAACTCACTTTTGTACGGGTCAAAAAATAACTTCGAAATGTTACTCAGACTTTGTATAACACCAAACAATGTTGCATCATCAATCTTTTCACCACGTTGAAGCTTGAAAATTGGCTTTACTGCGGGAAGCTGTTGAGCAAGCATTGGGTCAACATCTTGAATAAATTAAATTGAATTCCGCAAGAACTTTTGGGAATTTGTATACCCGGGATCGGAAATCCGAAATTTTGAGTTTACGGAAAAACCCGTTCATAATTTTCAAAATCCCAGGAATTAATGCAAAAATTACCTCTTCCTTCGACGTAGAGGCGGAATAAATATTCATACAAAATGTCCAAATATTTGCGGAATTTGTGGCATTCAGTCCGCTCATGCTCTTCATTAAATTGTTCCACAATTTTGGCACATTGCCAACACTGTCTCATCAAAAACAGAACACCAAGATAAGCCTCGAACTTATGAATCAAATGTTCTCGCATCTTTTTGAATCCAAAAGTTATTCCGTTAATGTCATATTCCACTTTATTCTGTTCTTCCAATTCTTTACATTGCCAAAAATTGGACGGATCTTTCACAAAAGCGAGGAATTCATCGTCTTCGACCTAATTTAGGAGATAACTTTAAAAATAATTATAAATATTTAACTCACAATTTCCACAGATTCCGACACAATTGTAAGTGAAAATAAAATAATTAGAATAGTAATTGTGGAAGCAAAACAATGCATTGGTACTAAAAAATGGACTTTAAGTATAAACTAATCCATTTAGAAACTCGGGATCGGGACTGCCGGGATTGGAAAACTCGGAAACGGGATTCGCCGGGATTGGAAAATGGTATCGGGAGGAATGGAAAACTCGGAATTGGGATTAGCTGGATTGGAAAATCTCGGGACCGAGATTAGCCGGGATTGGAAAATGGTATCGGGAGGATTGGAAAACTCCGGGATTAGCTGGATTAGAAAATGGTATCGGGAGGATTGGAAAACTCCGGGATTAGCTGGATTGGAAAATCTTGGAATCGAGATTGGCCGGAATGAAATCTTACCGTGATTAGAAAACTCGGGCTCGGGATTAGCCGGGATTGGAAAATGGTATCGGGATTAGCTGTGTTGGAAAACTCGGAATCGGGATTTACTGGAATAATGGCATAAATTACAGAAGAAATGTTTGAATGATTTTCTCTGCTGCATTTCCCAGCGCTTTTATACGGCTTTCAATCGATCGCATCAAATGTGACTTCGTTTTGCAATATTTCATGGAGCATAATTAATGAAGAGAGTAGCGGGGATATGTGAGACAATGTTTTGTGGAGGTAATGCGAGAGAATGTGTTGGCATTTGCGTAAAGCCAAAATTTGGCGTTGGCATAAACCGCTTGCTGGTCTGTTAAGTCTTTAGAAAGATATTATAATCGAAAATAAACTGGATGGATCAGTCGTCACATGAATTTGGGCCAATTTTAAGCTTTACTTTTTCATTCAGCAACGCAATTAGCGTGCCTCCAAATATAGCACGGACGATCGAGATCCTCGTCGAGATTTTTTCAGCTTCTCGATGAAATCTCGATTGACAAAATTTCACTGAGATCTTCGAGATTCGATTTTGTTTCGAACCTTATCGACTCCTTGGCTGGGTTGCAGAATCCGTTGTTTTCTTTTTTTGAATTCGCCACAAACATGGGACCGACCTAGCAATAAAAATTTGAAAAAACCCCACTCCAAATTCGGGTTGCATCGAAAGAAAATTTTTCGAAATTTTTTTTTGTATTTCGGTTTTTGAAATGAAAGAAAAAAGCTCGAAATTACCCAAATCAAAAGGTTTCGACGCACCCTAAAGACCAGGCGTGCTCACGGATATATCCGGGTACGGACGGATAACGGATATGGTTTTTTGGAAGGTCACGGATACGGACGGATAACGGATATCACCTTAATATCCGCGGATATTCGTATCTAGCCCCTCTCGCGATAACACTTTTATTTTGTTTTTTTACTTGAATTCTTTCAATTTTAGTATTCTTACAACTTTTTGAAAAAATCAGGCATAAGAAATAAAATTTTAAGCATTTACATAAATTAGTTCATTTTTAAAGCTCAATTACCTAAAAATTTAACAATTTTTCTTAGCATAAGTCTTTAAATATTCAATTTTTTTTTCTTGGCGGCGCCTATCGGCACCGCCGACCTCCCCCTCGCCCCACAGCAGTAAAGCAGAATTTTCAAAAAATTGAAATTTTTCTAACAAAAATGTTAAAAATTCTAAAAAAAATAGCGAAAATCTTTTTTTTGGAAAAATTGCTTAACAAAATCAAAAGTTCAATCTTTTCCTTTAAAATGTTCTTGTTAAGCTCAATACATATCAATTATGATTTAATTTTAATCAGACGATAACGCGATCTAAAAAAATCCGCTTTGAAAAATCATTTTTTCGAACTTTGGAGAAAATTCTTGTGATTTTTAAGTAATTCGGATATCCGCGGACGGATATCCGGATATGGGATTTTGGAAGGTCACGGATACAGACGGATAATGGAAATGGGCTTTTGAAGACGGACGGATACGGATACGAAAATTCGTATTCGTGAGCACGTCTGCTAAAGACTACTCGAAACCCCCTCGAGTTTGGGAAGGAAATGATGGTAGATGATGATTGTTTTTCGAGTTTCTCGCCCCTTTTCCCCAAATTATAATTGTAATTTTCCTCCAACTCAAAGAGTAAATATATGCGATAGATTTATATGAGATTGTTGAACTTGAAAAGTCCCGGTACCGGTCCCAGTTTTTGTTGGCATGAACGGCCAGGCCGTTAAGTCTTTAGGATGTTTATTTTTGAAAATGTTGAAAAACACATGTCTTTGGCGATCTAGGTATATAGTATTAGTGTTTTAAATCATTTCGCTTTTCAAAAAAAGTCGTTTCAGAGATACCATTTTAGTGGTGCAAAATGTCGGGTTTAAATGTCGGATTTTGGCCAAATCCGACATACGACGTCACAAAAAACCCGACAATTTTCCACATCCGGCATTTTGAAATTTTATGTGGTCGGCGGGCGCGTGATCAACGGTTACTGTAAGACGGATTGGCTGTTGCGCTTCCTCTACCGCGCAATGAGCGTGCAGTTCATCATTGCCGGCACGGAGCCCGTGGACAGTCGGACGGAGCGCAAAATTGTCAACTTTAACTGTTTATTTTGTGAACGGAGGCACAAAGGGACCATAGATCAGATCTGATCTATCTCTGATCAAATTAGCTGATAAATCACTTAGTTTTTATTGCCCCCCAATCTCGAATTATCTCATACGGCCACAAAAATGGTTCGATGATCCCCGTTAAATTTTACAAAAATTTTCTCGGTATAGGACTATTGGGTAGTGGGAAAATCGGTAATGGGATAATTCGGGACAATTTGGTAAAGAGACAATTCGGGACAATTTGGTAGTGGGAGAATTCGGTAATAGGACAATTTGGGACAATTTGGTAGTGGGAGAATTCGGTAATAGGACAATTTGGGACGGTAGTAGGACTATTGGGTAGTGGGACAATTCGGTAATGGGAAAATTCGGGACAATTTGGTAGTGGGACTAACCGGGATCGGGATTATGATTTTTCAAAAACCGGGATCGGGATTTGAAAAAGGAAGTTCCCGACCGGTCCCGGTCGGGATCCCTGTCCCGGCCAACTCTAGTCTTGACATTGGTGCAGATGATCAATCGTCATGTTGTCGTGCTTCACAAACGCGGAATGTGTACGCTGCTGCTGCTGCTTATCAAAGGGGATGATCGCCATCTGCTGATGCTGTGCACTGTTGCGTCGCCTCTTGGTCAGTGCGATTTTAATTATGTGGAAAGCTTTGGCTATGCAACAATATCCGCATTTAAAATAAATTAAAAACAACTTCTTTTGCGTTTTGGGGGAAAAAAATAGTGCCCATGCTTAAAATGACAGCTTTATTGAAAAAAACTGACAAAAAAAAAAGCGTTTTAATCACTTATAAAATATTATAACGATTTATTTCAAATTGAATAATATTGCAAATTGATAAAAATTCAGCCTGAAGAGTTGCATACAAAGAAAAAGATTGAAATATATATTACTGGGGTAAGAAAAAATGGAAAAATAATTTTGGAACGAAAAGAAATTTAAACATATTATATTATTTTGCAATTTTTAAACAATAATTTCTTCAACTAAATATCAAGTTGAAAAAGATACACATTCATGATGAAATTTTGGATCCGGTCATTAATATTTTCTTAACATTAATTAATATTACGTGCTAAATAATTATTATTTTCTCTTTGAACTGAAAATATTATTTTATTACCTTTATTTTGCTAAATCCTATTTGATCCAAATTTGGCTTTGGCTATGGGTTATGTGATTCAAATTAAAACTAAATAGTCTAAACATAAACACCTGCACGCTATTTATTTTTATTTTTTAAATTTAGGACGGCTTGATTGAAAAATTTCCATTCTCCTCAATTACTTCAGCTTAGCGACGATTGATCATTTTATTATAAAAAGATTATTTTATGTTTAATTAAATAACAATAAATTTCGAAGTAGTTGAAAATGTTAGACTTGTGGACAAAAGATGGAACCATTCTAAACAGACTTAAATCAAAGACTTTACACTAAAAAATTACATCAATTTCCAATTTTGGTAAAATATTTCACTAAATTCACGAAAAATGACAATTGCGCGTGTTCTCTGTCGACAAATGTACACAAAGTAATAAGAAAAGAACACAGAAATTGACAACACAAAAGCTAAATGACGAGCATCTGAGAAATAGTACATAAGCTGCGAGAAAAGAAGCGAGAGGACAAAGAGAGAGAGTGTAAATTTAACTCCTTTTCTCTGCTATCCCTTCCCCCTTTACACCCCATCGGACATTTGCCTGCCGCTTTGCTTGTCCGTGGGCTGTGCGGCCCTTCATAAACTTACCTGGCTGGGGAGTTCCTGCGATCACTGAGGCAGGACTCCTGTGGCGAGGCTCCACCATTGCACTTTCGGTTGGGGCTGACCCGCAGGGCGGTCCCGAACTGGGATAGGCCCACAGCTAAATTTTTGATTAGCTGGACTTTGCGTTGTTTAACTATTTGGTGTATATTATTTGGTCGCTTCTGAGAAATAGATAAATGCTTAATAAATCATTATAATAAGTTTTTAAGGGTTTTTTAAATAATTAGGCGAATAAAAACTTGTACTTCAAGTGAGTCATGATTTTCAAATCTTACAATTATCGTACTACAGTACCCCCTGCGGACGGTCACCCACAAAGGTTGTGCGGAGAAAAGAGAGTGCTTAGCGGTTTTTTGTGATTTGTAGAGAATTTTGTGGGCTACTTATCCCTCATAAAGGACAAATTTAATAATTTTCTGTTGACGCATAAACTTTTTTCCGGTACTGTATGTTACGGGTAATTTGGGAAATCGGATAATTCTGGAATTACCCGGGTAATTTTGGAAATTCTAAAGTGCCAGTAATTTTGATACCCAACCAACTCAAACAATCAAGATGCCATCCAAAGGTATTGTTAAGCTAAAGCTAAACAATTAGAGAATTCGTGAAAAAAAGTTATTTCCAATAAACACTAAGAAAAACACCGATTCTGGGTGTTTTTTCACATTGAACATTTTAAAACGAATCGACCGCTTGGCTTTTTTCCCCAAATGATTCTTCTCATTTATAACTTTTTAATTTCATCTTTTTTCTTTAATTTGGTTAAGTTAAAAAAAAGTAAAGACTTTTAAATTGCTGGCACTTTAGAATTTCCAAAATTACCCGGCTAATTCCAGAATCCCAGATTTTTTTATTTTTTTACCTGAAATAAAATTATCCTATTGGTAACCAGGTAAAATATGGCTTCGCTTAAATTTTCCCACAAAGAGAAAATCTTGTAAGCCCCAGAAATAGCATTCATTTTTGAAAAAGAGCGAGTTTTTAGTCCCTAAAAATCCCAGCTCTAATAATGATACCTTTTTGGGAGAGAAACGCAAAGGATGTTAGAGTAAGCGAGAGAGTATGCGCTTTCGCATTAAAAGTTAGGATGAGTGCAAAGATGGTGATTACTTTGATACATATTTACTACAATTTGTTGTATTTCAATTAAATATCAGAATTTTAAACAATTAATATGTATATAAAAATAAAAGAATTTGAATGTTAATTTGCAATTTTTATTGTTTCATGTGAAAGATGTTAATTTAAATATTTGTTGCTTATTGAATAAATAATTATTTTTTATTTTTGTTGGGCAATTTTGATCGAATTGTTCTCAATTATGTAACTGAAAGACACTCGCTTTGCTTTTCACTCTTTTGGCCACCATTCTCGCGACGTCAATGGTTGGGCAGACACAAATTCTCTTAATAGCCGGAAGGGAAAGAGAGAAAACGCCGAAAAGATAGCAGAGAAAAAAATGGTTATACACAAAGGCAAAGGATGTTAGAGTAAGCGAGAGAGTAAGCAATTTACCATCCTTTCCCTTCCTCTCTTTAAAGGACAATTTGGGACAATTTGGTAGTGGGAGAATTCGGTAATAGGACAATTTGGGACGGTAGTAGGACTATTGGGTAGTGGGACAATTCGGTAATGGGAAAATTCGGGACAATTTGGTAGTGGGACTAACCGGGATCGGGATTATGATTTTTCAAAAACCGGGATCGGGATTTGAAAAAGGAAGTTCCCGACCGGTCCCGGTCGGGATCCCTGTCCCGGCCAACTCTAGTCTTGACATTGGTGCAGATGATCAATCGTCATGTTGTCGTGCTTCACAAACGCGGAATGTGTACGCTGCTGCTGCTGCTTATCAAAGGGGATGATCGCCATCTGCTGATGCTGTGCACTGTTGCGTCGCCTCTTGGTCAGTGCGATTTTAATTATGTGGAAAGCTTTGGCTATGCAACAATATCCGCATTTAAAATAAATTAAAAACAACTTCTTTTGCGTTTTGGGGGAAAAAAATAGTGCCCATGCTTAAAATGACAGCTTTATTGAAAAAAACTGACAAAAAAAAAAGCGTTTTAATCACTTATAAAATATTATAACGATTTATTTCAAATTGAATAATATTGCAAATTGATAAAAATTCAGCCTGAAGAGTTGCATACAAAGAAAAAGATTGAAATATATATTACTGGGGTAAGAAAAAATGGAAAAATAATTTTGGAACGAAAAGAAATTTAAACATATTATATTATTTTGCAATTTTTAAACAATAATTTCTTCAACTAAATATCAAGTTGAAAAAGATACACATTCATGATGAAATTTTGGATCCGGTCATTAATATTTTCTTAACATTAATTAATATTACGTGCTAAATAATTATTATTTTCTCTTTGAACTGAAAATATTATTTTATTACCTTTATTTTGCTAAATCCTATTTGATCCAAATTTGGCTTTGGCTATGGGTTATGTGATTCAAATTAAAACTAAATA
This sequence comes from Globodera pallida, assembly GCA_020449905.1. Lineage (NCBI taxonomy): Eukaryota > Metazoa > Nematoda > Chromadorea > Rhabditida > Heteroderidae > Globodera > Globodera pallida. Next base: position 49,219 of record JAIXHY010000013.1, read on the forward strand.
GTCTAAACATAAACACCTGCACGCTATTTATTTTTATTTTTTAAATTTAGGACGGCTTGATTGAAAAATTTCCATTCTCCTCAATTACTTCAGCTTAGCGACGATTGATCATTTTATTATAAAAAGATTATTTTATGTTTAATTAAATAACAATAAATTTCGAAGTAGTTGAAAATGTTAGACTTGTGGACAAAAGATGGAACCATTCTAAACAGACTTAAATCAAAGACTTTACACTAAAAAATTACATCAATTTCCAATTTTGGTAAAATATTTCACTAAATTCACGAAAAATGACAATTGCGCGTGTTCTCTGTCGACAAATGTACACAAAGTAATAAGAAAAGAACACAGAAATTGACAACACAAAAGCTAAATGACGAGCATCTGAGAAATAGTACATAAGCTGCGAGAAAAGAAGCGAGAGGACAAAGAGAGAGAGTGTAAATTTAACTCCTTTTCTCTGCTATCCCTTCCCCCTTTACACCCCATCGGACATTTGCCTGCCGCTTTGCTTGTCCGTGGGCTGTGCGGCCCTTCATAAACTTACCTGGCTGGGGAGTTCCTGCGATCACTGAGGCAGGACTCCTGTGGCGAGGCTCCACCATTGCACTTTCGGTTGGGGCTGACCCGCAGGGCGGTCCCGAACTGGGATAGGCCCACAGCTAAATTTTTGATTAGCTGGACTTTGCGTTGTTTAACTATTTGGTGTATATTATTTGGTCGCTTCTGAGAAATAGATAAATGCTTAATAAATCATTATAATAAGTTTTTAAGGGTTTTTTAAATAATTAGGCGAATAAAAACTTGTACTTCAAGTGAGTCATGATTTTCAAATCTTACAATTATCGTACTACAGTACCCCCTGCGGACGGTCACCCACAAAGGTTGTGCGGAGAAAAGAGAGTGCTTAGCGGTTTTTTGTGATTTGTAGAGAATTTTGTGGGCTACTTATCCCTCATAAAGGACAAATTTAATAATTTTCTGTTGACGCATAAACTTTTTTCCGGTACTGTATGTTACGGGTAATTTGGGAAATCGGATAATTCTGGAATTACCCGGGTAATTTTGGAAATTCTAAAGTGCCAGTAATTTTGATACCCAACCAACTCAAACAATCAAGATGCCATCCAAAGGTATTGTTAAGCTAAAGCTAAACAATTAGAGAATTCGTGAAAAAAAGTTATTTCCAATAAACACTAAGAAAAACACCGATTCTGGGTGTTTTTTCACATTGAACATTTTAAAACGAATCGACCGCTTGGCTTTTTTCCCCAAATGATTCTTCTCATTTATAACTTTTTAATTTCATCTTTTTTCTTTAATTTGGTTAAGTTAAAAAAAAGTAAAGACTTTTAAATTGCTGGCACTTTAGAATTTCCAAAATTACCCGGCTAATTCCAGAATCCCAGATTTTTTTATTTTTTTACCTGAAATAAAATTATCCTATTGGTAACCAGGTAAAATATGGCTTCGCTTAAATTTTCCCACAAAGAGAAAATCTTGTAAGCCCCAGAAATAGCATTCATTTTTGAAAAAGAGCGAGTTTTTAGTCCCTAAAAATCCCAGCTCTAATAATGATACCTTTTTGGGAGAGAAACGCAAAGGATGTTAGAGTAAGCGAGAGAGTATGCGCTTTCGCATTAAAAGTTAGGATGAGTGCAAAGATGGTGATTACTTTGATACATATTTACTACAATTTGTTGTATTTCAATTAAATATCAGAATTTTAAACAATTAATATGTATATAAAAATAAAAGAATTTGAATGTTAATTTGCAATTTTTATTGTTTCATGTGAAAGATGTTAATTTAAATATTTGTTGCTTATTGAATAAATAATTATTTTTTATTTTTGTTGGGCAATTTTGATCGAATTGTTCTCAATTATGTAACTGAAAGACACTCGCTTTGCTTTTCACTCTTTTGGCCACCATTCTCGCGACGTCAATGGTTGGGCAGACACAAATTCTCTTAATAGCCGGAAGGGAAAGAGAGAAAACGCCGAAAAGATAGCAGAGAAAAAAATGGTTATACACAAAGGCAAAGGATGTTAGAGTAAGCGAGAGAGTAAGCAATTTACCATCCTTTCCCTTCCTCTCTTTGCAACCCATCGAACATTTTCATTGCCCTCCCCATTCATAGGCAGCCAAACCCACTCAAATTTGAGACTGTACTTCTCAGGATCATTTCTGTAGTACGGTTTCCCGGTGGGGGTTCCACCTTGCTCGCCAAAGCACCCGCGATGACGAGCAGAAGCGTCGTCCCCTGAGCGTGAAGCTCGCCGGGGGCGTCGCCAGTTTTGGTGATCGCCCGGCGTTGAGGACCGTCGGCTGGCCCCCCAGGGGGTCGGCCGCGGGGGCGACGCTCTCTGAGCGGGTTTAAATTGTGAGAAGAGTGTAATGTGGGAGAGATTGATCGGATCAATCCTTTTAATGTCACTTTTATTGAGCGAAAGTCAGTAAATAAAAAGGTTTAACCCAGGGATGCTCGTAATTACAAGTTACAAATGAGTTTTTGGCTGTTTACGAGTTATCGACTTACGAATTTTGCAAAAAAAGTAAAAATAAAGGAGCAAGATAAAGCAGTTTGACATCTCGTGGCATAAAAAATGAGCACCTTTTGTTAAATTGAGCCCGGACGGATTCAAACGAGTAAAATCACGATTTCCGTGCCAATTTTGGCGCGCTGTGCCCGGCGCTTAAACGACCCCAACTCCGGCGGGAACGGGACTCACATGGCAAAAGTACGCGATTCCGTTCCCGTTAATTTGGACCCAACGCGCTTTTTAAGGGCTTAACAGGAACAGGAAAAAGGCGGACGGAATTGTTTTTGGGTTGTTGGGGCTATGAAACAATTTCTTTTGTTTAATGCGATGACAGAACTTGCAAATTAAAACAAATTGGCTATTATATCATCATCGATTGATCATGTCCAGATCAGTTCCAACGATCCGTGTCAACAAATCCACCAAATGCATTATTTGCAAATGCACAATCATTTGACCATTCGTCAGCGAGGTAATTGCTGAGAAAACGGAAAAAGATTAAAAAAATGTTTAATCATTCTTTATTTTAATTTGAATTGTTGAAATTAAACTAAAAAATTTCCTGGTTAGTTTCGCTTGGCAACAGATTTTTAATGCCAGAAAGTTTGGTACATATTGCAATTTCAAAAAAAAAAAATTTCATTTTGTTGAACGGAAGGACAGTAAGAACAAATTTTCACCGTCGTTGAGTGGAGAATTTCAGCGGGTACAGCTCCCGGAGCGAACAATTTGCATGGCAATGGTACAGATACACGCCGACCAGCTCGTCACTCGTCAACACTCCGGACGGAACTGTCAAAAAGAAACGGAGTTCAATTTTGATAGTGCCAAATTTGGCCTTGGATATTTTAGAAAGAATAAATAAATAAAAGTTTTTCAAAATGGGCACCAATATTATCAGAAAAATCATCTTGCGGCATGCGAGTAAAACGAATTTTGAAGAGTGCCGGGCCGAGCATTTCACGTCGATTCTCCGCCGAACACTCTTTCCCATTTTGACGGCATTGTTCGTCCGCCCAGCGAAATGCCTTTTAATTATTTTAAATTAGAGGAATTTTAATGATAAGAAATTATTAAAAAAATGTTTACGGCATTCCAAATTGTAAGTTCATCGACCATCAGCTTGTTACGGTCCAAAATCTCGCACAATAATTTTTGATCAATTTGCAAAAATGCTTCTGAGAAGATCAAAGTGGCCGCCTTCCTGTCGATGTAACGCAAACAATTGCGAACAAAGTCCTTAAATATTATTAAAAAATATCACTTTATTCCGGGGGGTTTTAAGCCATAATTAATTTATGGAAAAGTAAAAATTGGGCAAATATTTATTAAAAATAGCGAAATTGGCCCACCTCTTCTCCAAGAACGCGCGCCCGCTCAATGAAGAGGAAAACATTGCGCAGTTCCCTTTTGGGAAAGTTGACACACGCTTTGATCAGTCCGGACACGTTATATTTATTGGCTAAAATTAAAACTAAATTTTTTAATTTCCATACTTTTTGGGGTATATTTATTGGCTAAAATTAAAACTAAATTTTTTAATTTCCATACAAAAAGAGAATCCCGGGGATTCTAAAAAACGTTTGGGGTATATTTATTGGCTAAAATTAAAACCAAATTTTCTATTTCCATACTTTTTGGGGTATATTTATTTTCTATTAACTGAAATTGTGCCGTTGCACAACAAATAAACAAATCAATAAAATTTTACCCGCATAAAGCACATCGAACAAATTGTCCCCACTGATTCCACTCGGATCGTCCGTATAAATGAAGCTGAGCATCGCCTTGAACGCCTCCACCTCCACGTCGGGCACCTCCACGGGATTAATCTCTTTCAAAGGGATTAAAATAATTTTATTTAATTTTTAAACAAATTTTCGCACCGGTCCCAGCGGCGACGGCCTTTGCATTTCGGGCATCAAAACGAAACATTGTCTCGAACACATCGGAGGCCGTCCCCAGGATCGTTTTATGTGCTGGCAGAAGCTTAAATATTTCAAAACTTAAGAAATTAAACACAAAAAAATTAAATATGAGAAAACTCAAATTAAATTTGAAATAATGAAATTATTCAATCGCCTCCAACTCGCCTCTTTTTTGTCCCCCTCCCCCACCAAAAGGTGCACATCCGCCCCATTGCCGGTGCTCAGCAAATGCTTCATCCGATCAACCAAAGACATGCCATTTATTGTTTGAAACATTTTTTTGTTGCTATTAAATACTCAAAATTTCAGATCAGTGAAATTTCAATTTTATCTAAAAATAAAATTTACATTATAACAACACACTCGCCGTCCAATAAATGCGAACATAAATTAAAGAAGAAAATGAATTGAATTAAGCCAAGGACACTTTTTTGATTGGGGGTCCAGCGACATTTAAAGAGGAGGCCGATAAATGTTGGAATGAATGGGCAAATAAAGGAAAGCAAAGATTGCCAGGAAGCCAATGCCCCCCCCCCCGGCGGCGTTGAATCCCCCCCCCCCCCCCCTTTAATATTCAAACTTATTTTTGTTTGGTATTCATTCATCTCTTTGTCCCACATACCCACCCCCCCCCGGCGATTATTGGTGAATAAAGTTGTTGAACAGAAAGAAGACAACCGTCGGCGATAGTGAGCATAAACATCCAAACATCTGCTTAACTATCCAATGATGTGGACCAAAATGAAGGAAGATGGCATATTTTCAAAGAATTATTTTATTCTTATTTTACAGTCATTAAAAATTTAATTTAAATGTTTAGGGTAAGTCTACTAGGTATGTGTATCAGGGATGTAATCGGATTTCCGGACATTTTTAGGTCCGGGATTCCGGTTTACGGACTTTTAGGCAATAAATCCGGAAGTCTTTACAAAAATTGCTTTTCGTTATTTTTGATCAGTTTGGGAAAGGGGTCGATGGTGCCAATACTATCATCCAATATGATGTGGATCAACAAAAAAAAGCTGCAAACAAAGCCGATTGGACTCTTTTATAAATAACAACAAAATTATGAATTCAGCAAAAAAACAATTTTAGCCGGAAATTTCGTCGTTTTAACGAGGCGCTATTCGGAATAAAACTATTTTGGGATTTTCGCGCCTAAAATTTAGGCTTAGGCTTAGAGTTGGGAGAAAGAAAGAAAGAAGTGTATGTTGTTTGGGGTGCAGGGGGGGAAATAGAAGTCAAGAGTGGGTGGGGCGAGCCGGAAGGGTCATCATTACTCGACAAGGCATTTTATCAGAAGCGAATGGCATGCCGAAAAAGGGGGGGGGACTTTATTTGCGAGAATGGCGTTATCAAGAGTGGATTATTTATTATGGGGAAAAAAACGATTTGGGCCGAGATTGGAGGGGGGGGGGGGGCAAACATTTGTTGGGAAGTCCAAGATCACCAATTTGAATATGGGGAAAATGGACAACGGAAATTTAGCGGGAAGATGGCACGGTTTTCGGATAATGTGACCCCCGCCGGATTTGTTGGTAACTAGCGGGGGGGGGGGAGGGAGGTAATTTGCTGAATTTTTTAATTTTATTAGTTTTCAGTGAAATTTTAGCCCATGTCCCCAAAAGATATTTAAATGCAAAAATATTAAATTTGCCTAAAGCATTAAATTTGTTTGAAAGTTCTCCACAGTTTTGACTGTAAAAACCGGGTCACACAAATGCGCCGTTGCTAACGAATTTGCCCGTTCACAAATTGGCAATTTCGTCTGCTCAGATCGATTGTTCGGCCATGATTTGATACCAATTGTTTTATTAATATTACGCCAAAATTTCCAAAGTTTGTAAACTGATTTGTTTTGAAATTTCCATTATGCTTTCCATCAATTCGTCGAATGTCTCCGTTTTGGTCAAAATTTGTTTTTGGCAATCTGCCAATGGTATTTGCTCGATTTTTGCACGTCTCCTCAATTTCGTGGCCAACATTGCCATTTCCAACCTTAATTTGACTTTCTCAAATATTTTGGTCTCCCCCAACTTGGTTGTTCAGCAATGCGAATAAAAATTGCTTATGGCCTAAATAATAAAATACAAAATTACATTAAATTTTCTCAGACAATGAAAATCACTACAATTTGATGAGCTGAAAGTTTTTGTTCTTTGATTTATGATCAGGCAAAAGCTAAGAAATCCGTTTTTTGACATCGAATTGACGGACTAACGGACAATCGTTGCCGAACTTTGGAAGTTACATAGGCTAAATGAACAGCAGGGAATGTTCTGGTATAATGTGAACCCAAACAATTCTTTTATCCAATACAATTTTAGTTAATCAAAATTCCTTTGTTAATTTATAGCAAAAAATATTGTTGCTGTAATTCATTGATGCATTTTGTCCAACCAGAATCATAAATATAGATTTTATTTATTCGAAATATGAAGAATTTGCGTAGGTAGACAAAGTGTAGAAAGCGTACATTCTTTTGGCCGAAAGTTTGATCTCAAAATAATCCAAACCCGGCGGGAACGAGATTCAAGTGGGAAAAGTACGGGATTCCCGTTCCCTGAAATTTATGTACTCCGACGACCTCTAAAAATTTCGGCACTCGGAATTCCGAGGGATTAAAAATTTGGTACTTGCGGGTTATAGTCCCCCCCCCCCTCAACAAAAACTCATTTAAAACACTTTCTAGAGGTAATTTGGGCCGAGAAACCCGAATATGACCTTCAATTTATCGTATTTTGCGTTCAAAACGGGTTTTGAATCGGGTGAATTAAAACCCGAAATCCGATAAATTGAAGCTCATTCATTGCTTTCCATGTGCGCTCTCTGCCTGCTGTTACGGCGGGAAGAGAAAGGAAAGACAGGGAATATTAAGCGAAAAAGTACATAGACTGTGAGAAAAGAAGCGAGAGAACAAAGAGAGAGAGTGTAAATTCCAATACATTTTCTCTGCCATCCCTTCCCCCTTTTGCACCCCATCGGACATTTGCCTGCCGCTTTGCTTGTCCGTGGGCTGTGTGGCATTTCATAAACTTACCTGGCTGGGGAGTTCCTGCGATCACTGAGGCAGGACTCCTGTGGCGAGGCTCCACCATTGCACTTTCGGTTGGGGCTGACCCGCAGGGCGGTCCCGAACTGGGATAGGCCCACAGCTAAATTTTTGAGTGCGGGAGATGGCGTTCGCGCCTCCCCTCTAAATTGTGGCCATTCATTAGTGTGCACTCGTATTGCTAATTAGGTTAGGTAATAAAAAGTACAAGGTAATTCTTGGAGAACTCCAACATTCATAAAGGAATTTTTCATACATTGGCCAATGTAGGGGTAATAGAATATAACCCGAGTCGTCTCAGGACAGACGGGAGTGGGGGAAAGGGGCAAAGATGTTGGGAGCCCAAGGGGTTAAAATCCCCGACTCTGTCCCCGATCTTTGTCGACTTTTCTAAACATTTCCGGTGGTTTAAACAATTCTGAAAAATTCTTTAATTTTTTCCAATTAAAAACAAATACATATTTTAAATGACAGTTCATAAGTTTTTCATTTATTTTTTGTTGGACGAAATCAAAAAACCATTTTTGCATGACGACAACCCACAGAATAGTGCACAATTTTTGGGGACTTCGAGGTGCCGATAGGCAAGTTAAAATTTTTTGAAATTCTAACGGTTTTTGGAATAAATTTGGTCCAACATTTTGCTAAGGAATATTTTCCGGAGCAAGTTGGATTTGACCTTTTAGATGGCTGACCCCGATCCTACACCTACAAAAACAGAACAAAGCAAAACGCCGAAATTAAAGAAAAATTTGGGGATCAATGTTCTTTTGAAATTACCGGATAGGCCAATGCCGCAGTATTACCATTTTCGTTAACATCTTCCAGCAAAAACAATTTTTAAAAATATTCTCTAAAGCCCACCAAATTTGGGTTGGAGGAGTAAGCTGAGAATGCACCTATCACCCAGCGAAATGCGGCACTTAAATGAAGAAAAGTCTGTGCGGGCCAATCGAATTCCCCTCTTTGACCCTGCGCTTTTTCAATTGAGGCCAACAAAAACGAGAAAGCGGCAGCAAAAACTTATAGAAAAAACAGAAAGAATTTAAAAACGCAAGACAAAAGGACAATGCCATAAAAAATACGCCTCTCTTTCACAAAAAAAAACAAAAACAAAAAACAGAGCACAAAATAGAAAATGAAATGTCGCAAAAATCATTCTTTCTTTCAACACACAAAATTAAGGCGGTAGCCGTCGTTCACCCGCCGCCATTCTCTCCCCAACTCTTCAGACGCCGCGCTGTCGTCGTCCTCCGAACGCGTTGAAAACCGACGGCCGATACTTGTTCAACGTCTTGTCAGCGGCGGAATCGGCCCCTCCTCCTCCACTCGGCGACTGACGCTAAAAATTATTTCAAATAAATTTTATAAATCGGGTTCAAACAAATTAATTAATTAAATTTTTGCATTTTCCCACCGAAAGTCGGATGAATCATTGCTTTTTTTGTTGTTGAAAATTTCAGTCCCCGATTTCTCGCACCCAACGGGGTGGGGCGGGCGGGCGATGGAGGAAGATTGGATCAAAACTCATCCTCCGGATACCCCCCCCTTTTTTACCCCTCCGGATACCCTCCCCCCCTCACCCCTCCGGATATCCCCCCCCCCCCCCCCTCACCCCTCCGGATACCCTCCCCCCCTCACCCCTCCGGATATCCCCCCCCCCTCACCCCTCCGGATACCCTCCCCCCCTCACCCCTCCGGATACCCTCCCCCCCTCACCCCTCCGGATACCCTCCCCCCCTCACCCCTCCGGATACCCCCTCCCCTCACCCCTCCGGATACCCTCCCCCCCTCACCCCTCCGGATACCCTCCCCCCCTCACCCCTCCGGATACCCTCCCCCCCTCACCCCTCCGGATACCCTCCCCCCCTCACCCCTCCGGATACCCTCCCCCCCTCACCCCTCCGGATACCCTCCCCCCCTCACCCCTCCGGATACCCCCTCCCCTCACCCCTCCGGATACCCTCCCCCCCTCACCCCTCCGGATACCCTCCCCCCCTCACCCCTCCGGATACCCTCCCCCCCTCACCCCTCCGGATACCCTCCCCCCCTCACCCCTCCGGATACCCTCCCCCCCTCACCCCTCCGGATACCCTCCCCCCCTCACCCCTCCGGATACCCTCCCCCCCTCACCCCTCCGGATACCCTCCCCCCCTCACCCCTCCGGATACCCTCCCCCCCTCACCCCTCCGGATACCCTCCCCCCCTCACCCCTCCGGATACCCTCCCCCCCTCACCCCTCCGGATACCCTCCCCCCCTCACCCCTCCGGATACCCTCCCCCCCTCACCCCTCCGGATACCCCCTCCCCTCACCCCTCCGGATACCCCCCCCCCTCCCCTCACCTCCTGTGCCATCTGTTGGGCCCGTTGCCGAAACTCCTGCATTGGGTTGTCAAACTGCGAATAGAACTGCAGCGTCGGGCGGACATCGTCCACATCGGCGAGATGGATGGCTGTAAATATTATGAGTTATTTAAATAATAACTAAAATAAATTGTTTTTGAATAATAAAATTGGCATGTGGTGGTAGTGCTCATGCCGTTCATTTAGGAGAATTTTTTTCTTTTCTTTTGTGGCTCCAAATGTTTTTTAGGAAAAACCAACCTGAGGTAAAAATTTCTTAAGACAAAATATGGGGATATACAATAATACAATAAAAGCAAATTCTAACATTTTAAATTAAAAAAAAGAGAAAATAAATTACTTTTGAGCAGTTCGGCCAGGTCAACCTGAAATGTAAAAAAAGCTGGATTCTAGTGAAATTCTGGTTATTTTGAAAGAAAAAAAGGACGACGTGCCAATGCCGTGTCCTCCATGTTTCCATCCCATTTCGGCACTCGCAACACATTCTCCGGGCACAGCTGAAACGCTTCCGGCTCCCAGTCGATGTAAATCACCTTGGACAAATCGCGGTTCAGCTTCGAAAGATCCTGCACAAATTTGGGGGGTAATTTGTGTGGTAATGGCTCTGTTGCGTTAAAAAATTCGCTCAAATGATTTGTCTAATTCAGACCTAAAGTTCAAATTTGATTTCATTTTTAAATAAAAATTGGGGTTTTTTGCCACTTTTAACACCAATATTCGACATAAAGTTAAAAAAACTGTCAACCCACTTTCATGGCCGTTCCGTTGATGAACTTGGTTTTGGTGCACTCCCTGAACAGCGCTTGATTTATCCGGTTGCCCTTCAAGTCCAACTGTTGCACAACCGGCGACGCCTTAAAAAATTAGATTTTTAAAAAATTTATTTTGACCATTTGAGATAATTTGAGCATCCTACGGAAGCGAAACTTCCCCCGACAGGATTTGCCTGAAGCACTTCAGGCGCAAAAAAAAACAAAAAGTTTTTTTTTTGAGAAGTGCGGGACTGGACACGCCAATGGTGCAAAATTGGGGTCCCGACGAAAATTTTTTAAAAATTAAATTTTTAAATGTATGTTTTCTAGGGTGAAAAATGCGTAAAACATGAATCCAAGCTCGGATTTTTCGTGCATTTTTTTTTTGAAGGTTTTAACCTTTTTGGGTTCACGCATAAATTATTTTTCACGTGCATGAAATTTCGAAAAATGTTCGAATTCGGGTTTGGGGTTCGACATTCGCAAAATCCGAGCTCGGATTCGTGTTCCCCCAATTCTGCACCATTGCCCCAAACCGCAACACAAATTTAGGCCATTTAAAGCGTCGGGAGCCGGGACTCCCGGCCAAATCCCACGCCTGTAACACGCGTTTATCAAAATTCTGGTTTAATAAATAAATTGTTGATCCCCGAAAAAATGGTGTCAATTTTTTTCTCTGTCCCGCCCACCCACCCACCTGCATCATTGTTTCAGAAGTGTAGATGACCAGCTCGAAGTTGGGGTAGCCGACAACGTCCATGAAATATTCCAGCGCCGGTCGCTTCACAAAGTAATGGCCCTTTTTGTACTGAAATTTCAAAAATAAAAAATTGAGGCCGAAAATAAATGCCTAATAATTGGACAAATGACCTAACTCGATCTGTCTGGCTGGCCCCGGTCCAATCAAAAAAACATTTTATTAATTTTTGTTAGACATTGTAAAAGTTGATTGATCATCGGACAAGAGCGTGCCCAGAAATTTGAAGGGGTAGGGGAGGAGCCAATTGAAAAAAACGTACTTTAGGGATGTGTTTTTTAATTTTATTGCATTTTTATCAAATTTTTCAAAAGGAAATTAAAAAATCTTAGAGGCCAAGTTTTGCGGTTTTTTGAAGATTTTATTGAACAAATTACCTTAAAATTTTCATTTCTGGGAGGCTGTAATTCCATAGCCTCCTCCCTGGATACGTCCTTGCTATCGGACGCATTGATCAGATCGGCTTATTTTGTTAACAATTTGATCAGGGACGTAGCTAGAAAAAATTTTCGGGGGGGGGGGGAAAAAAGTCGATTCTTAGGGGTGTATTTTTTCCTTTTTATTGCATTTTTGTTAAGCAATTTTTCTCGATTTCCGGGGGTGCATTTTCCGTTTTACTCATTTTTTTGGGGTGCTCGACGGTGCCGATAGGCGCCGCCGAGAAAAATTTGAATTTTTGACTCGATTTGTTAAGGATTTTCAACCAAAATTTTAAAAATCGGCACTTTTTTTGAACTTTTTTAGGATTGGGAGGGGTCGGCGGTGCCGACAGGCGCCGCCGGAGAAAATTTTTGATTTTTGATGGCATTTGTTAAGAAAATTGGTCAAAAAAAGTGTAAAAGTGCAAAACAATAGGGTCCCCCCTCTTGTTTTTTTTTCCTCAAATTTTATTTCGGGGGGGGGGGAATTCCCCCCCTTCCCCCCCCCTGGCTACGCCCCTGAATTTGATCACTAAAATCTGATCAGAAAAAGGACGAACCTCCCATTTGGGGCAGACCAAAACATTGCGCATTTCCATGACGACGGTGAACTTTGGCTGGTGCCACGGCGGCATCACCGGGTCGGGCAGCAGCTTTTCGCGGATTGGCTCCTTCATGAACTGAAAAACAAAAAGCGATCGTTTTTTTCTTCGAAATTTGCAAATGTTCAAAATTGTGTTGTTATGTAATTCTCTAATTCTCCCAATTTTTGGGGCTTTTAAAATGCATAAAAATCGCTTTAACAAAGCGGGGCGGTGAATAGAGATTATTTACGACACTTTTTTGAAAGACAAATTTCTGTGTAAAAAACAAACAAAACACTCACTGTTTGCCATTGAAGCAATGCGTCGCGAAGACGGCAGAAAACGGCGACAACCAAAATTTTGTCCGAATACTTGTCGCCATATGTCGGGGCTGGACCTAAAAATGAAAAATTCAATTTATTTAGCCAAAATTTCGTGTCGCCGCCACCCCCCACAAAAGCGCGGGAACTCGCCGTAGGTAAACAGCAGCGATAGTGTGCCCATGCCGAACATGCCGGCCATCGCGAGCAAGCTGTACTTCATCATTCGTTGCTGGCGCGAACGGCTCTGTTCCCGTTGTTGTTGTTGCTGCTCGGCGGTGTCCTCCCCCTCCTCATTTGATGAAGAGTAAGAACTGCCAGAGGCATCACCGCCGCCGACGCCGTCATTCGTAGCAGCGCCAACGGGCGACGAAGCGGTGGAAGATGAAGCCCTCTAAAAGTTGGACATATTTTTTTCTTCTTCAACTGCCGATTCCGGAGAGTTCAACTTTGTGGGGCCGGCAGCAGGCCGGATATTAGGAGAAAAAACCCTTTCCGCGGGAAATTTTAGTGCTAATTTCGACCCGAATTTCCAAAAACAACAAAAATTATTTATTTTTCTTTTTTACCAATATTGTCGTCATTTCCAATTGTCGCTCAATTTGTTCCAGTCCTGCTGTCCTGCCGATTTTCTATAAAAATTCCAAATTAAAAAAGAAATTCGATTTGTCCCCCAAATTTTTACTTAAACCGTTCATTTTTTAAAAAAAGATTTTGTTTAAAACTTAATTCATTTTTCAAAAATTACCCCATCCGATGCCGGCGTCCTCGATGCTTTGCGTTCAATGATCGGCATGTACGCGATCGAGCGTATGGAATTGCGCGCGTACATCACCGAGTCCACCATTTGACTGCCGAACGCGCTGATAGCCTGCAGCGTGGTTGTTTCCCGAAACTCCTTCAGACCGATGCCCTTGGGCGCTGACTGAACAACAACGGGATAATTTGACAACATTTTATTGTTTAACATTTTTATTCGTCCAAATCGAAAAAGATAACAAAATTTGCTCGACTAAGCCGAGACCAAACAGAATGTTTCCGGCGTTCTCGAGGCCGTAGAATCTACAACCCCCGTACCAAATTTGTGCGAAAAAATTTTTAGAAAAAAGGAAACTGTTCGAATTCGGGTTATGGGTTCAAAATCGGTAAAATGCAAGTCAGACTCGGGTTGGTTCTACAATCTTGAAGCCCCACTAAAGTGAGCGGGGCTCCGCTACCGCATCTCAACTATTTTCTCGACTAAATTTTTTAGATTGGAGAAGTGGGCAAAAATTAGGGGGCGGGGATTGACCCGCCCCAAAATAAAACAATTTTTCCCAGTGAAAAAAAGGGGAAAATTTCTTAGAATAATTACCTCCCCCCAAGAATAAAACCCGCACAAATTCAACAATTTTTGGACAAATTTTCTTTCAAATAAATTTTTTCGGCGGCGCCGGACCCGCGCACCCCCAGAAGCTTAAAATAGGCTCAAAAACTGCTGAAGCAACAAAATTAAACAGAATTATTAGCAAAAATGTTTTTTACGAAAATTATTTACGACGGCACCGTCGGGATGCATTTTTTTGCTCTTCACCGACCCCCCCCCCCAATAATCCCATCCCCGAAAACCAAATTGGGAGCTTTCTTTGGCATCCGGTTACACAACCCTGCAGATTTGGAGCAGTTCATTTCAAAAAATTTGGGGTCCAAAACAAAACCTTGTCAGTTTGTTCGGCCAGGACTTTGGCACTCCGCGCCTTCCTCAGCAGTTCAGCGTTTTCGTCGTCCCGTTTTGGTGGCGCAAAACGTCTCAACGGATTGTCAAAGGGCGAGCGGACCAGCGGCGGCCCGCAAAGAGAATTACATTCTGTAAAAAGCAAAAAACTTTTAATTTATTTTTACCCGAAATTTGAATGCCTTAAAAATAAAGGGGAGAAAACTCTTTTTTTTAAAAATGACCAATCCAAAAGCGCACACGGCATTTACCGGTTCCGTGTGTTGCCTTAACTTTTTTCGGTAATGCCGATTCAGGGCAATCCTGCAAAATGTGTGTCCCTAGCCCACCCCCCCCCCCCCCCCATTTTCAAAAATCAAATTTTTGTTAAAAAAACTAATAATCAAACTAATTAATATGGCTTTTTAGACATCAGCTTCGAATTCTAAGCATCAAAAAACCCCGGAACGACTTATTGAGTGCCCGGTTCGGTATTATATTTATAACGACCGGAACATTTTATTTGTTTTGGCATTTTTTCAGGAACCGGTTCGGCACACATCGATTGAATGCTCCCAGGGTTCCACACCAAACGGGGCGGGGGCGGTTCGGGGAAGGCTTTAGGATTAAAACAAAAAGTGTACTTCGAGTAGAACTGCAGCGTCGGGCGAACATTGTCCACATCGGCGCGATGGGCGTCGTCTGCATAGATTATGATGAACAAAGCAAAGTTTAAATAATATGTGACTTTAATATAAATTGATTTGAATACAATAAGAACACGCATGTGGTGGTTGCGCCGTGCCGTTTACGTCTTCTCATATTTTTGCCAAATTTTTACCAAAATTTGTCAGTTGTAGCATGTCGTTTTGACTAGTGTTCGGTCGGTACGAGAAAGTACCGAAGCTTTTTCGGTACTTTTCGGTACTTTACCGAAAAGTACCGACCGAAAAAATCTGAGAACCGAAGGTACCGACCGAACAAAATTTGAGTACCGAAAAAAGTACCGAATGGAAAAATTGGTAATATAGGTATTTGAATTTTTCAGCTTTTTTTTTAATATCACGTGCAGGGTGGACGAAATTTCGTTTCGGTTTCGTGTTTTTCGTGTTTTCGTGAGTTTTTGGGTTTCGTTTTCGTGTTTCGTTTTCGTCCCAGAATTTTTTTTCGTTTCGGTTTCGTTTTCGTAAATGAAAAAATATTTTTTTCGTTTCGGTTTCGTTTTCGAAAATGAAAAATTTTACGAAAAACCCGAAAAAATGTATACCCCTAAAGAATGTACTTTTTGGAGATAATTTTAATTTAATGGGGGGATAATCTAGTGCTTGACACCACAATACATTGTGGTGTAGTGGTGAGTGTTAAGATCTTTCATTTTATCATTTGTCAGGTTCGATTCCCCTTACCTGCGACTCTCTTTTATGAATCTTTCGTGCAGAAATTTGTTCTTAAAAACACTTTAAATAACTTTTAAAATTATTTTATACTTTTAAAAATAAATATTTCGAAGTTTCCTTTATAACTTACACAAATCTTATACTTTTTTCTTAATTTTCATTCAAAACCAAAGAAAAATTAAAATTTTGGATCAATTTTCATAACAAAAACCGATCAAATTTAAAAAATTTCTCGGCGGCGCCTATCGGCACCGCCGACTCCCCCCGTATCCACAGAGGTGCCAACTCTATGGCATCGGGTCAAAAATATGGCTTTTCTATGAACATTTTTCTTAAGGAATCGTCAAAAAAAAATGCTTTTTTGAAGGGTGGTGGGTGGGTCGGCACTGCCGATAGGCGTCTCTAAATTTTTGAAGATCAAGTAGCACTATTTTCGGGAAATTCTCATTTTCAAAAAATAAGAAATTTTTACAATTCTAAATATGACAAAATTATGGCATTTGCCATAAAAATAGGGCAAATTCGCACCCCTGCTCATCTAAAAAATTTGTTAACTTTGCTTATGATTAAATGTTTAAAAATTTTCGGGTTTTTCGTTTTCGTTTCGTACGAAAACGTATATTTTTTCGTTTTCGTGTTTCGTTTTCGTCCTAGAATTTTTTTTTCGTTTCGGTTTCGTTTTCGTAAATGAAAAAAAAAATTTTCGTTTCGTGTTTCGGTTTCGTCCTAAAAAAATTTTTTCGTTTCGTTTTCGTTTTCGAAAATGAAAAATTCTGTTTTCGTCCACCCCTGATCACGTGGCTCAGTGGTTAAACTGAGAACCAAAAGTCTGTTTTTTCTGAGGTTCGAGTCCTCGAGTCAAAATTTCTTTTTATTCAATGCCCTGCTGTGAGTGATGTGGTTGCCTGGGGTTCAAACCCCGACTGTGTAAATAGTTTTCGTGTCTTTTAATTAACTTATGGCAAAGAAAAACAATATTTTTTCTTTAAATATGTATATTTAAGATTTTTAAAATTGAAGGTAATTTAGGAATTTATCAATTTTTTAAAGAAAGTTACTAGCAAATTAATTTTCAAAAATTTTAACCGATTCAAAACTTCTAAGATTTACATAAAGAATTAATTTTTTTTTTTACCATTTTAGTTATCAGTAGAGCCCGGATTTATATTGACTAAAAACCGCGAAATATTGACTTAAAATATTGACCAAAAAACCACAAAATATTGACCAAAAACCCCAAAAAGTGGCAAAATATTGATTAAAAATTGGGCAAAAACTGACCAAATCCAGTCAAATTTTGCATAAAAACCATCAAAATCCGTCTATCTTTATTAATTTTGCTCACACAATCGTAAATGTATTATTTTTTACATGTTTTTGAAAATTTTTATAAAAAAATCAAATAAAAAATTTTTAGGAAAATGTCGATCTTTGGGGGTGGATTTTTTGTCAAACAAAAAGTCATTTTCTAGGGGTGCATTTTTGGTCTGATTTTTAAGAGTACGTTTTTTGTTTATATTCCATTTTTCTTAAGAAATTTTGAGAAAAAGTGCCTGAAATATTAAATTTCTTTCAAGAATTTTCGAAAAAAATGCCTAAAAATTGCATTTTTCTCAAGAAAAAAGCCCAAAATATTGATTTATTATGAAAAAATGGCGAAATATTGATTTATTCTCAAAAAAGCCAAAATATTGATTTATATTGACTAAAAAGTCGCTCTAATTGTAAAATTTTTCAAAATGAATGCTATTTTTGGGCTTCTCTCATGATTCCCTATTCGCAAAAAAAACATTTTAAAAAATATTAATCCGGGCTCTAGTTATCAGAATTGGACAAGTTTTCTTAATAAAATCGTAAGAATTTTCATTTTTCTTCTCGGCGACGCCTATCGGCATCGCCGTTCACCTACAAAAACTAATATTTTTATTTTTTCTAGTTTTCTAAACCTAAAATTAAATTTTTTGGAAAAAGTCTCAAGTCAAGACTCGGAATCTGGATTTCAAAAATGTCGGGAAAATTTTGAAATCTTATTTGATTTTTGATTTTTTTAATCATTTTTTTGCCCCTCCACGATGCATTTTTTGGGCCATTTTTCTTAAGAAATTCTATCAAAAATTCAAAATTTTCTCCGCGGCGCCTATTGGCACCGCGACCCCTCACCCTTCAAACTGATCCAAAAACTATTAAAAATCTTGCCGCAGGACAGGAACAGGTCGAAATGCTAATTTTCTTGAGCCGCAATGTCCCTATACTCAATTATAAATATTAATAAAGCCAAGATTTCCAAAATAAACGATTTTTTGTTGAAAAGTTAATATAAAAATTTTGGTACCGAAAAAGTACCGACAATTTTTTTTCGGTACTTTTCGGTACCGGTACTTTTTCGGTACTTTACCGAAAAGTACCGACCGAAACATTTTGGACTTTTTCGGTACTTTTCGGTACCGGTACTTTTTTGGTACTTTACCGAAAAGTACCGACCGACCCTTCTGGCCGATCACTAGTTTTGACCGCCGAGGACAATTGACATGACGCAAATGTATTATAACAAGGAAAATAGCGATTTAAGCTATACTTTTTTGAAAAAGACTTCGTTTAGCTTGCACACGATAAAAAGGCTGGCCTAGGCCTCAGCTGAGGTGCGCTTGCGCTATTTGTCAAATTTTTACAAAACCGAACGCCCCGTGATTTATGGAATTGAATTGTGATGGCCATGCCCGCACAAAATAAAATTTTTCGCATCTTTTACTTTGAGGCATTTTCCCTTTTGGTATTTGAAGAAAACAATACAGTTAATTGTTTATCAAATCAATTAAAAGAAAGTTCTGAAAAATCTTCTTTGGCTTTTTCCTTTTTGCCATTTTCCTATTGGACGGAGGGCGGAGGAAGAAGTCTGAAAGAGCGCTACTGGGGGGCGAGCGCGCGGGGACTCGCGGAGCGGGCGCGCGCGGACTTCTTCCGGAGCCGGGAGTCTCGCCCCACCTACTGGCCGCTGTAGTCGAGTGTGCGGTACTTTGGCTACTATTTTCCACCTTGCTGTCTAAATTTTCCTCAATCTTTAAATGTAAAAAAAAACATTAAAAATTGAATTTTTAATTTGCTCACCAGAATTTTTACAAAAGATAAAAGAATGGAAAGGGATAAATTATTGATGACAAGAATTGCGGGAATGTACAAAACAATGAAATATAGGGGAGCTACACGAAAACGAAATGGAAAGAAAATGAATTTTTAGAATTTCAACAACAATACAAATTCCGTATCACTCGACTCCGATAGGCGCTTCGGCGATCACATCAGCGCACAAAATGACCGTGTCATTCTTTGCGTCGTACCATCCGTTGTCCGGGTCCATTAAATCCCTAATTTTTGATTTTTGTTAAGGCACCGGCAGACATTTTGATAAAAAAGACATAAAATGGTTAGTTCCCCATCCTTTTTGCTCCGTGTTAAAAATTTGACGCCTGATCTCCTGAGTGTGGTCCTCTTTTCCCGCCGTTTGCGACACGTTATAGTTTTTGGCTGAAAGTATTAAAAATAAACCAATTCATTAATCACAATTAAATAACCATTCACAGGGCGAGAAAAATAAGCAAATACTTAAAATTCACCCGCATAAAGAACTGCGATTGCATTTTCCCCGTTCAATCCGCTCAAATCGTAAGTATAAATGAAGTCGAGAATCGCCTTGAACGCGCCCACCTCCACGTCAGTCACCTCGACGGGCTTAATCTCTTCCGAAGGGATTAAAATAATTTTTTCATCAATTTGCAAAAATTCTTCTGATAGGATCAAATTGTGCGCATTCTTAGGGATGTACTTCAAACACCGGCAAGCGATTGCCTTAAATAAAATTAAAATCGAGCAATTTAAACCGTTTATTGAGGTTCAGAAAACTCAATTTCCAAAATAAAATAAAATGACAAAAATTATAATTGACAAATATAAACATTTCTCACTTCTTTTACAAGGAGGCGAGCCTGGTCAAATGCTTTAAATGTAAAAAAACATTAAAAATTGAATTTTTAATTTGCTCACCAGAATTTTACAAAAGATAAAAGAATGGAAAGGGAACAAGAATTGCGGGAATGTACAAACCAATGAAATATAGGGGAGCTATACGAAAACGAAATGGAAAGAAAATGAATTTTTAGAATTTCGACAACAATACAAATTCCGTATCACTCGACTCCGATAGGCGCTTCGGCGATCACATCAGCGCACAAAATGACCGTGTCATTCTTTGCGTCGTACCATCCGTTGTCCGGGTCCATTAAATCCCTAATTTTTGATTTTTGTTAAGGCACCGGCAGACATTTTGATAAAAAAGACATAAATGGTTAGTTCCCCATCCTTTTTGCTCCGTGTTAAAAATTTGACGCCTGATCTCCTGAGTGTGGTCCTCTTTTCCCGCCGTTTGCGACACGTTATAGTTTTTGGCTGAAAGTATTAAAAATAAACCAATTCTTTAATCACAATTAAATAACCATTCACAGGGCGAGAAAAATAAGCAAATACTTAAAATTCACCCGCATAAAGAACTGCGATTGCATTTTCCCCGTTCAATCCGCTCAAATCGTAAGTATAAATGAAGTCGAGAATCGCCTTGAACGCGCCCACCTCCACGTCAGTCACCTCGACGGGCTTAATCTCTTCCAAAGGGATTAAAATAATTTTTTCATCAATTTGCAAAAATTCTTCTGATAGGATCAAATTGTGCGCATTCTTAGGGATGTACTTCAAACACCGGCAAGCGATTGCCTTAAATAAAATTAAAATCGAGCAATTTAAACCGTTTATTGAGGTTCAGAAAACTCAATTTCCAAAATAAAATAAAATGACAAAAATTATAATTGACAAATATAAACATTTCTCACTTCTTTTACAAGGAGGCGAGCCTGGTCAAAGCTTTAAATGTAAAAAAAACATTAAAAATTGAATTTTTAATTTGCTCACCAGAATTTTTACAAAAGATAAAAGAATGGAAAGGGATAAATTATTGATGACAAGAATTGCGGGAATGTACAAAACAATGAAATATAGGGGAGCTACACGAAAACGAAATGGAAAGAAAATGAATTTTTAGAATTTCAACAACAATACAAATTCCGTATCACTCGACTCCGATAGGCGCTTCGGCGATCACATCAGCGCACAAAATGACCGTGTCATTCTTTGCGTCGTACCATCCGTTGTCCGGGTCCATTAAATCCCTAATTTTTGATTTTTGTTAAGGCACCGGCAGACATTTTGATAAAAAAGACATAAAATGGTTAGTTCCCCATCCTTTTTGCTCCGTGTTAAAAATTTGACGCCTGATCTCCTGAGTGTGGTCCTCTTTTCCCGCCGTTTGCGACACGTTATAGTTTTTGGCTGAAAGTATTAAAAATAAACCAATTCATTAATCACAATTAAATAACCATTCACAGGGCGAGAAAAATAAGCAAATACTTAAAATTCACCCGCATAAAGAACTGCGATTGCATTTTCCCCGTTCAATCCGCTCAAATCGTAAGTATAAATGAAGTCGAGAATCGCCTTGAACGCGCCCACCTCCACGTCAGTCACCTCGACGGGCTTAATCTCTTCCGAAGGGATTAAAATAATTTTTTCATCAATTTGCAAAAATTCTTCTATGGATCAAATTGTGCGCATTCTTAGGGATGTACTTCAAACACCGGCAAGCGATTGCCTTAAATAAAATTAAAATCGAGCAATTTAAACCGTTTATTGAGGTTCAGAAAACTCAATTTCCAAAATAAAATAAAATGACAAAAATTATAATTGACAAATATAAACATTTCTCACTTCTTTTACAAGGAGGCGAGCCTGGTCAAATGCTTTAAATGTAAAAAAACATTAAAAATTGAATTTTTAATTTGCTCACCAGAATTTTACAAAAGATAAAAGAATGGAAAGGGATAAATTATTGATGACAATTCCGTATCACTCGACTCCGATAGGCGCTTCGGCGATCACATCAGCGCACAAAATGACCGTGTCATTCTTTGCGTCGTACCATCCGTTGTCCGGGTCCATTAAATCCCTAATTTTTGATTTTTGTTAAGGCACCGGCAGACATTTTGATAAAAAAGACATAAAATGGTTAGTTCCCCATCCTTTTTGCTCCGTGTTAAAAATTTGACGCCTGATCTCCTGAGTGTGGTCCTCTTTTCCCGCCGTTTGCGACACGTTATAGTTTTTGGCTGAAAGTATTAAAAATAAACCAATTCTTTAATCACAATTAAATAACCATTCACAGGGCGTGAAAATAAGCAAATAGTTAAAATTCACCCGCATAAAGAACTGCGATTGCATTTTCCCCGTTCAATCCGCTCAAATCGTAAGCATAAATGAAGTCGAGAATCGCCTTGAACGCGCCCACCTCCACGTCAGTCACCTCGACGGGCTTAATCTCTTCCGAAGGGATTAAAATATTTTACTCAATTTTTAAACAAAATTTTCGCACCCTTTCCGGCGGCGTAGGCCTTCGCACTTTGGGCATCAAAACGGAACATTGCCTCAAAAACGTCGGAGGCCGTTCCCAGGATCGCTTTATGTGCCGGCAGAAGCTTAAACATTAACAAATTTATAAAATCGGACACATCAAATTTGAAATTTAAAGCTGAAAAAGACAACTTAAATTTTTAACTAATCATTATTCTTCATTCGCCCGTTCTTTTTTCTTTTCAAGCTCAAATGATCAATGTGTTTTTAGTGTATAAATGAGAAAATGAAATTAGAGAAGCGAACTATCTGCGGAATGGACGAATGAATTAATCCGACAAAAATAAGAGAGAGCGAAAATGATGAACGACGTTTAGAAAAGAGGACTATATAAAAAATGCCGTGGGCATAAAAAAGGATCAAAATGCCGTAGGCATAAAAGAGAATGCAAACAAATGATATGCCAATCAGAGGGATGGGAGCCGCCGACAACCTCAAAAAATTTCGGGTCTAGAAATTCCGGGGTTTAAATTTTTTGGACTCGGAATTTCGCAGCAACTCAGAATCACATAGAAAATGTGTCCAGTAATCTTTCCCCCGGGTCTGTTTTGGAGTCGACAAGAATTTGGTGGGACACGAGTGGGGGCTTCTAACGGCACCACAGACTTTGGTTTGGGAGAAGCTGGGACTCCCGTGGGTTCTCGTGGAGGGGGAGGGGGTTCGGATGATCGGCGGCGGGGGTGGCCCCCGGTGGCTGACTTGCCCGAGGCAACTTCTCTTCCCTTTTTCTCAACTGTTTTTATCGGCCGGGAAACAACCCGCGGCTCGGCAACTTCGATAACAAAAATATTCGTCGATGGATGGAGGATGGCTGCTGCTCTCGTTGCCCAATTTCCCTTTTCGGAATTTGGCGACACTGCCGGGGGCGGCGGGGGGCGGCACTTCCTCTTCTTCCGTCTCGGCCAACGAGATGACGTCAATCTTCTTCGTCGGTCTGGAGGCCCCGGGTTGGCTAACCCGGACTCCTCCTCGGCGGCCTTCTTCAACTCGGCGGCTCGCTGCGCCTTCCGTGCCTTCTCTTCTTCTTCATTCTTCCGGATGCAACTTCTGCCTCGCCGCACGCAGTCGGTCCGCGTGGCGTTGTTCGTTCTCGGCTGCTTCGCGGCGGGCTGCCTCCGCCTTCAACTTGTCCAGGACTTTAGCGAGTTGTTCGGGATTTCCTCCCGTCTCTTCTCGCGTCTCCGGCGGACCACCACCATCTATGTCAGCCGCGGCACTCCGCTGTTCGTCGGCCGTGCTGCGCTAATCGCCGCATCGGGGGTGGGAGTTCCGGAAAGGCTAGGCGGCTCCGTTCTGGTACTGCTCCAACATCTCCACAAGACGACGTCCGTCGGCGGTATCCCTCCAGGAGGCTACGGGCTGTCCCGCCCGTTCGTGCTGCTGTCGGATCAATTCTTCGCGGATGTCTTCCGCCAGAGTTGACGTGCTCCTCATCAGTCTCGTGCGGCAGGCTGCAGCGGTCTCCTATTCGCGGCAGGGGTACGGATCGGTCGAATTTGAAGATGAATGCTGTTGACGTGACATGCTGAAAAGTGAGGGAGGGCGGTTAGTACTGCTCGGCGTCGACGGAGTTAAATGCGGCACCAAATCCTTCAAGCCAAAAGTGTAAATGCTATGCCGCTTAATTCCACTGTGGCACAGGTCCTTTGCCACCATATTTACCCAAATGCAAGCAATAGCAACATATTCAAGACAATTGAACGGTCTCGGTTTCTGACCCCCGGTTTTCGGTTTCGGTTTTTGGACCAAAAAAGCCGATTTTTGGTTGGGTAATTTTTTTGAAAAAATTAAACAAAACGGCCGGCGCCAAACTCTCCGGTTCCGTTTATTTCAATATTTCGCGGCAATTTTCAACAAAAGCATTGAGTAATTTTATTATATTTAATTAAATCATTGTGTGACGCGACTCGCCATTTCTGAATTGGACGAGTCCTCGTTCGTCTTCATCTGCACGTCGTGATTCTGTGAATTCCAAATTATTAAAAATGTAAATTATATGTTTTTGTGTTGCCGCATGATGGCATCATGCCAATGCTTTTCCTGCAACATTTGCATGCATTCAATCGACGAGTTCATTTAAGGAGTTTGGGCATCTTTTTATTCACATGCTTTTCCATTGTTTATGTTTTGTACCAGCCGGGCTGGCCATATCCCCTCCGGCGACGCTTTTTCTCCCAGAAATTATTTTATCCATTTCTCCACTTCTCCCTCCCCGAATTCCTTTTGCTTCCGGCATTTTATTCACCATTCCTTCCATCTTTGTTTCACATTAGTTAAAACTAAAGCCCGGTCGAGACAAGAATCTTGTCTCGAGATCTCGCTTGACTAAAAATTAGCTTCACGAGATTTTTTGAGAATTTCGTCTCGAGTCTCGCTCGAAGCTCAAGCCCGGGCTCTAGTTAAAACTTTGAGTCTGGGATTTGGAATGTTTTTGGATCGGGCAACATTCGTCTAACCTCCGCACTTGTGCCTTTTCTCCAGTTCTCATCAATTGCAGAAGTGCCCTTCCACCCACAACTCTCCAACCGATCCAAATTCTGTGACTCCCCTCACATTTTTGCACGGACCCCCTAGGGGATTGTACACAGCGTCCTCGGCTAACCGGAACAAAGTGCCAAAACCGCTACAACACGTCGCCTCCAATAAAAGCGCTGGGATTGAGAA
Organism: Globodera pallida; assembly: GCA_020449905.1. NCBI lineage: Eukaryota > Metazoa > Nematoda > Chromadorea > Rhabditida > Heteroderidae > Globodera > Globodera pallida. Next base: position 74,205 of record JAIXHY010000013.1, read on the forward strand.
GGTGATTGGAATCAATTTTAGAGAGAGAGGAAAAGGCCCCTCCGGGGAAATTAGCGGAATGGATGACGTCACTCTATTCACTGTGGACACCAATCGAATGAATGCCAGCGGATAGTCCGTGCCGCGGTCCTTCGGCTTCTGTGAAAAGTGAAAATGACGGCAGCGGATGGACGCACAATTCACCGGCAACGTATCGCCCGGCTCGCTAAAGCTCAGCGGGGACTTGGCCCGTTGCTAAACGTACGCTTTGTCATCGGCCAACAGCACGCGGCCGCAGTCTCAATGTCCGAGAATTTGATACGCTTTGACTGCGCTTGTTCAGATGGTTGTAAACATTTGAATATTTTAACAAAATATAAAAATTTTTCAATTAAATTGCCCCAATTACCACGCCCCAATTTTGCTGTTGGCGCAGACTTCTCTGTCCGTTTGGCTCAAGTCCAACGGCGCTCAGAAAACAAATTCAAGAGACAACAAAACGACGCCAATTACGACGACGATGAGAAGAAGTTTAACGGAAAATTGGGAAAAGGCGCCGGCAGCAACAACAATTTGGACTGAAACAAGATCAAGACCGGTTTAAAAGCGGCATTTTGGGACCGGTTTATGATTTTGTCACATTCCGATGTTTTTTGATTTTGTTTATATGCGTGTTATTTGATAGAGTGACACAACCAAAACGGGCCCAGTGAATGCGGCGGTTTGGTCGGACGGACGGGCGGATTGGCCGCCGGTCTGTTGGCAATAAAATAACCGAGTAAATATGGAGAATGGGGAAAATTTTGTGAAGAGCAACTTCAAATTATCCGAAGCAATATATTCGCCGATCGGACATTTCACCAAGCAAACATTTCGACGAGTAGGCCCAAAACGACGTTTTGTCGACTATCTGTGAACACGACATCGCCAAATGAAATCCGTTAATTGTTGCATAATTTTTATTTTACAAAATTGAGTAACAAAATTACAAGTTCGACGATGTAATCTCATCAAGAAAACCTCATTTTTTCGGGAGTGCCTCAGGCGTGTAAATCTCCATTTTTTATGCCATTTTGACGCGCTGATTTGTGAGTCATAACTTTTTTGGTTCAAGTCAAATTGGCTAGCTCTTTTTTATTATAATTAGGAAAAGGATTTTTAGTTCCTAAAACCCCAAATAGTAAGTTCAATAGTTCATAAAACCCCAAAATGGCACTAAAAATGGCCTAAATAGTTCCTAAAAAGTCCCAGAATTAAGGGTGTAAGTGGACCAAAAATTTTTTGCGATATTTATTAATTAAAATTCATTTTCGTGATAACAATTTCACCCAGAAGTAATTTAGTCAATTTTAAATATGAGAATTTTATAAAATTCCATTTTTAGCGGGCAGAATTTTTTAGTCTCGAAAAATGTCCAGTTATAAATTGGCAAACTAAAACAGAAAAACGATAATTCCAAAATAGCTGTAACATTTTGCTTCTGTTAAGAATTTCAAATAGGTAAAAAGTACAAATAGACTTTGCACCCACCCATAAACAAATTTTCTAACCTCACTTTACTTTTTTTTTAGTTTATGAAATAAAGACATTAATGTTAAATCGCATTTTAATGAAATGACTCGAATTTTCATTGAATTGATTATTATATGAAAAAAGGAAGTAAATGTTTTGCTTAAATCACAAAAATTTGGCACAATTCAATCGGTTCTTTGCCTCCCAAATCGCGCGTTGTTTACGAATGAATATAAATCCGTTGACTCCAAACTGAACGAACCGGTTTAAGTGAAAGTGTCTGGGTCATGCGCCCAAATATTTTTGTTGTAACAACGCTAACAAAGTCAAAATATTTGTCAAGAAACGCTGGAATTGCTAAATGTGAGCGGTAAACACTTTTGATGACAAAATTAATGGCAACATTTAAAACAGAAATTGCTATAAAAACCCTCTAAAAGGTCAATGGCAGGCATTCCGTTTGCTAAAAAATCCAAAAACAACAAAACCACTTAAAGTTTCTGCGAAAATAAAATGTATTCAATGAGCTTTTTTGCTATTGTGTTGCTGGTCGGCGCCATGTTCAGCATGAACGAGCCGTCCGATGCACACGCTGCTGTGCGCGTTCGCCGTATGCTTTTTTTAATTCGAATTTTTCTTGAGGTTTTGTTTTTTAGGCCATAGCGGCGGCACCACCGGCTTAGGCAACCAACATGGCGGTGGGCTTGGCCATGGCGGGCATGGCGGCGGCCACGGCGGTGGACACGGCGGCTCAAAAAGCGGCTCGCACAGTGGCGGAGACTGACACAAATTTAAGCCAACGAAATGATCAATAAACAAGAAAATTGTGTCATTTTTAGTTTTTTCAGTTTTTTGAATAAAATTCGTTTTAAAAAAATATTTGCATGATCTTCTTGTAGTTTTTCTGATGGTATTTAGTTATAACAACTATTTTTCAAAGATTTCTTTACAAAAAAACCCGGTTTGGGTGCCGGGCCCGTTTGTTTAAAAACCCAGGACCGGTTTTTTCAAAAACCATTATATTTATCCAAATTAAATCAACCCTTAAATTCATTCCAAAATTACCATTACTCTTCAGCAGATGGCACCTCAAGGGTTATTCAAAACATGAACTTTAATAAGAAATTGGATTCCTCTCACAACTCTTTGTAGAACAAATTAAACCCGCTCAGAGAGCGTCGCCCCCGCAGCCGATCCCCAAAGGGACCAGCCGACGGTCCTCAACGCCGGGCGATCACCAAAACTGACGACGCACCCGGCAAGCTTCACGCTCAGGGGACGACGCTTCTACTCGTCATCGCGGGTGCTTTGGCGAGCAAGGTGGAACCCCCACCGGGAAACCGTACTACAGAAATGATCCTGAGAAGTACAGTCTCGAATTTGAGTGGGTTTGGCTGCTTATGAATGGGGAGGGCAATGAAAATGTTCGATGGGGTGCAAAGAGTGGAAGGGAAGGGATGGTAAACTGCTTACTCGCTCGCTTACTCTAACATCCTTTGCCTTTGTGTCTAACCATCTTTTTCTCTGCACTCTTTTCGCCATTATCTTTCTCTTTTCCGTCGTCGCGTTTGTATGGCTTTGACAAAGAAGTTTCTGCCTAACCATTGACGTCGCGAGAATCGAAACGGGCCAACTCCGTCTCGGGGCCAACTCCGTCTCGGGGCCAACTCCGCCTGGGCCAACTCCGTCTAAACATTAAATTTTTGATACTTCCTTTTAGAGTTTGCCCGGGTCGGTCGGGATTATCCCAGTTTTTGGAAACCCGATCCCGGTTTTCGAAAAGTCCCGACCCGGTTCGAGATGCTGGTCCCGATCCCGGCTTCACAGTCCCGGTCAATCCCGGGTTTTTCCAAAAATCCCGATCCCCGGCAACTTCAGCACTTCTTGTGACGCGGTGTTGCGTCGTGCAGCGTTCTCAGGCTTACAGAGACCACAAGAGCGCGCGCACTGCTGCCGCAAAAGCGGTGACACGGCGTGGTGAAAGCACAAGTGGCGAAGCGACGTGCAGTCATCGGCCGCGTCAAGGCACGCGTCCGCTGCACACAGACCGCACGTGTGCTCGCACACAGACATCATCACCTAACTAGGGAAGGTATTCAGGTGACCGTGGGACTTCGGGATGAGTTAGGTATCAAAAAATAGCTAATTTTTTGAAAAAATTTATAAGACATTTTTTAGCTGCTAAATAAGCTTGGGAGGGGAGATATGAGGCTTTAAAGTTTTCAAAACTCATTAAATTGCTTAATTAATATGAAGGATTCAACTGCTTCCGTGGCTCAGTGGCTGTGCTACGTGTTCATTTTTTTCCCACGCAAGTTCAAACCCTTCCTAGGATAATTATTTTTTTTTTATTTTTTTTTAATATTCCAATTCATTTTCAAGAAAAATTTATTCTACACATTGTGAAAATGATAGTCAGTAAAGAAGCACTTAATGATTTCTGGTTTGAGAATAATTCATCTGCAAAGATAGACTTTGTCATTTTCAAAAAAAGAATTGTCATTTTCAAAAAAAGACTCGAATCGGACTTTTTCAAATTTAACTTTTCAAAAATATTAAAATAATAAGCGAAAAAGCTTTATTTCTACTTAATTAGACTTTAAAAGAAGAACATGACTATTACAAATTAGTGCACTAAAAGTGCTATTTTTCTGTGCCTATTTCGGCATATTTTGGCCTTTTTAGAATATATTTTGGTCATTTATAGTACATATCGACCCGTGTGCCTATGTTATTTCGGATTATTTGCAATATTTCCTCACTTTTGGCACACCATTTGAACGTTTGATTTCATTGAGTCGGCGGGCATTTGCGGTATCACTCAAAAGCTCAGAAATATCAAGGTGATCCTTTAAAAAAGTTGAAGTGCATATTAAAACTTGTACAGCTGACTTTAAAGTTCAATTTTATTTTATTTAATGCTTCCGCTAAAAAGGGAAGAAATTTTTACAAAATATTTTTGTTTTAATTTTTGTAAAGTTACTAAGACTCTGCTATTGATCATGACAGATCGAAAGTCTTTGATCAAACAATTAATTGCCAGATCATTTTGTTCAATATCACACAAAATGTGTGATCAAAATTATAAACACAAAATTTGTTGCATACTTTTTCAGCCGTCACTGGCACAACAACGGTGTCGTACCATGCAAATACCGTAATAATGATGATAATAGGAAATAAAGAAAAAATAAATGTTTTCATTGTGGAAAATCTTTTTGGATAAAATAATGGGCCAATTCCAATTCCAATTATATAAATCAAAAATATCCCCGCCGGGGATCATCTGCTGGAGAGATCCATCCACCCACAAAATGTGGTCAAACAAAACAAAAGGAAGGAAAACAAGCGCATCGGAGGCAGGGAAATATTACAATATTTTTGTTGTCCCATTTTTTGTAATTTTTGGGGGTTTCTTTGTCTTGTAAAGCGTCCCCAAAATGGCCAATAAGGGCATTATTAACGCGCACTTACAATTACTGGTTTCCGGACATTTGGTGCGGAATCCGGTTTCGGGAATTTCGGATTCCAAACATTTTGTGTATTAATTCCGAATCCGGGCATTTTAGGTCCCAGGAATCCGGTTTCCGGACATATTTTGAAGCCGGAATTTCGGTTTCCATACATTTTTGGGTCAGGAGCCCAGTTTAGGATATTTTTGGTAATGATTAATAAATAATAAATCTCCCAAAAACTCAATTATTGAATTCTTAAATTTCTTACTCTTCTCCAGCTGGGCTCCTTGCACTTGGCCTTATGTTTCTCACAGTCAATTAGCCTCCCTCCACTGTCCTTGCAATTAAATTGTGGCGTTTCACAACAAAAAGCACATGTTTTGGCGCAACGTCGTGCCAAATCGGCCAGCTCTGTTCCAAAAATTTATTTAAAATTTGATTTAATGCAATAATTATTTTGATTAAATTGCCTTTATTTAGACAAGCCAAAGGTCGAGGCGATTCTTTAGTCCGTCGTAAAACTTTGTTGGCCGAAAAAATTGTTTCACACGCTACACTGCCAAGTTCGTCGTCACAATCCGTTGCTGATGGCCACAACGTGCCATTCTTAAATAAGTGCATAATTTTAAATTATATTTTATTTTTAAAAAAGCTTCACTAAATAAATACCAACAATTTGAAAGGTACTTTAATAGTTGAGCACATAAATTAATTCTATCATTTTAAATATTAATAGAAATAGCTACCGAAAATTGGCATCTGCGCACAGCGCGAATGTTTTCAGTCCCAGAGGGCAAAGTGAACGGCACTCTTTTGATATCAATTGCCCTGGGCAATGTTGCTGGAGGCGACTGCTGAAATAAATTAAATGTTTAATTGAATCGATATTCATATATCGGTGCATATTTTGGAAATTTTTCTATTTCAAGCATATTTTGGCATTTTTACTAAAAATTCAAAAAAAAATGCACCCAAAAAGATTGATTTCTGGTTTGAGAATAATTCATCTGCAAAGATAGACTTTGTCATTTTCAAAAAAAGAATTGTCATTTTCAAAAAAAGACTCGAATCGGACTTTTTCAAATTTAACTTTTCAAAAATATTAAAATAATAAGCGAAAAAGCTTTATTTCTACTTAATTAGACTTTAAAAGAAGAACATGACTATTACAAATTAGTGCACTAAAAGTGCTATTTTTCTGTGCCTATTTCGGCATATTTTGGCCTTTTTAGAATATATTTTGGTCATTTATAGTACATATCGACCCGTGTGCCTATGTTATTTCGGATTATTTGCAATATTTCCTCACTTTTGGCACACCATTTGAACGTTTGATTTCATTGAGTCGGCGGGCATTTGCGGTATCACTCAAAAGCTCAGAAATATCAAGGTGATCCTTTAAAAAAGTTGAAGTGCATATTAAAACTTGTACAGCTGACTTTAAAGTTCAATTTTATTTTATTTAATGCTTCCGCTAAAAAGGGAAGAAATTTTTACAAAATATTTTTGTTTTAATTTTTGTAAAGTTACTAAGACTCTGCTATTGATCATGACAGATCGAAAGTCTTTGATCAAACAATTAATTGCCAGATCATTTTGTTCAATATCACACAAAATGTGTGATCAAAATTATAAACACAAAATTTGTTGCATACTTTTTCAGCCGTCACTGGCACAACAACGGTGTCGTACCATGCAAATACCGTAATAATGATGATAATAGGAAATAAAGAAAAAATAAATGTTTTCATTGTGGAAAATCTTTTTGGATAAAATAATGGGCCAATTCCAATTCCAATTATATAAATCAAAAATATCCCCGCCGGGGATCATCTGCTGGAGAGATCCATCCACCCACAAAATGTGGTCAAACAAAACAAAAGGAAGGAAAACAAGCGCATCGGAGGCAGGGAAATATTACAATATTTTTGTTGTCCCATTTTTTGTAATTTTTGGGGGTTTCTTTGTCTTGTAAAGCGTCCCCAAAATGGCCAATAAGGGCATTATTAACGCGCACTTACAATTACTGGTTTCCGGACATTTGGTGCGGAATCCGGTTTCGGGAATTTCGGATTCCAAACATTTTGTGTATTAATTCCGAATCCGGGCATTTTAGGTCCCAGGAATCCGGTTTCCGGACATATTTTGAAGCCGGAATTTCGGTTTCCATACATTTTTGGGTCAGGAGCCCAGTTTAGGATATTTTTGGTAATGATTAATAAATAATAAATCTCCCAAAAACTCAATTATTGAATTCTTAAATTTCTTACTCTTCTCCAGCTGGGCTCCTTGCACTTGGCCTTATGTTTCTCACAGTCAATTAGCCTCCCTCCACTGTCCTTGCAATTAAATTGTGGCGTTTCACAACAAAAAGCACATGTTTTGGCGCAACGTCGTGCCAAATCGGCCAGCTCTGTTCCAAAAATTTATTTAAAATTTGATTTAATGCAATAATTATTTTGATTAAATTGCCTTTATTTAGACAAGCCAAAGGTCGAGGCGATTCTTTAGTCCGTCGTAAAACTTTGTTGGCCGAAAAAATTGTTTCACACGCTACACTGCCAAGTTCGTCGTCACAATCCGTTGCTGATGGCCACAACGTGCCATTCTTAAATAAGTGCATAATTTTAAATTATATTTTATTTTTAAAAAAGCTTCACTAAATAAATACCAACAATTTGAAAGGTACTTTAATAGTTGAGCACATAAATTAATTCTATCATTTTAAATATTAATAGAAAAAGCTACCGAAAATTGGCATCTGCGCACAGCGCGAATGTTTTCAGTCCCAGAGGGCAAAGTGAACGGCACTCTTTTGATATCAATTGCCCTGGGCAATGTTGCTGGAGGCGACTGCTGAAATAAATTAAATGTTTAATTGAATCGATATTCATATATCGGTGCATATTTTGGAAATTTTTCTATTTCAAGCATATTTTGGCATTTTTACTAAAAATTCAAAAAAAAATGCACCCAAAAAGATTGATTTCTGGTTTGAGAATAATTCATCTGCAAAGATAGACTTTGTCATTTTCAAAAAAAGAATTGTCATTTTCAAAAAAAGACTCGAATCGGACTTTTTCAAATTTAACTTTTCAAAAATATTAAAATAATAAGCGAAAAAGCTTTATTTCTACTTAATTAGACTTTAAAAGAAGAACATGACTATTACAAATTAGTGCACTAAAAGTGCTATTTTTCTGTGCCTATTTCGGCATATTTTGGCCTTTTTAGAATATATTTTGGTCATTTATAGTACATATCGACCCGTGTGCCTATGTTATTTCGGATTATTTGCAATATTTCCTCACTTTTGGCACACCATTTGAACGTTTGATTTCATTGAGTCGGCGGGCATTTGCGGTATCACTCAAAAGCTCAGAAATATCAAGGTGATCCTTTAAAAAAGTTGAAGTGCATATTAAAACTTGTACAGCTGACTTTAAAGTTCAATTTTATTTTATTTAATGCTTCCGCTAAAAAGGGAAGAAATTTTTACAAAATATTTTTGTTTTAATTTTTGTAAAGTTACTAAGACTCTGCTATTGATCATGACAGATCGAAAGTCTTTGATCAAACAATTAATTGCCAGATCATTTTGTTCAATATCACACAAAATGTGTGATCAAAATTATAAACACAAAATTTGTTGCATACTTTTTCAGCCGTCACTGGCACAACAACGGTGTCGTACCATGCAAATACCGTAATAATGATGATAATAGGAAATAAAGAAAAAATAAATGTTTTCATTGTGGAAAATCTTTTTGGATAAAATAATGGGCCAATTCCAATTCCAATTATATAAATCAAAAATATCCCCGCCGGGGATCATCTGCTGGAGAGATCCATCCACCCACAAAATGTGGTCAAACAAAACAAAAGGAAGGAAAACAAGCGCATCGGAGGCAGGGAAATATTACAATATTTTTGTTGTCCCATTTTTTGTAATTTTTGGGGGTTTCTTTGTCTTGTAAAGCGTCCCCAAAATGGCCAATAAGGGCATTATTAACGCGCACTTACAATTACTGGTTTCCGGACATTTGGTGCGGAATCCGGTTTCGGGAATTTCGGATTCCAAACATTTTGTGTATTAATTCCGAATCCGGGCATTTTAGGTCCCAGGAATCCGGTTTCCGGACATATTTTGAAGCCGGAATTTCGGTTTCCATACATTTTTGGGTCAGGAGCCCAGTTTAGGATATTTTTGGTAATGATTAATAAATAATAAATCTCCCAAAAACTCAATTATTGAATTCTTAAATTTCTTACTCTTCTCCAGCTGGGCTCCTTGCACTTGGCCTTATGTTTCTCACAGTCAATTAGCCTCCCTCCACTGTCCTTGCAATTAAATTGTGGCGTTTCACAACAAAAAGCACATGTTTTGGCGCAACGTCGTGCCAAATCGGCCAGTACTTTTCCCGCGTGAATCTCGTTCCCGCCGGGTTTGGATTTCGGCCAAAAGAATGTACGTTTTCTACACTTTGTCTACCTACGCAAATTCTTCATATTTCGAATAAATAAAATCTATAATTTATGATTCTGGTTGGACAAAATGCATCAATGAATTACAGCAACAATATTTTTTGCTATAAATTAACAAATCAATTTTGATCAACTAAAATTGTATCGGATAAAAGAATTGTTTGGGTTCACATTATACCAAAACATTCGCTGTTGGTCATTTAGCCTATGTAACTTCCAAAGTTCGGCAACGATTGTCCGTTAGTCCGTCAATTCGATGTCAAAAAACGGATTTCTTAGCTTTTGCCTGATCATAAATCAAAGAACAAACACTTTCAGCTCATCAAATTGTAATGATTTTCATTGTCTGAGAAAATTTAATATAATTTTGTATTTTATTATTTAGGCCATAAGCAATTTTTATTCGCAATTGCTGAACAACCAAGTTGGGGGAGATCAAAATATTTTGAGAAGGCTAAATTAAGGTTAAAATGGCAATGTTGGCCACGAAATTGAGGAGACGTGCAAAAATCGAGCAAATACCATTGGCAGAATGCCAAAAACAAATTTTGACCAAAACGGAGACATTCGACGAATTGATGGAAAGCATAATGGAAATTTCAAAACAAATCACTTACAAACTTTGGAAATTTTGGCGTAATATTAATAAAACAATTGGTATTAAATCATGGCCGAACAATCGATCTGAGCAGACGAAAATTGCCAATTTGTGAACGGGCGAATTCGTCAGCAACGGCGCATTTGTGTGACCCGGTTTTTACAGTCAAAACTGTGGAGAACTTTTAAACAAATTTAATGCTTCAGGCTAATTTAATATTTTTGCATTTAAATATCTTTTGGGGACAAATTTTTTCCCCTTAAAATGGGTTTAAATTTCACTGAAAACTAATAAATTAAAAAATTCAGCAAATTACCTCCCCCCCCCCCCGCTAGTTACCAACAAATCCGGCGGGGGTTACATTATCCGAAAACCGTGCCATCTCCCCGCTAAATTTCCGTTGTCCATTTCCCCATATTCAAATTGGTGATCTTTGGACTCCCCAACAAATGTTTGCCCCCCCCCCCTCCAATCTCGGCCCAAATCGTTTTTTCCCCATCCATAAATAATCCACTCTTGATAACGCCATTCTCGCAAATAAAGTCCCCCCCCCCTTTTTCGGCATGCCATTCGCTTCTGATAAAATGCCTTGTCGAGTAATGATGACCCTTCCGGCTCGCCCCACCCACTCTTAACTTCTATTTCCCCCCCTGCACCCCAAACAACATACATTTATTTATTTCTTTCTCCCGATTCTAAGCCTAAGCCTAAATTTTAGGCGCGAAAATCCCAAAATAGTTTTATTCCGAATATAGCGCCTCGTTAAAATTGTTTTCGTGCATGAATTTCTAGTTTGTAGCAATTTTTGTTTTTTTGCTGAATTCATAAATTTTGTTATTTATAAAAGAGTCCAATCGGCTTTGTTTGCAGCTTTTTTTTTTGTTGATCCACATCATATTGGATGAAGTATCGGCACCATCGACCCTTTTCCCAAACTGATCAAAAAATAACGAAAAGCAATTTTTGTAAAGACTTCCGGATTTTTTGCCTTAAAGTCCGTAAATTGGAATCCCGGACCCAAAAATGTCCGGAAATCCGATTACATCCCTGATACACATACCTAGTAGACTTACCTAAACATTTAAATTAAATTTTTAATAACTGTAAAATAAGAATAAAATAATTCTTTGAAAATATGCCATCTTCCTTCATTTTGGTCCACATCATTGGATAGTATAAGCAGATGCTTGGATGTTTATGCTCACTATTGCCGACGGTTGTCGTCTTGTGTTCAACAACTTTATTCACCAATAATCGCCGGGGGGGTGGGTGGGTATGTGGGACAAAGAGATGAATAAATACCAAACAAAAATAAGTTTGAATATTAAAGGGGGGGGGGGGGGGATTCAACGCCGCCGGGGTGGGGGGGGGCATTGGCTTCCTGGCAATCTTTGCTTTCCTTTATTTGCCCATTCATTCCAACATTTATCGGCCTCCTCTTTAAATGTCGCTGGACCCCAATCGAAAAAGTGTCCTTGGCTTAATTCAATTCATTTTCTTCTTTAATTTTGTTCGAATTTATTGGGCGGCGATTGTGTTGTTATAATGTAAATTTTATTTTTAGATAAAATTGAAATTTCACTGATCTGAAATTTTGAGTATTTAATAGCAACAAAAAAAAATGTTTCGGACAATAAATGGCATGTCTTTGGTTGATCGGATGAAGCATTTGCTGAGCACCGGCAATGGGGCGGATGTGCACCTTTTGGTGGGGGAGGGGGACAAAAAGGAGGCGAGTTGGAGGCGATTGAATAATTTCATTATTTCAAATTTAATTTGAGTTTTCTCATATTTAATATGTTTGTGTCTAATTTCTTAAGTTTTGAAATATTTAAGCTTTTGCTAGCACATAAAACGATCCTGGGGACGGCCTCCGATGTGTTCGAGACAATGTTCCGTTTTGATGCCCGAAATGCAAAGGCCGCCGCCGCTGGGACCGGTGCAAAAAATTTGTTTAAAAATAAATAAAATTATTTTAATTCCTTTTTAAAGAGATTAATCCCGTGGAGGTGCCCGACGTGGAGGTGGAGACGTTCAAGGCGATGCTCAGCTTCATTTATACGGACGATCCGAGTGGAATCAGTGGGGACAATTTGTTCGATGTGCTTTATGCGGGTGAAATTTTATTGATTTGTTTTATTTGTTGTGCAACGGCACAATTTCAGTTTCCTCTTTATTCATTCATTTTTTAACAAAAAACAGTTCGGTAATAATGGCGGAAATTAGTCCCCAGGAGAATTTGCATTGTTTTTAAAAATAGAAAATAAATATACCCCAAAAAGTATGGAAATAGAAAATTTGGTTTTAATTTTAGCCAATAAATATACCCCAAACGTTTTTTAGAATCCCCGGGATTCTCTTTTTGTATGGAAATTAAAAAATTTAGTTTTAATTTTAGCCAATAAATATACCCCAAAAAGTATGGAAATTAAAAAATTTAGTTTTAATTTTAGCCAATAAATATAACGTGTCCGGACTGATCAAAGCGTGTGTCAACTTTCCCAAAAGGGAACTGCGCAATGTTTTCCTCTTCATTGAGCGGGCGCGCGTTCTTGGAGAAGAGGTGGGCCAATTTCGCTATTTTTAATAAATATTTGCCAATTTTTACTTTTCCATAAACTAATTATGGCTTAAAAACCCCCGGATTTAAAGTGATATTTTTTAATAATATTTAAGGACTTTGTTCGCAATTGTTTGCGTTACATCGACAGGAAGGCGGCCACTTTGATCTTCTCAGAAGCATTTTTGCAAATTGATCAAAAATTATTGTGCGAGATTTTGGACCGTAACAAGCTGATGGTCGATGAACTTACAATTTGGAATGCCGTAAAAACATTTTTTTATAATTTCTTATCATTAAAATTCCTCTAATTAAAAATAATTAAAAGGCATTTCGCTGGGCGGATGAACAATGCCGTCAAAATGGGAAAGAGTGTTCGCCGGAGAATCGACGTGAAATGCTCGGCCCGGCACTGTTCAAAATTCGTTTTACTCGCATGCCGCAAGATGATTTTACTGATAATATTGGTGCCCATTTTGAAAAACTTTTATTTATTTATTCTTTCTAAAATTTCCCAAATCCAAAATTTGGCACTATCAAAATTGAACTCCGTCTCTTTTTGACAGTTCCGTCCGGAGTGCTGACGAGTGACGAGCTGGTCGGCGTGTATCTGTACCATTGCCATGCAAATTGTTCGCTCCGGGAGCTGTACCCGCTGAAATTCTCCACGCAGCGACGGTGAAAATTTGTTCTTACTGTCCGTCCGTTTAACAAAACAAAATATTTTTTTTTGAAATTGCAATATGTACCAAACTTTCTGGCATTAAAAATCTGTTGCCAAGCGAAACTAACCAGGAAATTTTTTAGTTTAATTTCAACAATTCAAATTAAAATAAAGAATGATTAAACATTTTTTTAATCTTTCTCCGTTTTCTCAGCAATTACCACACTGACGAATGGTCAAATGATTGTGCATTTGCAAATAATGCATTTGGTGGATTTGTTGACACGGATCGTTGGAACTGATCTGGACATGATCAATCGATGATGATATAATAGCCAATTTGTTTTAATTTGCAAGTTCTGTCATCGCATTAAACAAAAGAAATTGTTTCATAGCCCCAAAACCCAAAAACAATTCCGTCCGCCTTTTTCCTGTTCCTGTTAAGCCCTTAAAAAGCGCGTTGGGTCCAAATTAACGGGAACGGAATCGCGTACTTTTGCCATGTAAGTCCCATTCCCGCCGGAATTGCAGAGCCGTAGCGAGGAGAGTCCCCCCCCCCCTCCCCCGCCGCCGCGCAGGAAATAGAATTACGTAAAAATTTCAAATTTTTTTGCAAAATTCGTAACCCTTTTATTTTTCATTGAGTGACTTTCGCTCAATAAAAAATGACATTAAAAGGATTGATCCGATCAATCTCTCCCACATTTCACTCTTCTCACAAATTAAACCCGCTCAGAGAGCATCGCCCCCGCAGCCGATCCCCAAAGGGACCAGCCGACGGTCCTCAACGCCGGGCGATCACCAAAACTGGCGACGCCCCCGGCGAGCTTCACGCTCAGGGGACGACGCTTCTGCTCGTCATCGCGGGTGCTTTGGCGAGCAAGGTGGAACCCCCACCGGGAAACCGTACTACAGAAATGATCCTGAGAAGTACAGTCTCAAATTTGACTGGGTTTGGTTGCCTATGAATGGGAAGGGCAATGAAAATGTTCGATGGGTTGCAAAGAGTGGAAGGGAAGGGATGGTAAATTGCTTACTCTCTCGCTTACTCTAACATCCTTTGCATTTCTCTCTTTTTTGTCTAACCATCTTTTTCTCTGCACACTTTTCGCCATTATCTTTCTCTCTTCCGTCGTCGGGTTTGTATGGCTATGACAGAGAAGTTTCTGCCTAACCATTGACGGCGAGCGAAAGATGGCCAAAAGTGTGAAAAGCGAAACAAATGTTTCTTCGGTCACACAAATTCAGAATATTATCGAAAATTTAATTTTTAAGGGTAAAAAGCAACAAAGTCGAAATGGGATTTGCACTTTTTGTGAATGAGGCCTTTTTAGTGTCAGAGGCGGTTTTTTAATTTTTTTAGGAGAGCTCGGACTTTGAAATGTTTTGTTATGATGAATTCATTAATTGAGTTAAGTTTAAATGTTGCTTTGCCCGTTACAAATTTTTCATCGAGTACTTGTTGCTGAGCCAATTGCAGCTTGTTTTGTGCGAAAAATGAAGTCAATTTCAATTTTCGGGGGGGGGGGGGGTAATGCAAAATAAAATGCGGACCAGGGATGGGCGGAATTCCGTTTTCCGTTTTTCCGTTGTTTTTGGGCCTTTTTTCCGTTTTCCGTTAAAATGCCCTTTTTAACGGAAAAAACGGAAAAAATATACACCCCTAAGAATGGGATTTTTGGAGGGTTGGAATTCGGTTGGGTTGTGGTGTAATGGTGAATGTTGGGGACAGATACATAAGTGTGGGTGGGTTCGGGGTTCAGATCCCCTATACTATGTTAGTGATTTATTCGAACTTTTGCTGAACATTTAAGGTGGTTAAACAATTTTAAAAATTCTTATTAACTTTTTCCAATTTAAAAACGAATATTAGATGACAATTCACAAACTTTTCATTTATTTTTTGTTGGACGAAATCAAAAAACCTAGGGGAGGCCCTTTTGTTGTGCTACATTCGTAATTTTGGACCCATTTTCTTAACAAATCTGGTGAAATCTTCAAGAAAATTTTCCGGACCCCTTACTATTCCTAAAAAACTTCAAAAAAAAAAGTGCCGATTTTTAAAATTTTTGTTGAAAATCTCTTAACAAATTAAGTCAAAATTCAAAATTTTCTCCGGCGGCGCCTATTGGCACCGCCGATCCCCTCCCCCTTAAAAGCTTAAAATAGAATTAAAAGGCCGCTGAAAAAAAGAAATCCTTAAAATTTTTAAAAATAATTACCGTTAATATTTCAAAAAATATTTATTAAAATAAATTATTTAAAAAAAAATAATTATTTTATTTTTAAAAATTTTTCCGTTTTCCGTTGTTTTTGGCCCTTTTTCCGTTTTCCGTTAAAAAAAATATTTCCGTTTTTTAAAAATAAATTTCCGCCCATCCCTGATGCGGACGGGTGGGTACCCCGACACGCAAATAACCCGAGTCGGGTATTTACCCGGCACCCGCCCGGCCTATTTCCAACTACCCCAAAAAAGACCCGGCCGGGTCCAAGCCATTTTTCCTCACCCTGATGCAAAATAGGTAAGTCGATTTTTAGTGGTGTTTTTTCGTTTTTATTGCATTTTTGCTAAGGCTTCAAAACCGTTTAACCGGTACTGAACAAATTTAAATAAAACCGAAACTTAGCCAAAAAATTTGGTTAGTCAAAAAAGATTATAAGAAAAGAACCTAATAAAAAATAATGATTAAACCCCTAAAAAAATATGCTATAATTTTCGTCTAAAATTCTTATAAAAAAATTGCAAATTTTACAAAGTTTTAAAATGTTCCGATGACCCTAAAGTTTGAAAAATAAATTTGATGAAGCCGAATAAATGTAAACGGCACAGTCGCTTACGATAAAATGCATAATAATTACTGTACCCCTTTTGCTTCCGGGAAGGACTTTAATGCCCGAGGCATTGTTTGCCGCGGAAGGCCGATTTCGAATATTGCCGAACTGCTTCAAATTGTTGACCCTCAACACGCATACTTTTCTTGCTATTGTCATTTTTTTAATCAGTTAACCAAATAATAGGCTCGAAATAGTTGAATAACGAAAAGTAAAGCCAATAATTTAAAGGGGAGGCGCGAACGCCGTCCCCCGCACTCAAAAATTTAGCTGTGGGCCTATCCCAGTTCGGGACCGCCCTGCGGGTCAGCCCCAACCGAAAGTGCAATGGTGGAGCCTCGCCACAGGAGTCCTGCCTCAGTGATCGCAGGAACTCCCCAGCCAGGTAAGTTTATGAAGGGCCGCACAGCCCATGGACAAGCAAAGCGGCAGGCAAATGTCTGATGGGGTGTAAAAGGGGGAAGGGATGGCAGAGAAAATGTGTTGGAATTTACACTCTCTCTTTGTTCTCTCGCTTCTTTTCTCCCAGTCTCTGCTTCTTCACTTAATATTCCCTGTCTTTCCTTTCTCTTCCCGCCGTAACAGCAGGCAGAGAGCGCACATGGAAAGCAATGAATGAGCTTCAATTTATCGGATTTCGGGTTTTAATTCACCCGATTCAAAACCCGTTTTGAACGCAAAATACGATAAATTGAAGGTCATATTCGGGTTTCTCGGCCCAAATTACCTCTAGAAAGTGTTTTAAATGAGTTTTTGTTGAGGGGGGGGGGGGGACTATAACCCGCAAGTACCAAATTTTTAATCCCCCGGAATTCCGAGTCCGAAATTTTTAGAGGTCGTCGGAGTACATAAATTTCAGGGAACGGGAATCCCGTACTTTTCCCACTTGAATCTCGTTCCCGCCGGGTTTGGATTTCGGCCAAAAGAATGTACGTTTTCTACACTTTGTCTACCTACGCAAATTCTTCATATTTCGAATAAATAAAATCTATAATTTATGATTCTGGTTGGACAAAATGCATCAATGAATTACAGCAACAATATTTTTTGCTATAAATTAACACAGGAATTTTGATAGACTAAAATTGTATTGGATAAAAGAATTGTTTGGGTTCACATTATACCAAAACATTCGCTGTTGGTCATTTAGCCTATGTAACTTCCAAAGTTCGGCAACGATTGTCCGTTAGTCCGTCAATTCGATGTCAAAAAACGGATTTCTTAGCTTTTGCCTGATCATAAATCAAAGAACAAAAACTTTCAGCTCATCAAATTGTAATGATTTTCATTGTCTGAGAAAATTTAATATAATTTTGTATTTTATTATTTAGGCCATAAGCAATTTTTATTCGCATTGCTGAACAACCAAGTTGGGGGAGACCAAAATATTTGAGAAAGTCAAAACAGAGAAAGAAAGAAAAGAAAAAGAGACGGGAAGCAGACGACCAAATAAGACAGAACACAGACAGAGCGGCAGATTGCCTCTCCTAAATGGCAAATACCGCTTTTCATAAAATCATTTTTTATAAGGTCAACATATTTACATTTGTCCGTCCATTCAATTCATTCATTCGTGTTTTCTCCCATCGTCCACCACTCATTTAGGCACTAATTTAGGTAGCTTATCATTTTTTTTATTGCAATATTTCTTTTATTGTAAAAAATAGTTTTGTAGTCCATCGATGTATAACACATATTAAGCATTTTAAATAGGGTTGGGGACAAATCCGGAATTATAACCCGCAAGTACCAAATTTGGTAAATATCGGTCATAGCGGCCAGAGCCCAAATCAAAATATATCAATCGACTCCTCTCGGTCTGCAATGTAAGAATCCGAAAAAAAAATTTTGGGCAACCATTCCCTGAAGAGTTACAGACCCGGGACTGAAGTGTCTTTTTACTGGGGACTCAGTTGTCCACTGATTAAAAAATGGGGAAAATGATCCATATAGGCTTTCAAAATTACAAATTCGTCAACAGAAAATCAAAATGAGAATTTAAAGCGGTTTTGAACCGGTTTAAAATTTTTAAAATTAAGGAAAAAGTCACTTTTAGGTGACAAAAAAGCCGGATAAAATAAAGTGAAAGGCCGCTGGCGGCCCGCCAACATTTCGTGGTGCCGCCGTCGGGAAAATTAATTTCGAAAAATGTGAGAGGTGCAGCCGCCGGGAAAATTTTTGACGGTTTAACAGTTTTATGCTCTCACCTAACAAATAAGTGGCGAGGGTAACTGTTTTAAATTTCACATTTAGATAAAATTTAAATTTCACATTTTGATAAATTTAAATTTCACATTTTGATAAAATTTAAATTTCACATTTTGATAAAATTTAAATTCATATTTTGATAAAATTAAATTGTTCACTAATTAAACATTGTCTGAATTGATGGACTTTGGCATCAGCCGTGGCCGCGGCAGAGGATTTGGTAGAGGCAATGGACCGTCTGGCGGTCGAGGCAGAGGGATCTCTTCATTTACTGGCCGTGGAAGCATTGGAAGTGGCCGAGGAGGTGGAACTTTGGCTTAACTTTTGGATTTTTGTGTCTATTTCTTATCAAAAATACTTTGATCTTTCAAAGACATTTTTGGGATGAAGTTTTTGGGTATCTAATAGCAATAAACAAAAATTTTCAGCTACAACAACAATAAATTGACATGTCAAATTCAGATTCTTTGGTTGGTCGGATGAAGCATTTGCTGAGTACGGGCGATGGGGCGGACGTTCAATTTTTGGTTGGGGAAGGGGACGAAAAAAAGGCGAGTTGGGGGCGATTGAATAATCATATAAAAATTTAATTTGTTTTTTTCACGATTAAATTTTAAATTTGTTGTGTCCGATTTATTACATTTTAAAATGTTTAAGCTTCTGTCAGCACATAAACTGATTCTGTTGGCGGCCTCCGACGTTTTTGAGGCAATGTTCCGTTTTGATGCCCGAAATGCAACGGCCGCCGCCTCTGGGACCGGTGCGAAAATTTGTTTAAAAATTAAATAAAATTATTTGAATTCCTTCGGAAGAGATTAAACCCGTGGAGGTGACCGACGTGGAGTTGGGCGCGTTCAAGACAATGCTCAGCTTCATTTACGCGGACGACCCAAGCGGACTGAACGGAGACAATGTGTTCGCTGTGCTTTACGCGGGTGAAACAGTTACAATAAAACAGTTCTATAAAAATGGGGCTGAATTAGTCCCTAAAAGAATTTGCATGATTTTTGAAAATAGAAAATAAATATTACCCAAAGTATGGAAATTAGAGAATTTTAATAAAATATTTTTAATTTCAGCCAATAAATATAACGTGTCCGGACTGGTCAAAGCGTGTGTATACTTTCTTATAGAGGAACAGGGCAATGTTTTCCTCTCGATTGAGCAGGCTCGCGATCTTGGAGAAGAGGTGGGGGGGCAATTTTCAACATTTTTTATTGCAAATTTCCATAAACTAATTCTGGCTTTAAAAAAACGCCCGGAATAAAGCGATATTTTTTTTTAATTTAAGGATTTTGCTCGCAATTGTTTGGATTATATCGATCAGAATGCAGAAACTTTGATCCTCTCAAAAGCATTTTTGAAAATTGATCAGAAATTATTGTGCGAGATTTTGGACCGTGACCAGCTGATGATCATTGAAGAACTTACAATTTGGAATGCCGTAAGTTAGCAAAAAGTTTAAGTATTTATAATTATTGAAAAATTTGCGTTTTGAATTTTATATTTTTTTAAATGAAAAGACAAGCCCAGGCACGTATTTAGGATTTTGGGGGGAGGGGGACAAAAAGGAGGCGAGTTGGAGGCGATTGAATAATCTCATTATTTCAAAATTTAATTTGAGTTTTTTCATATTTAATTTTTTGTGTTTAATTTCTTAAGTTTTGAAATATTTAAGCTTTTGCTAGCACATAAAACGATCCTGGGGACGGCCTCCGATGTGTTCGAGACAATGTTTCGTTTTGATGCCGGAAATGCAAAGGCCGCCGCCGCTGGGACCGGTGCAAAAAATTTGTTTAAAAATAAATAAAATTATTTTAATTCCTTTTTAAAGAGATTAATCCCGTGGAGGTGCCCGACGTGGAGGTGGAGACGTTCAAGGCGATGCTCAGCTTCATTTATGCGGACGATTCGAGTGGAATCAGTGGGGACAATTTGTTCGATGTGCTTTATGCGGGTAAAATTTTATTGATTTGTTTTATTTGTTGTGCAACGGCACAATTTCAGTTTCCTCTTTATTCATTCATTTTTTAACAAAAAACAGTTCGGTAATAATGGCGGAAATTAGTCCCCAGGAGAATTTGCATTGTTTTTAAAAATAGAAAATAAATATACCCCAAAAAGTATGGAAATTAGAAAATTTAGTTTTAATTTCAGCCAATAAATATAACGTATCCGGACTGATCAAAGCGTGTGTCAACTTTCCCAAAAGGGAACTGCGCAATGTTTTCCTCTCCATTGAGCAGGCTCGCGTTCTTGGAGAAGAGGTGGGGCGTTATTTTTAACATATAATAAATATAAATTTTAATTGAATTTTGACTTTAAAGAAATTGAATTAAGCATTTTTGTATTTTATTTAAGGACTTTGCTCGCAAGTGTCTGGATTACGTCGATCAGAATGCAGCGAATTTGATCCAATCAACCAATTTTTTGCAAATTGATCAGAAATTGTTGTGCGAGATTTTGGACCGTGACCAGCTGATGATCATTGAAGAACTCACAATTTGGAATGCCGTAAAAACATTCGTTTATAATTTGTTATTATTAAAAATCCTCAAATTAAAAATAAATTATAAGGCACTTTGCTGGGCGGACGAACAATGCGACCAACAGGGAAAAGAGCGTTCGGCGGAGAACAGACGTGAAATGCTCGGCCCGGCACTCTTCAAAATTTGTTTTCCGCTCATTCCACAAAAGGATTTTTCGACAAATATTGGTTAGAACCTTTTTGGGGACCGGTAAATTTCCCAGATTCAAAATCACCCAAATCATATACCAATTGACTTCTCTCATTTTTGCGCGGTCCCAACTCCGAAAAAAGTTATGGCTATTTAGAGTTGGCAAAACTTATAGGGGGGGGGGGGGGGGGGGGGGGAGGGGAACTCTAGTCAAAATTGGTGGAAAATAATTTTTATTCTAAAAATTTTCAACCGATTCAAAAATCGCTTTAAATTCTCAATTTTTATTTTCTAAATCAGTGCATCAAATAACATATTTTCAGACAATTTTTAGAATAAAAATTATTTCCCCCCCCCCCCGCCTATGGTTTTGTCAACTTTGAATACAAATTTTTTTTCAGATTCTTACTTTAGAGACCGAGCTGAGTCGAATGGTATATAATTTGGGTGGTTTGGAATCTGAGAAATATGTTGTATTTTCCTTGGGGACCGTTCATTTCTTTTTGATCTTGAAATCCGGCGGAACGCCCCCACTTTTGACAGTTCCGTGCGGAGTGTTGACGGATGCCGAGATGATGAGCGTGTTGTTGTACTACGCTAATCCGGACGGCGCGTTGCCCGAGCGGCATCCGCTGCAATTCCCAACTAAACGACGGACGTGGCCAGACCCGTATAAGCCTAAAGGGCAGATTATGCTGACAATCGACAATGTGTCCGAATTTGCGCGGGTAAATGTGAACAGTCGCCGAGTCAGCGAGGCCGTCTACATTAGGGGCCTTTCTTGGAAAATAAAGGCAATTTCGCAAGCCTACTTTGACCAATTTGGCTTTTATCTCCAGTGCAACGATGAAAACACTGGTGGGCATTTATTTATCTGTTCATTAATAATAAATAATATTAATTTGCAATTATTTAAATCTTTTAAGATTTCGATTGGAGCTGTGCCGGTTCGGCAACATTTAGAATTGTTTCGCAAAAGGCGGGGAAAGAGGACCACACTCGAGCGATCAGCCACCACATTTTTAACTCGAAGCAGAAAGGATGGGGAATTGACTATTTCATGTCATTTGAGGTTATTTATTAAAATGTGTGCCGGGCCTTAACAAAAATCAGAAATTTAGAAATTGATGGACCCGAAAAACGGATGGTATGACGCAAAGGACGACACGGTGATTTTGAACGCTGAAGTGATCGCCGAAGAACCTATCGGAGTCGAGTGATACGGAATTTGTATTGTTCGCAAAATTCCAAAATTAATTTTGTTTTCATTTCGTTTTCGTAATTGAAAAAATAAGTTTTTCGTCTTCGTTGGATCAAAAAAGCGACAAAGGTAAAAACAACACCGGGTTAAATTAAATGCGGCCTAATCGGCACTGTTGGCACCGCCAACTCTACCCGAATCCAATTCTGACGGCGCCCTCCAATGCCAGCTGGGCCAAAAAATACTCGAATTCCCGTATAAACAAATCTTTAATCGCCAATAAACATTTTGACTTGAAACAGATTAACCGGAAAGCCCTCCAGAGGGAACGGGATGGACAGTGTATTTGGTCCAATGAGATTTGAAGAGGAATAAATTCAAAACTCGAGTATCATGTGCATAAGGCCAAACTAAGGCGTTATTTCAATAAAACTTGAAGAAATAGTGCAGACGAAAATTGGGAAAAGAAAGAAAGGGATTGGGAAATTCGCCCATCCCTGCTAATCGATAGGGTTGACAAACGTCGATAATTTGTGCCCGATGAGGGCAGAGAAAGAAAACATCCGTCTCTATTCTGTTCGGTATATTTACGGGGCTCAACGACAAAATGCGAGAAATATGAATTAGACCTCAAAAACCGCATTTCAGAAAAACTGATCTTTCAAAAACCACAAATTGCCAAAGCAAAGTTCTAGCGAGCTAAATTTTCTGTTTTTTACATCGTGGCTTTATGTATGTATAATGCCTGTTTTTGCCTATCATTTTTGCCTTTTTTGTGACTGCTTTGACCTTTTCGAAATTTTTTTTTCTTTTTTAAGAACAATGCTAATAGGTAAATCGTAAAATGCCATCTAAAATCCCTTTTTTAAATTTACAAATCCTAAAATTTTTTTCTCCTTGCAAAATTCCCTCCTAATGCAACTGCGAATAGCAATATTGATTTATTGTTAGATTTGAATAACAATTTGAATTTTACTTTAATAATGGGATTTTTAGTGCCTATTTTGGCATTTTTTGTGTCTATTTCATACCTATGTAGGTATTTTAGAAAAAGCCAAAGTCGTTTTTTCTTTTGTTTGCACCTAATAATAAGTGGGGAGGGCGGGCAGCCGCAATTGTTTTGATTTAAATTTCATTTTTAGATAAAATTTAAATTTTCACTAATTACCTAAACATCGTCTAATTTGATGCAGAGTCGCGGTAGAGGAGGAAGGGGTCGTGGTGGCGGCGGCGGAGGCTTTGGTGGTCGAGTAGACGAGTTGGTTGGAGTTGGCCGAGGAGGTGGAATTTCGGCTATAACTGCGGGTAGGCTTAGAAATCGAAAAAACGAACACTTTTAAGGCATTTGCCCATTACGATTTTTCAGACATTTTTGAACTAAAATTTTTGGGCAATCCTGCATATTTTTGAACGTTTGGTCGAACAAATCCCTCATCTTCAAAAAAAATTTTAGAAATTCGTTGTTGAAAAGAGAAAAATGCATGCCGTGAAAGCAACGAACACGCATTTAAAAATGAATTTGAAATTGTTCAAATTTGGGTCCGGAGTTTGAAATCGAGCCTAAATGGCGTCAGATTTGGTCTACGACGTCGAAAACTTAAGAAAATATCTTTTTAACGACTTTAAAAACAAAATTTTAAACGGGAAGAGATTTGTGCAACCAAATGTTCGGGTTCGGGCTTCGACATTCGCAAAATCCGAGCTTAGGTTCGTGTTCTATTTTAAATTTATAGCTACGACTACAATTGACATGTCAAACTCGTCTTCTGCGTTGGATCGGATGAAGCATTTGCTGAGCACGGGCTATGGGGCGGACGTTCAATTTTTGGTGGGGGAAGGGAACGAAAAAGAGGCGAGTTGAGGCGAATAAAGAATAATCATTATAAAAATTTAATTTGTTTTTTTCACGATTAAATTTTAAATTTGTTGTGTCCGATTTATTACATTTTAAAATGTTTAAGCTTCTGTCAGCACATAAACTGATTCTGTTGGCGGCCTCCGACGTTTTTGAGGCAATGTTCCGTTTTGATGCCCAAAATGCAACGGCCGCTGCCGGCGGAAAGGGTGCGGAAATTTTGTTTAAAAATTAAATAAAATTATTTTAATTCCTTTGAAAGAGATTAAGCCCGTCGAAGTGCCCGACGTGGAGGTGGGGGCGTTCAAGGCGATGCTCAGCTTCATTTACTCCGATGATTTGAGTGGACTGGACGGGGACAATGCAATTTCTGTGCTTTATGCGGGTGAATTTTAAGAATTTGCTTATATTTTTCTCGCCCTGTGAATGGGTTAATTTAATTGTAATTAATCAATGGTTTATTTTTAATACTTTCAGCCAAAAAATATAATGTGTCCGGACTGATCAACGCGTGCGTGAACTTTCCCATACCGGAGTTGCGCAATGTTTTCGTCGCATTTGACCGCGGTCGCTTTCTTGAAGAAAAGGTAAGGAATTTTTGCGAGAATTTTTTAATTTAAAAATTAGTTTTGTTTATTAATGCGTGCTAAAATAAAATCTTTTTGCGCACATTCAAAATAATGAATTTTATTTTGGGTATTCGCTCAACGCTGTTTGGAGTACATCGATCAGAATGCGCATACTTTGCTCCGCTCAAAAGAATTTTTGAAAATTGATCAGAAATTATTGTGTGAGATTTTGGGCCGTGATCGGCTGTCCGTCTACGAAGAACTTACAATTTGGATCGTTGTAAAATTGCAAAATATTTATAATAAATTTTTAAATTCATTGTCTACATAATAGGTTTAAATAAAACATTCTTCCCCCCCCCCCCAATTTTATTTGAAGTTTTTTATTTTTAGGCACTTGGCTGGGCGGATGAAAAATGCCGTCAGAATGGGAAAGAGTGTTCGGCGGAGAATCGACGTGAAATGCTCGGCCCGGCACTTTTCAAAATTTGTTTTCCGCTCATTCCACTTGAGGATTTTTCTGATAATATTGGTTGGAACCTTTTGAAAAACTTTTAAATAACAAACTTTATTTATTCTTTCTAAATCTCCCAAATCCAAAATTTGGCACTATCCTAATTAAACCCCTCGCTTTTACAGTTCCGTCCGGAGTGCTGACGAGTGACGAGCTGGTCGGCGTGTATCTGTACCATTGCCATGCAAATTGTTCGCTCCGGGAGCTGTACCCGCTGAAATTCTCCACGCAGCGACGGTGAAAATTTGTTCTTACTGTCCGTCCGTTTAACAAAACAAAATATTTTTGAAGCTAATTGAATTTGTACGAAAATTTAAAGTTATTTATTCATATTTGGCCAATTTTGGATCTTAAGAAAAAAGTAGTCTAAAAATTAAAAGTTTAATCGCAAAAAATGATTTGCCTATAAGCACCGAAATTTTTTTTGCAACATTTTTTTTGGACTGCTGTCAAAAATTCGGTACTTTTCGGTTTTGTGCCTACACCTTAAAAAAAAGGTCAACAAAAGGGCGTTGAAAACATCATATATGGGGTTATAAAGGGTGCTGATCAGGGATGTGCTCTGGTCGCCTTTTTAAAAACCAGAAATCAGAATTCTGGTTGCATAAAAAAAATCAGAAAACAGAATTCTGGTGCCCATTTTAAAAATCAGAAACCAGAAAACAGAATTCTGGTGCCCAAAACGACCAGAAATTCTGGTAAATCAGAAAATCAGAACAAAAATTCTTTAAATTCTACAAAATTTTTTTTTTCAAAATCTTAAAGTTTGGAGCAATAATAAATATCTTACCAAAAAAAAATTTGGGTGGGAGAGTAAGCCAAAAACGTCGATTTTTAGAGAGTGTTTTTTTCTTCCGATTTTCGAATTTTTTTGAAAAACTGCTTCACTTCTGCTGGGGTGAGGGTCGGCGGTGCCGATAGGCGCCGCCGAGAAAATTATGAAATTTTAGACTCAATTTGTTAAGGGATTTGCAACCAAAATTTACTAAATATGGTACTTTTTTTGAAGGTTTTTAGAAATGCGAGGGGCCGGCAGCGGAAATTTTTTTTGAAAATTTAACAAGATTAGTTAAGAAAATTGGTCCAAAATTTCGTAATTTGGCCGGTTTTCCATTGAAAAAGTCTGAAAATATTATAAAAATCAAACAATTTCTTCCAAAACTAAGAAAATTTGATCAAAAAATGGCGTAATGTTTATGCCAAATTTGATAAAGAAATGTATAAATTTCTGATTTTTTTATGGTTTTTTCTCTAAAAAATCAGAAAACAGAATTCTGGTCGCCTTTTTAAAAACCAGAAATCAGAAAACAGAATTCTGGTGCCCAAAATGACCAGAAATTCTGGTAAATCAGAAAATCAGAACAGAACAGAGCACATCCCTGGTGCTGATCACGAATCTGAGAATATTTTTAAGATCCGACAACATCTAAGATTTTGAAAATCTATAATTTTTGATCTTTTTTTTAACATTAATCACCCAAAACTGCTTTTATAGAGTTTGTTAGAGCCTAACAAACTTTATAGATTTTAAAATCTTAGATGTTGTCAGATCTTAAAAATATTGTCAGATTCGTGAGCAGCACCCTTTATAACCCCCCCCCCCCCCCATATATGATCCCAGCGGCCTTTTGTTGCCTTTTTTTAAATTTTGAGGTATAGGCATAAAACCGAAAAGTACCCAAAATTCCCCCGGTTTTGGCGCTTATTTGTTTAGTCGTTGAAATGACGCCGCCGCCGTACCTAAAAATAACATTTTTTTGACAAAAAAATGTTTTCCCTATTTTTTTCATTTGTTGGAAAGTTCATAAAAATTTGTTGCCTAGCCAAGAATTATTCAGGAAAATTTTCATTTTGCGGTTTATAACTAAAATAAAGAATAGCTTAGACTTTTTCTTTAATCTTTCTCCTTTCTTTCAGCAATTTCGAAAGGGGCAGTGTCCTCACGGATCGTTGGTGATGGATGGATGATCTGGACATGATCAATCTGATTTGGCTTTACGTAAATGCCAACACATTCTCTCGCATCCCCTCCACTCTCTTCGTTGGCAATGCTATTTCTAAGGCTTACATTTTGCCGGAAATAATTCGAGCCGAAGTCACATTCGAAGCCATCGATAAAAAGCCGTATAAAAGCGTTGGGAAATTCAGCAGAAAGCATCATTCAATTTTATTTTTATTATTATTATTCCCTCAAAATGCGCACCATTTCTTATTTACAAAATGTCCGTTGTCTGGAAAAAATTCCGGAATATGGGTACCACGCCAAATTGGACGAATGAATTATATACCAATAAACTCCACTTTAAGTCTAATGAACGAATCTGAATGAATTTAGCCATACACCCTTAGGGGTTCATTAGGCTTAGCCCTACACCCTGAGGGGTTCATTAGGCTTAGCCCTACACACTGAGCTTAAGGGTTCATTAGGCTTAGCCCTACACACTGAGCTTAAGGGTTCATTAGGCTTAGCCCTACACCCTGAGTTTAGGGGTTCATTAGGGTTAGCCCTACACCTTGAGCTTAGGGGTTCATTAGGCTTAGCCCTACACCCTGAGTTTAGGGGTTCATTAGGCTTAGCCCTACACCCTGAGTTTAGGGGTTCATTAGGCTTAGCCCTACACCCTGAGTTTAGGGGTTCATTAGGGTTAGCCCTACACCTTGAGCTTAGGGGTTCATTAGGGTTAGCCCTACACCCTGAGTTTAGGGGTTCATTAGGCTTAGCCCTACACCTTGAGCTTAGGGGTTCATTAGGCTTAGCCCTACACCCTGAGTTTAGGGGTTCATTAGGCTTAGCCATACTCCGGCTATAAATTACTATCCGTTACCGGTATCCGGGAGTCAAGGAACCGGTAACCGGGGGACCCGGACAATGTCCGGTTTTGTTCAATAATTTTTATTCGAATGATCCTAATATTTCAAAAACTGTACTACGTAATTTAAATTAATTTTATTATTTTATTTTATGCTTTTTGGGAGAATAAATATCACATCAATTTCAAATTATAATAAGCGGCATAAATTTCATTGGAATTTTTAGTGTGCGCGATATACGATAAACAAATATTCTTTTATAAATTCAATGCCCAAAAGTATTATGGCTTTCTCCCGCCCCCCGATATTCACAACTTTGCTAACAATTGCATTGTTTGCCGCCGCCCAAATTTATTCTGCCAACGGCGCTCCGTCCGCCGTCGCCGGCGGCGCTGATCAAAGCCGAAAGGCTTTTAAGGATTTGCTCAAAATGTTCGATGGACAATTGAAATTCCCATGTCTTAAGAAGGACGAAAAGATTTCGGCACAAAAAAGTGCCATTAAGGAGGCGCTGAAAAAGTTGTCTAAAAATATCACTAATGAGGACGTGGCCAATTTGTTGACTCAAATTGGCCTGTTGGCAGACCACATGGTTGCCCAAGCGAAGGACACTGTTGCTGGCATGGAGCCCTACAGTTTCAGGGTGGAATTGGATGATGGACCGAAGTTCAGTGAGGAATTGGATGATGGACGGAAGTCCTACATTTTGGATGAGGATGTTGAACAACCTCAGACAGTGGCATATTACGAGCTAATGTTTAGTGCCGAGCTTGAAAAGGTCAAACGTTGTTTTGCCGGTGAAAAAAGGTTGGAGCCGTTCAATTTTTAATTAACGAACTGTCCTTTTTTTAGCAACGAATTGCAAAATGTTTTAAAAAGGGCCAACCCGGAGCTTTTTAAACGCATTTATAAGCAATTTCTTTCAATCGCAACATTCACTTTTCTGATCAACGAACTCAAATTGAACAAGGAAGAGTTTTTTCAACGATATTCCAGTACGGATGGCGGTCAAACGTACGAGCTCAATAAATGTCGGTATTTATTGAAGTTATTTATGTGAAATATTTTAAAGACCTATGTAATATCTGATCTAAAACATGTCAAAATTGGGAAAATGAGTGATTTTTTGTTAGTAGAAATGATTTTAAGCGTCTATTTGAGGTTTTTGTGAGTGAAAATCCGGGCTCTATTTATCAGAAAATTACATTTATTTGGGTTAATTAAAAGATTTTATGTATTTTCTATGGAATTCTTAAAATTCATAAGTTTTATATTTATTTACCTTTTAGCGTACGACGCAATGATCGCAAAAAATAAAAAACGCATTCTTGATAATGTTAGTGGCAAAAATCCAGGCAAAGTTTGCCATTCGCTTAAAAAGTTCAGTGAGTGCTGTTTCCCTTACTGCGGGTGCCAGATGCAGATGTGCTGTCATGCGTTGCGTGGTTGTCCGTTAGAAACCCCACCAGGCAGCCCTGACTATGAGAATGATTCGGTTTCCGATAGCCTCGGATGTTTGGCCACCACCTTTTGCTGGGCTCCAACTTTTGGTGTTCTGGCCGCACCCTTTTTTGGCATTGCGGCCGGAGTGTCCGCATGTGTGGACGTATATCATCTTGGCAAATTGGAAAAGCAGCAACACAAGCTGAACAGACTTAGCCAAGCGCAGGGAGCTGATCGCGGAGGGAAAAAGCCATCTGAATTGACCAAAAGAATGTTGGGAAGGGAAGGGGCTTTGAAAAATGATCACTTCCAAAAAAGGCTAATTCGGAAATTCTGATTCAATTCATCAATTGTTGTTAAATTTTATTCCATTTTTTTTTCGGCATTATTTAAATTTGGGGGATTTTCTTATTATTTATAATATTCATTTCTTTCTTTCACATTCTTAATAAAAATTTACTAACTTTTAATGTGTGGATTATCTAAATATTGATTTATCTCTTAACAAATTGAGTCAAAAATTCAAACATTTTCTCGACGGCGCCTATCGGCACCGCCGACCCCCCACCCCAAACAAAAGTTTTGGTTTATCAATGAAAATTATTTCCTATCAAACAGAAATTGAATAAGCAAATTATTTCCTATCAAACAGAAATTGAATAAGCAAATTATTTCCTATCAAACAGAAATTGAATAAGCAAATTATTTCCTATCAAACAGAAATTGAATAAGCAAATTATTTCCTATCAAACAGAAATTGAATAAGCAAATTATTTCCTATCAAACAGAAATTGAATAAGCAAATTATTTCCTATCAAACAGAAATTGAATAAGCAAATTATTTCCTATCAAACAGAAATTGAATAAGCAAATTATTTCCTATCAAACAGAAATTGAATAAGCAAATTATTTCCTATCAAACGGAAATTGAATAAGCAAATTATTTCCTATCAAACGGAAATTGAATAAGCAAATTATTTCCTATCAAACGGAAATTGAATAAGCAAATTATTTCCTATCAAACGGAAATTGAATAAGCAAATTATTTCCTATCAAACGGAAATTGAATAAGCAAATTATTTCCTATCAAACAGAAATTGAATAAGCAAATTATTTCCTATCAAACAGAAATTGAATAAGCAAATTATTTCCTATCAAACAGAAATTGAATAAGCAAATTATTTCCTATCAAACAGAAATTGAATAAGCAAATTATTTCCTATCAAACAGAAATTGAATAAGCAAATTATTTCCTATCAAACGGAAATTGAATAAGCAAATTATTTCCTATCAAACGGAAATTGAATAAGCAAATTATTTCCTATCAAACAGAAATTGAATAAGCAAATTATTTCCTATCAAACAGAAATTGAATAAGCAAATTATTTCCTATCAAACAGAAATTGAATAAGCAAATTATTTCCTATCAAACAGAAATTGAATAAGCAAATTATTTCCTATCAAACAGAAATTGAATAAGCAAATTATTTCCTATCAAACGGAAATTGAATAAGCAAATTATTTCCTATCAAACGGAAATTGAATAAGCAAATTATTTCCTATCAAACAGAAATTGAATAAGCAAATTATTTCCTATCAAACGGAAATTGAATAAGCAAATTATTTCCTATCAAACGGAAATTGAATAAGCAAATTATTTCCTATCAAACAGAAATTGAATAAGCAAATTATTTCCTATCAAACAGAAATTGAATAAGCAAATTATTTCCTATCAAACGGAAATTGAATAAGCAAATTATTTCCTATCAAACAGAAATTGAATAAGCAAATTATTTCCTATCAAACAGAAATTGAATAAGCAAATTATTTCCTATCAAACAGAAATTGAATAAGCAAATTATTTCCTATCAAACAGAAATTGAATAAGCAAATTATTTCCTATCAAACAGAAATTGAATAAGCAAATTATTTCCTATCAAACAGAAATTGAATAAGCAAATTATTTCCTATCAAACAGAAATTGAATAAGCAAATTATTTCCTATCAAACAGAAATTGAATAAGCAAATTATTTCCTATCAAACAGAAATTGAATAAGCAAATTATTTCCTATCAAACAGAAATTGAATAAGCAAATTATTTCCTATCAAACAGAAATTGAATAAGCAAATTATTTCCTATCAAACAGAAATTGAATAAGCAAATTATTTCCTATCAAACAGAAATTGAATAAGCAAATTATTTCATCATCAGGGCATATTACGATTTCTAGAACATTTGCAAAAACGCACGGATAAATTTTAATTAATTAGCCCATTTATTTCCATTCTTTTGGCATTATTCCAAAAGATTAGCAAACAAAAAAATATTATTAAATGCCCGTCAAATTCTGTCAATAATTCAAACAAAAAATTATACGATAAAGACGGGGGAGGGGGACGGGGGGGCCGAGTCAATTTTCTAAAAGAAATTGTCTCACGGCGACGACAAATCCTTCCCGATGATATACCAACAATATTCGCGCAACAACTCCGGCCTTCACTCTAATTTAATAATCTTTTCAAATTTATCAATTTAACAAAATTGATAAACGCCCAAAAAAGTTATGCCAGAAAATGGTGAATTTTAGTTAAAATTTTATGAAATGCAACAAATGGAAAAGATGAAACATATCACACACTAGAGCCCAGACTTGCGGACCGATCGAGATTTTGATCGAAAATCTCGACCGTCCGGACTCTATCACACATTATTCTCAGCGGCATTTTCCGTGTTCGATCGGGCTTCAGCATTTGGCGCTTCTTTGACGTTCGGTTTGACTAAAATTGGTGGGAGAATGTTATTTATATGCCATCATTTATTCATTCATTCACTTAAATTATTTTAATCAAATTTAAATAACCTTTTCCACTAGAAATTTTGAATATTTCTGCACGACACAGCGGACAATTGTTGTGTTTTTTAAGCCTGATCAAAAATTAAAATGCGTTTCGATGCAAATTTAAATGTTTTTCACCATAATTCGATGCATTCCGTGTGGAAAATGTGCTAAATTATATGTTTTTAAAACTAAAAGAATTCCAACGATTTTCCTTTTTGTATTCAGAACTTTTCCCACTCTTGAGACTGACTCATATCAGAGGGAGGTATGGAATTTTCGCGTCAGGTGATCGACATGGTTGATTTCGACAGTGAATTTCAAATAAATGTTTTGAACTTGTTAAACATTTCGAATTTTTACTTTTAAATGCTTTTAAGATCTGTACTTTATCTGTTTTGCTAAAAAAAAAAAGCATGTTTAGGGTTGCCTCAAAAATTACAGACTTTTTGAACTGTTCGATTTTTTACTTTTTCAGGTACTTTATATCATTACGTGGGTCGAAATGCTCTAAAAATAAGAATTTTAAACTTTTTTGGAAATTACGGAGTTTTCAACAGTGGCACTGTCGAAATCATTTACTGTCCAAATCAACTACTGTCGGAAACACATAATGCCGGAATTTTGAGCGTCGGGTTCCTTTCAGCTCCGACATTTCGGCCAAAGCTCAGCTTTTCAGCCCCGTTGTTTTGGCCCCTGGGAGTTAGAAAATCAAACACTTCGTGCATTATTTTTTTGTTGGAGCCTAGGCGCTGAAATGCCGGCACATTCGCCCCTTTGGGGGTCCAAGGATAGAAGAATGGGCGTAATTTCCGTTGACTTCCACACACGGGATGTAACCGGAAGACAAAAAAAACCCGGAATCCGGAATTCGGGCCACAAAAGCTCCGGAATTCGGGCCACAAAAGCTCCGGAATTCGGGCCACAGAAGCTCCGGAATTCGGGCCACAGAAGCTCCGGAATTCGGGCCACAGAAGCTCCGGAATTCGGGCCACAGAAGCTCCGGAATTCGGGCCACAGAAGCTCCGGAATTCGGGCCACAGAAGCTCCGGAATTCGGGCCACAGAAGCTCCGGAATTCGGGCCACAGAAGCTCCGGAATTCGGGCCACAGAAGCTCCGGAATTCGGGCCACAGAAGCTCCGGAATTCGGGCCACAGAAGCTCCGGAATTCGGGCCACAGAAGCTCCGGAATTCGGGCCACAGAAGCTCCGGAATTCGGGCCACAGAAGCTCCGGAATTCGGGCCACAGAAGCTCCGGAATTCGGGCCACAGAAGCTCCGGAATTCGGGCCACAAAAGCTCCGGAATCCGGAATTCCGGCACCAAAAAGCTCTGGAATGCGTTTAATCCATGCTCCACAACACACACTAACCTCGCAGGGCGGCAAAGGACGAACTTTATCCCCCGCCTCAAAGTTACCCAAGCACACCGCACACTCGGACTTCGTCTCCCCCTCAGGCGCTTCAATGGGAGCATTTTGTTCCGTTAACTCGTGAAAAGCTTCCAAAACTTAAAACAAAACAATTAAATATTCTTATAATTATTTTCGAGTCTAAACAATTGCAAAACCATTTCCCACCGCCGAGAGAATTTTGAAACTTTGGGAATTCGGATTCCGAGCCTAAACATTTCGGAAACCGACGATATCCCTGTTATTTATGGCTTCATCTAAAATATTTCAAAAGCCGACTTACTTTTATCTTGTGTATCTTTCCCGATTTTTTGTGTCTGTCTCAGCGAATTAAAATGACAGAAATGCATCAAAATGAATAATATAAATATTATTGAAATAAAAATAATGAATGATACAAAACGCTTCTTTCGCCGACTTTTCTGCTTGTTAACTTAAAAAGAACAAATGCTAACTTTATTAATTATATTTTATTGGAAATTCACTGAAAAAAGAGTGGGATTTGCATTAATTTGTAATATATTTTTTGAGAGGCACGCTTTTATTGTGTTTTTTTGTGAAATTCTTAAGAAAAAAATATATTGCCAAGAAAAGAATTAAAATTACTTAAGGTGACAACTAGAGTCTCGGCTTTTTCGAGAATCTCAACTCGAGATCTCGCTCGAAGCTCAAGTCCGGGCTCTAATGACAACTAAGTTTTGCACCAAATTTTTTTTAAGAATTTGAAAGTTGTAATTCTCGACCACATTTTGTTTTTGGCTTAAGCTCCGGTCCTTTCAAATGACAGGGGACAAAAATATATCCAGAAAAAGGCAACATTTTATAGATCATAAAGGTGGATATTTCAAGTAATGATAAAAAATAAATTTTTATGAAAAAATTTTTTGGTGCAAAACTTACAAATAGTTGTTACCCTAAATAAAAGAGAATAATTTGTTGTCTTACAGTCCATTGCTAAGTTGCCAATGCCATTTCCGTCATCCATCGCCGTAAGCAAAAGTCTCAACGTTTTCTCTTGTTTAGATTTTTCGTTCGATTTGTCTTTTTTCGAATTGCTCTTTTGTCCATTTTTGTCTTCGTTTTGTCCCTTTCGGTGCCTTTTAACCTTTTCCTCCAAAAATAGCTTTACGAGCTTTGCTAATGAACGCTTTTTGTCCATTTGTTTAAATGGCACAATGTCGGACAACGGAATTCGTTGGCGTTTCGCCACAAATTGTATGGTGAAGTACAAATACTCCTTCAATTCAGGTTTAAAAATTCTATCTGTAACGGGGAACAAAAACAAAAGGGTTTCAAATTCACATTCTGATCAAATTTTGTGGGTCGGAGATGAAAAATCGGAGATCCCTTACTGTATTAGCAAATCGGAGATCCCTTATTAGCAAATCGGGGATTTTTAAACGGGAAGGGATGAAAATGGCTGAGTTCCCGTCCTCACGACCAACTTCTGTAATAAACAAAATTGCTTCTTACCTGACTTTATGTTCTCGGTGTACATGAGCAACTTTTCCATTATTTGGCTCAATGCCGGATCATTCTGTTTAATGCCTTTTAATTTTCGATATTTTTGTTCCAGAGCTGTCTTTTTGTCTTCCTTTTTTTCACCCAACTAGCGGTTTAGGTGCGCCTAACGGCGCACCAACCGCTAGAAGTACGACATGTTATAAACGATTTGTCGCCTTATTTGCAATTTTTTGGATTTGTCGCGTTTTAATTGTGGACTCTTTTTTCCTTTTGGCATTTTTCTCAATCCATTCTTTCCCTTTCCGTATTTTTCACTGTTCTTTAAAAAAACAAAAAGTGCATTTTGCAAGACAAATTCATCAAAAACAGTTTCTATTTTCTAAAATTTTGCGTTTTCTGTACTGAATTATCAAACAATACGCAAAAACTTTACTCCGCAATTTCAAAGCTCTAACCCTACGTCAGGACAAACCCGCAAATTTATAAAAGATTTACAAAGTTTATGCATAGATATGGTCAAAAGGCGGTGGTGAAAATAAATATGACATCGACGTATCTTCTTGGTCCCCCGTGTTTGCTTCAAGGTTCGGCGTTCCTGACTTCGTCTTTCACAAACCATCGCTCGTAATGTCCGGAGGAAGGTCCAGCAAAAGGCGACGGCCGTTCGGCGATTGGTCCACACAACAAAAGCATACCGAATGACTAAACTTTCCTAAAAGCACTATTAGTAAATTTCTCTTTCCATCTCAACAAACCAACTGGTGCAAAGCCTCCACGTACAATGTCAGCAACTTCCACTTTTGTCTATCCAAACGGCTGTTTTCTCACTGACCAAAGAAATTCCCTAAAGGCATTAAAAGTTAAAATTCTCTTTCCATCTCAACAAACCAACCAGTTCAACGCCTCCACGTACTGCCAGCGACTTTCACTCGTGTCTATCCAATTGCGGCAGTTTCCTGATGAGCCGAGTCCCTCCTGTGACAGGACTTTGAGCCGTTCTAAGACATAACAATTCTAGATTTATTTAATTACGCGCCAGAATCCCCACCACAGAAAGGGCTTGGCAATCTCCGCTCCATTCACACCCCCCCCCCCCACCTGTTGTGTCTCTCTCCGCCCAACTGCTTGTTCCTGCTTTGTAGTTCGTTTGTTGGCTTTTGCAATTCCTTTCCAAAGTCGAAAGTCAACTGTCCACGCCATTGTGAGCATCTAAAGGGAGAGTAAACCATAACCTGATTCGGTCTTAAATAAAAACAATTTACCCTTTGTTCAAGCAGTTCACCGGGAGGCGCCAATGTCTAATACAGTTCATTTTTCATTTTAACTAAGAACTAATCAATCATCTTCGTCTAAAAGTTCTTTATACACTACATTCTTCACCTTTCTATCTAAATTACTATAATCTAATCTAATTCTCAACATATTCCAAGCCCTAGCTCTCGAAAGAGCCACATACAATTGTCCATGACTAAAAACTTCTTTTCTTAAATCAATTCCCACTCTCTCAAGGGTTTGGCCTTGAGCCTTATTAATGGTCATTGCAAATGCTAACACCAATGGGAATTGGTGCCTATGCAGGTCAAATGGGTACTCCTCGGCACAGCAAAGTGTGATCCGAGGAATGTACACCGTCTGCCCTGCCTTATCTCCGGTCAATATCTTACACACTATCAAATTCTTGCGCATTTCTTCAACTTTCATTCTAGCTCCATTACAGAGACCTAATTCAATGTTCATATTTCTGATCAGCATAACAATTGCATTTTTCTTTAATTTCAACTTATGCGGAGAAAACCCGGAGGGGTTCAACGCATTCAAATACTCATCTAAATATTCATCTGCTCTTTGCCTATTCTCATCTTCAGCACGATCAATGCTCGTGTACTCAACTTCGTCTTCAGGCATCATATCTAACACTTTTTTGTTCAATTCACTAACATCCAAATTCTTTGGTGCTAAAATGGCACTTTTTGCCATCTCATTCCAATTCTCAGAAACAATAAAGTTTCCAAATATTTCTTCGGCTAAATCACCATTGCTTAGGCAACCCTCAGGCAATATAATCTCGTCATTTTCATTGTTCCATTTTCCAGTGCCTATTTCTAAAAGGTCTTTAGCAAATTTCTGCTCTGTTTCCAGAGCTCTCATATTCTTTGTCAATTTGTACTTTTTTGCTGTTCTCCAATATTCACTTCTTTTTATGGTCGAATTGACCAACTCTGATCTAGTGGCATGCTTCTGAATTGGAAGCGTTTGACGAAAGTCGCCCGTCCAAAGCATAACTTTACCACCAAAAGCTATATCATTGTTCATGATCTCTTTCAATTTCTCGTCTAATGTTCTCATCGCGCGCTTATTAATCATAGGCGCTTCATCACAAATAAACAAATCTGTTTCCTTTAGCTCTTGCCAAGCCTTTGACCTTGGGCTAATGTTCGAATTGCTCATGTCTAAAGACAGACCAAATCTATTATGCAATGTTCTCCCCGCAGGCAACAAAGTTGCTGCCATGCCGGTGAAAGCCATAGTACTCACTTTCTTTTTCTCACCTCTAAGCAAATGCACAATTGTCTTATTCACATGCGTTTTTCCTGTTCCACCCGGTCCACTTAGAAAGAAGAACGCGGGCTCATTTACTGGATTTCTAATTCTGATCAAAATTTCATCAGTTACTATTTTCTGTTCATCATACATCAAATCAAAGGCTCTTACACCCTGATCAAGTTCTTCTGCTGCATTAAATGCCTGTTCTATATCTTCATCCACATTTATCTGTTCCATGGATGGAAAATCAGCAAGTGTTTTTCCAGCCTTCTTAATGCTAAGCGCTATTTCTCTGTAAGCTTTAGCATAAGCAATTTCTTGCCTAAAACTCCTGCTAAAATCCTCGGACAAGGATTCCTTAAACATTTCCCAAAGCTCCTCGGGTTTAGCCGGATTGCAATGGACTAATATCAATGCAAAGAAATCTCTCAATTTCCACGGCATTTCAAAACTTTCAGCTTCTTCTAAAGCCCTTTTCCATTCTTCATCATTTCTAATCAAACCTTTTTCAAGACAGGCTTCAGCAAAAGTTGTGCAGACTTTCACCGAACTGTCCAAATTTCTAATTGTCTTCAACTCATCAAAAGAGCAAGCGCCCTTCACATTCAACAGCAACAGCCGCAGGTGGTATCTTTCCGGCTCAGCCGGCGACACTTTCACCATCCGACCAATTGTGTTGAAATGTGCCTTTCTCTCAGTCCATTTGCCTTTCTTTAGGCAAAATTTCTCAGGTATCTGATGATACAACAAAGTCTTCGCTAAAGCAGTTGTCTTGTTCAGTTCAAAATAGGCCATTAACTCAGAACCATTGTTAATCTTATCTCTGATCTCTTCTTCCGTCATATTCTCATCAAAATAACAAATCTGTTCACCTTGTAGATGCACAGACAAAGACATTATACTGTGGCTTCTGTCATACATAGGCAATTCTAGAATTCTCCACACAGCTTCTTGCGGACACACATATCTTGCATCAATGAACTCTTTCACTTCGTCATGATCATTTTTTGATTCCAATTCTAGTCTTGCTCTGTCTGGTGGCTTATGCACATACTTATGCAAATATTTCACAGAACTAACACTATTAACTTTTTCCAAATTAATATGGCACTTGAACATTTTTAGCAAATACAGATTGTGCGGCACAACCCATCTATTGTCCAATTCAATTCTTCTTCCATTAACACGAACTTCAACAGTCCTTCCATCATTTGGCCTTGCATACAATGCTAAACCATTTTCTAATACTACATTCTCGGCTTGGAACGCTTTTGGATAAGCCTTGGAGCATTTTCTAATCTTTAATCCATCCTCGTTCAAAGTCTCTTCCATGCACGGGCAATTTGGATTTAAATCACCGCATGGGCCATGGAGCATAAACTTTTTTACTAACGCATATAATTCAGGTTCTTCGTCTTTGTCTGGTATTTTCGCACTAATTCCTCTTTTTTCTACATCTTCTCCTGTTATCAATTTGTCATCTTCCGACAATGTCAAAAGCAAATGAATGTGCGGCAGTCCCCTTCCTTGGTTCTCCACCGGATACATCCATGCAATAACTTCACCAAAAATCTTTGTCTTTGTAATCTGATTCATAATCGCTTTGACTTTCAGATAAAACACTCGAACAACTAAATCTGGACGATCACTTGGCACTTGTTCATGAAACATATTGTCTATTATTTCACTCCATTGCGGATTACATGTCATGGTCAGAAACAGATCGGGTTTACCAAACCGTCTGACCACAGCCATAGCATCTTGAAAATGCTTCTCAACATATCTTGGACTGTTTGTCATACTTGGAGGCAGAATAACCTTTCTCCCAAGTGGCAAACCTGTTTCTTGGGCTCTTCTCAACAAAATGTTGTCAATATTCTTATATGCTTCAGCACAAATCTTTTTCTGATTATTTCTAATCCATCTCATTCTGTCTCCCTCAATTTTAACATATTCATCTACACAATACTGCTGAAATAGTTTTCCTCCGTATAAAATCGGATTGAACTCTTTCTCTCTTATTGCTAATGTATAACTTGTATACTGAAGTCTTGTTACTCTTCT
The DNA here is from genome assembly GCA_020449905.1 of Globodera pallida. NCBI lineage: Eukaryota > Metazoa > Nematoda > Chromadorea > Rhabditida > Heteroderidae > Globodera > Globodera pallida. Next base: position 113,890 of record JAIXHY010000013.1, read on the forward strand.
ATTACTATTTCTTTGCTTTATTTCAGGATGCCAGCCAAAGGTACCGCGCGGATAAAACAACGGGTACGTCATTGGTGTGACCATCGCATCAGTACTATTCAAAATCTTCAACTCTTTGCCTCGTTCTCTCACTACAACTTTAGCTTCTGGCACTTCACCATCAGCTCCAGGAACATAAACAGCTGCTACTTCATTTGCTCTTGGTACGTTGTACCCTAATCGCCTGTTTAACTGTTTTCCAGTTTCAAACAAAAGTTTGATCTCTGCTGGTTCTCTGTTTTCTCTTTTTGCTTTTTCTAATTCATCATCTTCTTCCTCTTTCATCATCATATAAGCTTCAGCAAATGGGTTCAAATTTCTTAGTACATGATGCACAGTTCTAAGCAATTGAATATCCACGCTAGCGTTGGCCTGGCCCATCGCTCTTATTGCTTGTTCGGTGTCCACGATGAAAATCTGCCCGTAAGCAGGTTCATCGCCATTATCTGGATTCAATGCTAAATTCATTCTATGATAAATCTGGCCATAAATGCGAAAACAATATGGTCCTCTGTTATTCGGATATCTATATCTAAGCGGATTCATTGACGCGAATGAAACGCTGCTATTCAAATGTCTAATGTTTTCAAAAAAATTCACATGTCTTGCGTCTAATTTTAGGAACAAATCCCTTAAAACTTCAGGAAAATCCTGCTCAGGTACCTGTGGCAAAAAAACTTTTCCATGATGACAACAATCTCCAAAGGAAGTGCCTTTCCCATTGACTTTTTCTTCTACAAAGTGTAATGCTGCACAATGCATGCAGCAAATACTCATTTGGCTAAGTCTGTGTTCTAATGCATTTACATGATTCTCTGCTGCATAAAGCTGAATCACTCCTTGTCTGCGGACTTTTATTCTATTTCTGACATGTTCTAATCTTTTTTGCTTATCTATAACTGATTCGACTGTTCTTGTCTCAACATGTCTATTTCGATCTAATTCTAATCTCGAATGTCTTTGTTCTTGTGATTCATTTGCTCTAACATTCTCTTGTCTAGTTATTTTCTGATTCAATCTCTTCAATCTATTAGCTAATGATTCTCTGGCCCGAAATCTAGCACTTCTCTGCGCTCCAGTCATTGGCAGATTTCTATTTTCTAAAACATTAGCGATTGGAACAGAACCGGATGGACCAGGAAGCTGCTCGTCAACAATCAGATGCATCGGCCTAGTATTCAAATTTCTACGTCTATTTTCAATGACAAATTCCGTTTCAATATCTGGTCTTTTGGCATAATTGTGCTCGTCAAACACTTGGTTTCTTTTTCTATTTCTAACGACTTCGTCTACGTCTAAATTTCTACATCTATTTCCATTGTCTATACCATCTGAGCAGTCCATGTTGTATGCGTATTTGTCTGAATAGGCACCTGAAGTCATTATCCTACAGAAAAATCAAAGATAAGTCCGTACTAAATACGGTGAAATGAAATGCAAATGGAATACGAATGACTTTATTACTATTTGATTGTGAATTTAAAATCTTTCTTCATTGCGTTCGCCGCCTCTTAAGAAAATGATCGACAAGAGCGGAGACATCGAGAAACGTCTAAAATCAATCAGCAATTAAATACAAATACTGTCAATTAGCACAAACTTGATCCTGCTTTGTAGTTCTTCTTGTTGGCTTTTGCAATTTCTTCCAAAGTCCTCCAACGCATCGGATCGGCCACTGATCAGCGCAACAGCCATGCTAAATTTATTTATACATTAGTCACCATCATCAGAATTGGCTTCGCAATGGCTGCTCCATTCTCTCCCACCTGTTGTGCTTCTCCCGCTCCAACTGCTTGATCCGGCTTTGTAGTTCTTCTTGTTGGCATTTGCAATTCCTTCCAAAGTCCTCCAACGCATCGGATCGGCCACTGATCAGCGCAAAAGCAATGCTAAATTTATTTATGCATTAGAATCACCATCGTCAGAATTGGCGCCGCTCCATTCCCTCCCACCTGTTGTGCTTCTCCCGCTCCAACTGCTTGATCCGGCTTTGTAGTTCTTCTTGTTGGCATTTGCAATTCCTTCCAAAGTCCTCCAACGCATCGGATCGGCCACTGATCAGCGCAAAAGCCATGCTAAATTTATTTATGCATTAGAATCACCATCGTCAGAATTGGGCCGCTCCATTCCCTCCCACCTGTTGTGCTTCTCCCGCTCCAACTGCTTGATCCGGCTTTGTAGTTCTTCTTGTTGGCATTTGCAATTCCTTCCAAAGTCCTCCAACGCATCGGATCGGCCACTGATCAGCGCAAAAGCCATGCTAAATTTATTTATGCATTAGAATCACCATCATCAGAAATGGCTTGGCAATCGCCGCTCCATTCCCTCCCACCTGTTGTGCTTCTCCCGCTCCAACTGCTTGATCCGGCTTTGTAGTTCTTCTTGTTGGCATTTGCAATTCCTTCCAAAGTCCTCCAACGCATCGGATCGGCCACTGATCAGCGCAAAAGCCATGCTAAATTTATTTATGCATTAGAATCACCATCGTCAGAATTGGCGCCGCTCCATTCCCTCCCACCTGTTGTGCTTCTCCCGCTCCAACTGCTTGATCCGGCTTTGTAGTTCTTCTGTTGGCATTTGCAATTCCTTCCAAAGTCCTCCAACGCATCGGATCGGCCACTGATCAGCGCAAAAGCCATGCTAAATTTATTTATGCATTAGAATCACCATCATCAGAAATGGCTTGGCAATCGCCGCTCCATTCCCTCCCACCTGTTGTGCTTCTCCCGCTCCAACTGCTTGATCCGGCTTTGTAGTTCTTCTGTTGGCATTTGCAATTCCTTCCAAAGTCCTCCAACGCATCGGATCGGCCACTGATCAGCGCAAAAGCCATGCTAAATTTATTTATGCATTAGAATCACCATCATCAGAAATGGCTTGGCAATCGCCGCTCCATTCCCTCCCACCTGTTGTGCTTCTCCCGCTCCAACTGCTTGATCCGGCTTTGTAGTTCTTCTTGTTGGCATTTGCAATTCCTTCCAAAGTCGAAAGGCAACTGTCCGCGGCCATTGTGAGCATCTTAACAAATAGGTAAGTTTGTTAACAAATCAACCAAAAAAGATCTTTTCCCCGCTAAAAGAAAAGATAATTTCAAAAACAAAAGAAAAAAAAATCCTATCAGAAAAAAACAATAAAAAAACAATCACTGAAATGACTGGCTCTCGCAATTTTCCACTTTAAGTACACATTTCTTCTTGCATCGCTCCATTTCTTTTCTCACCCATTTTGCTCTCTTTCTCTGTCAAAAGTCTCTTCACTTTGCACACTATTTCTTTCATTTCTCTAGTCTAACCTTCTTCCCCATCAACCTCTTGGCGCAACGTCTTCGCCAAATTCAACAGCGTTACACACAGACAAACACTCTAAATTATAATATAGGATATTTTGAAAATTGTGTGAAGCATTCCTTTTTCTTCCTTTTGAGTCTGAAAATAAATTGATTTAAAAAAAATTTTAGTGAAAAAAACTCTGACAAAAACGGCCAAACAAGGAGGGTTAGGAGAATTCAAAAAGTTATTAACGATTTCAACAAACAATTTTAGGGGTTTAATCAGGGCTGCCATCGAAAATGTTTCAAAATAAGGACAGTGAAGGTCAAAAATAAGATTTTGGTGGCAAAAATAAGGACACTTTACAAAATGTTCAAAAATGCAGCAAATTTTTATTTTTCGCATGAAATGTTCGTATTTCCATATTTCTCTCCGCCAACAATTTTCCTCAAAATTTGGGGGTTGGAAATTGCTCCCGTGGATTTTAGAAAAATTTTGCCGATTTACGATTTTCAAAAAAATGCAATTTTTGCGAATTCTGCTTTAGTAGGGGGGGGGGGGGGGGTCGGCGGTGCCGATAGGCGCCGCCGAGAAAATTTTTGAAATTTCGACTCAATTTGGTGAGAAAATTGGTCCAATTCGCTTCGAAATTTTCTCATTTTGAATTTGGATCAAAATATTATTAAAATCTTCACAAAATTTGCAAAATAAGGATAAAATAAGGACAGAGGCCTCAAATAAGGACAAATCTTATAAATAAGGACATTTTTAATTTGTAAGATTAGGACCCTCCAAATAAGGACAAATCTTATAAATAAGGACAAATGGCAGCTCTGGGTTTAATTCAGAGCCCTGATAAACTCCGAGTCCAGTCTGTAGTTTACTTGAACTTGTTTAAAAGATTGTTGCGGTGGGAATACTGCTCCAATTAGATGCTCATTTTCTCTCAGCTCCTGCACAAATTCATCGAACTCTTTGTCATCGATTTGTTCCATGGCGATCAGTTCGGCCAAAGTTCCTTTCACAACGGATGAATTCTCCTGTTCTTTGATGCGTTCCATGGCGATCAGTTCGGCCAAAGTTCCTTTCACAACGGATGAATTCTCCTGTTCTTTGATGCGTTCCATGGCGATCAGATCAGCCAACGAGCCTTTCTTGACGGAGGAGTCCACCGATTTGGAGGAGCTTGAAGCATTTTGGGCATTGCCTGCCGCGTCAACAAAACCCGATGAGAATATGTTCACCAACCCCAACAGCAACAGATGGGCCGCCCAAATAAATTCTCTCATTTGGCTAAACTTTTTTAAATATGAAAAACCCCTTAATTATGCGAATTGGGGCAGGAAAAACGGACCGAGACTCTCGGTAATATAGAAAAACATAAATTTTGGGAAATTCTCATTTTTTACCCTGAATTTTTTATAAAATTCTAAAATATGGCAAAATTATGGCATTTGCCATAAAAAGAGGGCAATTTGAGCTCCCTGAATGAGATGCCGGTCCCGTCCAAACTCGAATAAAAATACTCAATTACATGCGGCAGATTTTAGCAAAAATTTGGCATTTTTGTATTTCTTAAGAAAATTAAAAATGATTTTTAACGTAAAAAAATAACAATTTAATAAAATCATTTTTCGTAATATTATATGCTTTGTTTTAAGACAAAAATGGAATCTCAAAGAAGTAATGCTCGAATGTGCAAAGCAAATGGCCCTATTTTCATTATATATTGATTAAACAATACGTTCAATTAAAGCTTTAAAATAAAAAATAATAAAATAATTATTATTAATATTATAATATCAGGTGTGCGGACAAAAATTTTCAGAAATAAGGACAGAATTTTAAAAGGTTTAAATTTGGCAACCCATTATTTTGGCATAAATGTGAGTTAGGGGGGCCGGCCGTGCCGAAAGGCGCCGTTGGGGGAGGAGCTGAATTTACGTATTAATTAAATAATTTCGCTTCGAAAATTTTCTCATTTTGAATATTAGATTTTGAAATTCTCCAAACCCAACAAAATAAGAACAAAAAGATTTAAATATGAACAAATATCTTTTCAAAAAAAATTTGATAAAGAAATTACACTATTAAATCAAAATTCGAAAAATAAGGACGAAGAACTGAAAGAAGGACAAATCTTATAATTTAAATTTTATAAGGTTGAACCTAGAGAAGGACGATCGAGATTCTCATCGAGATTATCGGTACTTTTCAATCGAGATTTTTCTGAGATTGTTGATTAAAATCTCGATCGAAGAAATTTAGCGAGATTTGAGATTATACGAGATTCGAGATTTTTCCGATATTCTCGATCGAAGGAAATGCGGCTCGACCGAGATTGTACGAGATTTGGAATTTTTTTGAGATTTTCGATCGAAAATCTATCGGTCTTCAATTCCTTGCTCTAGTTGAACCCCCCAAATAAGGACAAACTTTAAAATAAGAACAAATTGCACTCCTGTTATATTTGCTTTGTTTTAAGATAAACATGGAATCTCATGATAAGTAATGCTCAAATGTGTCACCCTGGGGCCTATTTTTATTGTAATGCCAATTGTAACCAAATTGAACGGAAGTCTTCCATTCCAATAACTTCCAAACCTCGTTAAGTAATGTATCAAAACTCCCAGACTCCAAATAATCACTCAAATCATTTACAATTGCCTCCGCGCAAAAATCAGAAAAAATGTTTGCGCGGAAGACACAAGAAATCGAAGCAACTTAAAACAGGAGTTGGGACTAGACTGGCTTTGTAATCAAATTTCCGCAAGGATTTTCAAAATTTGCCCCTGTGATTTTTTTTCTATTTGTTTTTTGAACTAAAAAAACTATTCTGAATCCGATTCTGAACAAAGTTTGTTGAATAAGCTATTTTAGAATCCAATAATTCGAATGTAAAATTCCGGCAATTTATTAGCCACCCACCCGTATGGCGAAAATAGAAATTTTGAAGTCCCCAAATATTTCCCGCTCAAAGCAGCCATGTGATCAAGTGCATCTCGCCAAAATTAGGAGGGTATGGCATAACAGGCCCAATGCCACGCAACATTTATGCCATATATCTTTGACGAAGTAAAGCAATGCATAATGTGGCCCAATGCCACGCAAAGAGCAAATGATGAGGCTTAAAATTGCCTCAAATTTTGTGAATCGACTGATCCATCGAGTTTATTTTTAATTATAAATAATCTTTCTAAAGACTTAACAGGCCAGGCCGTTGATGCCAATGCCAAATTCTATGTGCGGAAACGTGGAAATTCGCAAGTTTTAGGGTCCTTTTCCACGGTTTTGCCACGTTTTTTAAAGCTGGCACGTTTTCCATGTTTTGAGGTTTTGGCGATGGCATCCCTGAGCAGAAAGCATCCACATTTTTTTCTCAAGAATTCGGGTGTGGAAAGGAGGAATTTAGTTTTGCAAAAAACTGCAGTTGCCCAATTCTTCATTTGGGGAGGAGCTGAATTTAATTTTGCTTCTGCAATTTCATCACATCTTTCTGAATTTTTGTTCTTAACCAAGATTGCCGATTTTTGTAAGAATTTTGCCTTACCGGACCTCTCCCACTCCTAAAAAGCTTCAAAAAATTGCCGCATTTTTAAAATTTTGGCTGCAAAGTTCTTAACAAATTGAGTCAAAATAGCAAAATTTTCTCTGCGGCGCCTATCGGCACCGCCGACCCCCCCCCCCTTCAAAAATGAAGCAGAATTTTCAAAAAACTTGTTTGACAAATTAAAAATTATTTTCAAAATTTGAATTTCCGGGCATTTTTGGGTCAGGTTCCGGTCAAAAAAACAAAAATTTAACCTCTAAAATTTTGAAGAAAAATTTAAAAAACCCCGCAACCCCGACCCCGACAATCCCGTCCCCAAAAAACCCTGACCCCGCAATTCTCAACTCCGCACGCGGGGTGACAACCCTAATTTGAAAACTCCAAAATATGATCAAATATTATTTTTCGCAAAAAATGAATATAACAAATTTTAAATTGCTTTTTAAAAAAACTTAAATTAAAAATAAAGAAATTTTTGACTTCAAATTATTAACACTTCAACACCGGGTTTTAGTGAAAAAATGGTTCATTTTTTCGAATTTTATGCCATGCTCAACCCTATATATAACTATTTTATATCATAAACCAAACGAATCAATATGCAAATTTCTTTCACGCACACATTCACTATGCCTTTGATTTCATCCGATTTATTTCTTAATATGAATAATTATTTTATTTTATTATTCATAATGCTTAAAATGATTTGTATAATTGTATAATTTTTCTAAATGATCAGAAACAATGCGGCTAATCTCTTCGCTTCTGTTGCACTGCGCGGGTTTGGTGTTATTTTGGCTCTCTCCGTTTGAATTTGGCGCATTGGCAAATTTGGGCGCATGGGAAGTATCAATTATGGAAATGATCAACGAACTCGAGCAGGACTCAATCGCAAAAGGCCAAATTTTTTATACAGAAAAACATCTCTGGCGGTTTTTAGAAAATTATTCGGATTAAAAAAGTCCTATCTGTATCTGTTCTACTATTAAAAACTGAATTTGTCGAAAAAAATGTAATTTATGGAAATTTTCGATTTGGGAGTGTTTTTTTTTGTCCAAGCTCGCGGTGGAGTAAAAATATCATGTTCTTGCACATCAGCGCAAAGGAAGGCCATTTTAGAAAAATAAATGACTAAAATCCTTCTTATCGACTTCCATATTAAGATCTAAACATTTTGGATGGCCATTTAATGCATTTAATGAAAAATGCACAAGAAATTCCAATGCCAAATGTAATGAAACAATTATGCCAACGACTGACGACGGCACTTCTTCGTTTGATGGAATACAGTAAACAGTTACAAAACAGAACCGACTTTTTTGGACTTGTTGCAAATGATGAATATTTTGACTGTTTAATTGCAAAAATGCGGTCCATAATTCTTGGACTTAAGACTGAGTTTGTCACTTTAATTGTGGAGATTGCCCTTGTGGACATTGAAAAGCAGCAATGGAGTGGAGAAAAAGTGCCAAATTTGGTCCAGAAATTTGACAAATTATTTATTCTCATAAGCAAAAATGTGACATATTGTGCCAAAGCACCGTTTCAAAGTGCCAAAGAACGATTAACAGAACTGCGTGGGCTTGGTGATAAACTGGAGGAACACCAAATTCGGCAAACAATTGAAGAAACCATAGTGGAGGCCAAATTGAGTATTTTGGAGAAAGAAATTGCAGCAAAAATTCCTGCCTTTGCAAATCATCCAATTGATGGAGACGCATTTATACTGTTTTCTCGCAAATTTCATGATGAATGTTTAAATGCCCATCAAAAAATCGAAAATTGGCCCAAATCCGTTAAAGAAAATGTCCAAGAAAAAATCAAAGAATTGGCAAACACTGCCCGGCGAATGTCGGGGCCATTGCGTGAAGAGATCGCTCAAAAACTGGACGCAATGATGGACAATTGTAAAAAAGCGCTTGAAAAGGTAAAAGGTAAATTACCGGCAGGACAAAGTGAAGAAAATCTGTCGGAATATCGGAAGAAAAAATTGACAATTGGAAAAGTTAATGAAATTTATGCAAATTTGTCGATGCAAATGCAAATTCTTGGCATTATTCCTCGGAAAGCCATTCATAAAAATGCGGCATCTGCATCCGCCGAGTCCGAGCTGTTCAATTTTGGTGCAATTCAACAGCTAATTGAGAAACAAAAGGAAGAGATTCTGCAAGCATTTTGATGATATTGAGGTACAAAAATTGATCAGCACATGTGAACGTTGCTGCTGCTGCTATCTTTTGATGTTATACCGATTATGTTTTTGTTCTTTGGTTCTAATTTAGGGTTTCTCTTTTACCTTATTCACTTTATTATATAAAATCATTAGCGGTTTAGGTGCGCCGTATGCGCACCAATCTTCGAAATTGTTGTTTTTGTAAACAAAACTTTTGTCAAAAATCTTGCAACCCTGGATAGTATGCGCTTTTTTAGTTTATTCTGCAACATCGTCATCATCGCGCGAAAAAACAATAGCAATTTGAACAGACTACAAATAGCTTGTGCAAGTCAGACACGAAAAATTAAAGTTTGCTTATCTAGAAAAAAATTCAGGGGGGCAGTTGTGGGAAGAAGTCGATTTTTAAGGAACTAACTTAGGCCTATGCTTAAGAGCTGTTTTTAAACGGATAATCGGCAATCATTAAGAATTGCCGTCTTAACGTAATTTTTTTTAAACATTTTATGTTTTTTAGGGTAAAAGTATGCGTAGAACACGAATCGGAGCTCGGATTTAGCTAATGTCGAACCCTAAACCGGATTTCAACATTTGGTTGAACAAATCTCGCCATACCTAAAAAATTCTTTTTTTGAAGTCGTTAAAATATATTTCTAGAAGTTTTCGGCGTCGTAGAATCCGAATCTGACTCCACCTCGACCCAATTTCGAACATCGGACCCAAATTCGAATAATTTCAGAAATTTAATTTGTTTTCAAAACTATACCAAAATTTTTATGGGGAGATGCATTTGGCCAGACGCAGTTAGCAAAAATTAACTTTATTCAAAATGTCCGAATTACCAGCGGCGCCGAACTGTGCGCCGAACTGGCCGGCGCCAAAACGGGACGCCGCCGAAAAAACCGCGCCGAACTGACCGGACCCGGGGGCAGGGGGGTCGGCGGTGCCGGTAGGCGCCGCCGAGAAAAAAAAAATTAAATTTTTGACTTAATTTTATTTTGCAACCAAAATTTTAAAAATACGGCAATTATGAAGCTTTTTAGAAATGGGAGAGGCCCGATGGCGCCGATAGGCGCCTGCAAAGTGTTTTTATTTTAAAACTAAAATGAATGCCGAGGCATAAAATTAGTGCCATTGGTTATTTTCCCTTATCGGGCTGCGGTTTACTTAAAAGTCGTTTTTTTCTTTAATTTTCAAAATTTTAAACCGGTTCAAAAACCGTTTTAAATTCTCAATTTTTATTTTCTATTGACGAATTCGTAATCAGCGTGTCAAATAACATATTTTCAGACCATCTTTAGAATAAAAATATTTTCTAAAAGTGTTGACCAAAAGGATCCCCCCTATGGTTTTTCAAAATTTGAACCGGTTCAAAAACCGGTTCAAAGTGGTTTCCTAATAAAAATTTTGATACCATTCGATTTGTCTCGACGAGGGGAGTTGATTGATATATAATATTAAGAAAAACAAAGGTTTTTGATATTCTTCAATTTTTCTTATTTTACTTTTTTTGCCTCATTTGTCAGAAAATTTTGAAGAAATGCTAAATTGACAGGAAATTTTCAAAAATTGTCCAAATAAGTTCCATCCTCGGATCCGGTCGTTTCGGCGCGACCAGTTCGGCGCGCCCGGTTCGGCGCCGCCGTTTCGGCGCCGCCGTTTCGGCGCCGTATCGTTTCGGCGCGGACTCGTTTCGGCGCCGCCGTTTCGGCGCCGCCGTTTCGGCGCCGTATCGTTTCGGCGCGGACTCGTTTCGGCGCCGCTCGTTTCGGCGCGACCAGTTCGGCGCCCACACACAAAATATTATTTCGCCGACAAAACTTAATTTGAATTAGCGCAAATGAGCTTAGGCTCAGGCCTAAACCTAAGCTAGCCTAAGCCTAAGCCTAACGAACCCCAAGCCAGGGTGGCTTAGGCTTAAGCCTAACGAACCCCTAAGTCACTAACTTTTACTCAGTTATTCTATCCGGCTTTGGAGTTACTTTAAAAAGCCGTTTTTTTGCTTAATTTTCAAAATTGCGTTATGGATGCGTGATCGATTATTGTTGTTTAATATTTGATATTTATTTACTGTATTTTACCGAAAAGCTTATTCGGATGTTTAAAAGATCAGCTTTAAGGCTTGATGGTGCATGCTAAAACATTAGAAAATAGAATTGAAGTGAATAATTCTAATTAAAATCATTTTTTCTTTAATATGATTCGTCGGCGACAAAATAAATTTTTTGTGTGGGCGCCGAACTGGTCGCGCCGAACTGACCCCGACCGTCCCTCCTTGTTCTGCTCAAATAAACGCGTAAACGACTAAATGCTGGACTAAATTATTTACACTTTTGGAGGGCATTTTCCAATTTGTTAACCAAATTATTAGCCAAGTTCGGCATTGGCCCCAACCACAAAAAGTAATTTTCAAAAAAAAAACATCATTAGCTTGTCGAAAAACCACAAAGATGCTAAAGCATCAGATATCGCAACCCTGATTTTAATAGTGACCAGTACCGGTCTCAAGACGAATTTTGCGGGTCCGGGAATTTGAATTTGTGAACCTTTCAGATTTAGCTAACTGAAATAACACCGGCAAATTAAATTCTTCCGGAAATTCGATTACACAACCCGTCTAGTCCCAAATTCCTGTTTTTCCAATTTAATTGTAAATTCGCAAATACTTGTGTATTTGTCATCTCATTTTAACTCTGCAAACATTTTTTTAAAGCTTTCAGAACTTTTTTTAGGAAGAAGTGAAATGTCAGCCATAAAAAAGTCAAAATATTCGGAAAGCGGCGGATGGGCGGACGACGATTTTGTCTCATTTTGGCAACATTACGCAAAGGTTCAGCAATGGGTGCAAATTGAGCGTGAATGTCGTCAAAATGCCATGAACGACTGGGAGTGGCGCCAAGCTGAGATCCAAGTCGGATTTCATAAGAATTTACAAAAATATTCCGATTTCAAAATGGCATTTCAAACAATAATTTTTTTAGAAAATTCCTTTCCTTTCAGTGCATGTCTTTGCTCGCTTCGACTGCCGCCGTTGCCGCTTCTGACGGTCCGGAACCTGAACAAATCTCATCAAAACCTGCGGAAAATGCCAATTCCGTCGAGCCAAGCAATCGAAGGCCACCGGACGTTGTTGTTGTTGATGCAATTGAGACGAGACAGGGTTTCTTTCATCAAAATTCTAATCGAAGCCTGGAGTTTTTTTTTGTTCGATTCTCTAAAGTTTGGTGGCTTTCCAATCTTTTTTTGACTATGGCTAAGCTTAAATAATCCATTTTTAATCTTGGTTTTATATCAGTCGTCGAATTTAGAGTCGGAATTTGAATTTTACGATCCCAAAAAACGCGTAAATTTTTTTTATGATTCTTTATAAAACTTAGCCAGCCAGACTACGCTTTAGACACTGCTGCGCTGAACGAGTTGGACTCCGCAATTTATTCGTCGTTGCCCAGCAAACGCAAAAAGTGGCGCAAGCAGCAACAGAAACAATGGGCGTACAACCAAAGCAGCAACAACAACAGTTTGGAGTACGACGAACAGCAAGCTGGAGGCGATGAAGTGGACAATGAGTCGTTGGACGAGGACATGAAGGCGTTCATCCAAACAACGCTGGAACACCGGAAACAAAGTTTGGGGCTTCATTCATCACTGGCACTTGCGTATAGGGGTCGAGATCGTCGACCCCTATGCTAAACAAGTGCCCATCACTGAAATAAAAAATTAATTATTTACACAAAACAAACGAAAACAATTTTAACGCTGAAATTAAAATTTTACTAAACATTTATTTTAGTTTAAAACTTAGATTTTTGAAATGGTAAGAAATTTTGTGGAAGAAAAAGTAACATCATTTTTTCCCCCATTTTTGTTTAGGGGAGCAGAAAAAACGCGAGGAGCAGCAAAAGAAGAAGCAAACGCGCCGCCAAAGTGGCAGTGAAGAATATTGCGATGCAACAAATTGTATACGTTTTTTTGGATTAAAATCTTAGCTTTTTCGCGGGTTTGGGATTTTTTCGGAAAATACTTAAATTTTTGACTAAATTTAATTCTCAATTTTTTCATTTCACCGGTTATAATTGTTTTTTTTTCTTTTGTCTTAGACTCTTATATTTCCCGTTATTTAATTGAATTCTGAATTCGTTGTGCACCCTTCAGTGAACTTCAAGGCGACCCGCCAAAAGTCAGAAATCGCCGCTGGCGATGGCACCGCGCAACGTTCTTCGGCCTCCGAGTTGTTGGCCATTAGAGCGCGTGAGTTTTGGCGTGCAAGTTTGTACGGCACGGACGGAACGGCCAAACTGGACAGCGTGGAGGCCAAAGTGCACGCACATTTTGAGGCCGAATTTGCCAAGCACGTGCCGGACACGTGGCCAAACATTCCGCTGCGCTTCTGACCAGATCACTCAACGGACCGCTAATCGATTTGTTGGGCTTCAGAAATCACTGATCGGAATGAGCTGATGGAACGGAAAGATAAAATGTTTAATTCGTTGCAACTATTGTTGTTTTTTTGTATCAGGGTCCATTTGAGGGTTTACAATTTGTTTTTTTGTTCATTACATAAAAACGTATCCTCTCTTTCTTATTGCAATAGAATAAAGTTTTTTTTAATTATATATTTATTAGATTTATGTTAACACTGTCATTTTATTCCATATTTTTAAATTGTTTATCCATAAAAGAACTTGTTTGTGTTTATATTTTTTGTCGATGATTCGCTCGGCGTTCAGCTACCTCAGTCAGGCGAGCAACCAACTCTTCCAGGCCGGCTCAACAGGTTCAAGCAGTTTAATGAATTTTGGGCAGGAGGAATCGTGCGAAATTGCAGGAATTGGGCAGCAATTTAATTTCAAAAAATTCTAAAACTCGGTTTATTATTTTTTGATGGCAATTATTTCGGCAAATTACAGATGCCAAATCGCATCCGCTGGTGGGTCAAACGCTGACCATCGGCGACCGTTTGTACGCGGTCCGCTCGCTGTTGGCGGAGGGCGGTTACGCGTTGGTGTTCGCGGTGGAGGAGAAAAGCGGTTTCTAAACCTTCAGAAAAGAACTAAAATTTTATTTTCAACAAATTGTTAGAATTCGTGCCCGGAGGGTTGAAATTGGTCAAAACGGAACTCAAATTCGGATTTTACGGCCTCGGATACCAACTTTTTTCGATTTTTAACTACCCAATCTATTACCACAATTTTTATCTGATCAGACGCAATGTTTTCTGTTTGTTGATGGATCCCCCTCATTCAATTCATAGGCCCGGGTCAATCGAACACCGGCGGTAGCGGCGGCGCAGGGCACTGGTACGCGCTGAAGCGCCAGTTGGCCGCCGATCGGCAGGCGGCGGATGCAATCGTGCGCGAGATCAAGTTCCTCAAGCTGGTCAGAGGGGGGGGGGGGGGGCAATAATTACTCTTTTCAATATTTTGAAAAAAATCTGCTGGCACCGCTAACCTTGAAAAATAAAAACGGTGCCTGAAATTGGCACAATTTTCTTAAATAAGTCCAAAAAAAGGCCTCACCGATTTTTTTAGCTCAGCGGTCACCCGTCCATTGTACGCTTTTGCCACGCTGCACAGCTCGGCGGTGGCAGCGCGGAACAGAAGCGTCGCCCGCCTTCGCCGTCGCACCACCATTTCGCCGAGTTTCTCGTTCTCACTGAACTGTGCGCGGGCGGTCCGCTGATTGACGTGATGCGCAGGGGTCCGTTCAGCGTGGAACAGGTAGCAAGAAAAAGAAACAAAGCTCTTGTTCGGGGCGTTCCGTTCAATTGTTGAGGTTTCAAACGGTTTAAACTGATAACAAATTGAATCCGACAACCCTGAAACCCTCCATAAACCCAAAAATCCTCATTTTTTTATGAATTTATTGTCCTTAATTTTTATAGTGCAAATTTTGCGTAAAAATTTCTTTTTAAAGGTCTGCAAAATTTTCCACGCCACCTCGCAAGCCGTCCTGCACATGCACGATCGAAACCCGCCGATCACCCATCGGGACATAAAGGTTTTTTTTTGTGGGGAAAATCCATTAAAAACCCATCCCTTTTTTTGATCGAAAATTTGCTGTTCGACGCCCACGGGCACGTCAAATTGTGTGATTTTGGCAGCGCCACCACCGACATTTACCGGCCTGACGACGAATGGAGCGCTTTAATCCGATCAGAGCTTGAGGAAGAGGTCGGTGGTTTTGCTTTATCTTGATTTCTTGAACGAGGGGGGGGGCATTACAGGGCACCGATTCTGAGAGAGTTTGTTGCACCTCAATTTCCGGGTATGGAATTTTAGAAGAATTTTTTGTTCAAACTTTCTGAGGGGGGGTTGTTTAGTCGCGTTGGAAAAAATGGAAATTTACGTTTTCCCATTTGTTTAGATGGCCAAATACACGACGCCAATGTACCGGGCACCGGAGATTCTGGACACTTACCAAAACTATCCGATCGGACCTGCCCAGGACATTTGGGTGGGTGTTGTGGGGGGGGGGGGCTTGGGATTTTTGGAAATTTTTTGTTGGGTTAGGCGCTCGGCTGTGTGCTGTTCTACTTGTGCTACCGGGCACATCCGTTTGAGGACAGTGCCAAACTGCGCATTCTGAACGCAAAGTACACGCTGCCGCCGGCCGATTCTGTTTACCAGGTGTTCCACGATTTGATCCGTGAGTTTTTTTTTGAGGGAGGGGGGGGGGGGTTTCAAAAAAGGAGGAAAAGCCCGGGAGCATGAATAAAAAAGGAATTTAAAATATATTGGTCAAAAATAAGACGTGACCATTGGAGGGGAATATTTTTCAACTCAAGAAAGGGCGAAGTTTCAATCTTGATCCTGAAACTACTCTAATAAAATGACGAGTCAAACAAACGAAAACACCAATTTTTAATATGATTTTGCAAAATTTTTGTTTGAAAGTAAATGAAAAAATCTGATTTTAAATAATAAATTTTGAGGACGAACTCTGCAGCCCGACCCCTATTCTCGGCCTTCCATCCAGGACTTGTGTGAGCAGGTTGAGGACGTTGCGATGGCACTGAACGTGCAGTTGGAGGAGCCCGTGCTGAGCGCTGACCAAATGCTGGTGTTGTTGAACGAGCAGTCATCGATGACCATTCCTGGACAACGAGTAGCGGCAGCAACACATTCAGCACCGCCGTCTGGTTCATCAACAGCAGCACCGGCAACAGCAGCGATGAGTACGAGCAGTACAACAACCACTGGCAACAACGCCTCCTTTCTCATGGATCAGGGCTTGTCCCTGCTGAAAACGTTGAAGGAAAAGTCATCGGCCGCCACAATATTATCTGGTGGGTTTTTTTTTGATTTGGGGGGTAAATAAATTTTTTATTAATGTAGGCTTGCAGTTAATAGCACATTGAAAACTCGATTTTACCCTTAATCTGATCGTTTAAAAAAACAATTTCAGATCAATTCAAGGCCCAGCTTGGCCTCCATCAGTCACCGGCACAGAGTCGGGCCGAATCGTCAAGGGCAAAAAACGGCGGTGGTGCCGCCGCTAAAATTGCTCCTCCCCGGCCTCCGGCACCGCCGCTGTTCACCACCAGACCGGTTCAACTGACGTTTGACGAGGAGAATGGCGCTGCTGCTGACAGTGATCATAGACTCAATTTGGTACAAAATTTCCTCAAATTATGCCATTTATTTTTGTGCATTTTAATTGAAGAACGCCGACACTAAGCAGTACAAGCAACAAGAACAGCGGCAGACAGCACAGGCGCCGGTCGACGATTTTTTTAGCTCGTTGGCATGGGAAGCCGATTTAGGCAGCGGCAGCAGCAAAGACCATAATAGTCAGCATCATCAACGACATGGACAAGAACAGAATTTGCTGTCGTCAGAACCAGACAGCTGTTTTGGTATGTGGGCAACTGCGACTTTTTGTGGGATTCATTTTGTTAATTTTGCGTGCAAGGATTGAACCAACAAAATATGATAAAATTATTTCCCATTTTGAGGACCAACTCTGCTTGACAACGCTCGCGGTGAACAACAGAAGCGGGTGGTTGTGGACGTACCCGTTACGAGCGCAGCTGATCAACTGCTGTTGCTGCTGCATGACGAGGAGCAGCAGCTGTCGACGACCATCCCCGCCGGACGCCAAAGGACGGCGGCGAGCATCCAACCGACAGAAGTAAATATGTTGTGATTAATTTTTGAGAAAATTAGCATAAGTTGCCGAAAAATCCAAAATTTTCGTGATTTAATTGGCGTTACAAAAAACATTTTGTTTCATAGGTTCTGACCAACCTCGTCCAACCATTGCAGGCGGAAACAATTGGTACTGCATCATCACTGCTATCAGACGCTGCAACGACGACAAGTTCAAGCAGTACAACAACGACTACAGCGGCCACGGACAATGCTTCTGGCACGGAATTTTTATTGTATTTTTAAAATCTAAAGAGGAACCTTTTTTTAGATCTCAAAAAATCGCAAAAAGCTGGTGGGAACTTTGACGACATTCTGTCCGCTGTCTACGGGTTTACCTCGTCTACAAAACTGTCCAATCGGTCGTTGGCCGACATGAGCAAAGAGAGTGACAACCGGGACATGGACCCGCTGAGCATACAGGTTGGTTGGCATTCGAATGGTAGAGAAGGAGGGGTGCGGATTTTTAAAATTTTTGCAGATTTCTTTGTATTTTTACTTCATGCGCTCAGATTCGCGACTGGACCTCGGGCAAGGAGCGCAACATTCGTGCACTGCTCGGCTCGCTGAACGCCGTGCTGTGGCCAGAGGCAGCCCAGGCGTTGAAGCAGCCGACGGTGGCCGAGCTGTACGTCGCCGAAAATGTGAGTGTGATGGAACACGACCACTATGGCTTTTTTCGGGCGCTAGTCAAGATATTTGCATAGAATTATTGTTTAAAATGTCTTTAATAAGTTTATGAAGTAATTTTTACATTTTTTTAATATTTTATTAAGTGTTTTATTAACAAAATGTTTTGTATTACTGGTAAAATTCACTGATCGAGAGTCTCGACTGTCGGAAATCCCCCGTAGACAACATTGAATTCAATTTTTTAAATTAAAAAATGCATTTTTATTCCCCCCCCCCCCCCCCCCCTACAGATCAGAAAGCATTATCTTCGCGCCTGTTTGGTGGTCCATCCAGACAAACAACATCCGGGCAGTGTGCACATACCGTTGGCCAGAGCGATTTTCACTGAGCTGAATAATGCGTGGACGGAATTTCAGAGAAACAACGATTTTTAGTTGATTTATTTTTTTGCACATTTTGACAATGAATTTTATTGAGAAATTTTATTTTTTCGATTTGTCAATTGTATAATTTTCTTCAACTCTTTACTTTGTTGCTGTAAGGGTTCGTTCGATTTTTGTGCTCACAAAAATTTGTGTTGAATTTGTTTTGTCTGTCTCTTCCGACAATTCGTTCTGTTGCTGCTCCAGATTTAAAACTTTATGTTTAGAAATTTGCTTATTTTTCTTCAAATTGCCTGTGGGTCATGCAATTTGTGTGGGAGGGAATACCACCGGTGTCCGGGTTGACTTGGCCTCAATTCCGCGAGTGCCCAAAAAACACGTCCAGCAGTCCGGGCGGCATTAATGGGCAGCTCATTTAAATTTGTTTGTATCCGCCCGCTGTCATAGGCTTTCTTGCCGTCTAAATTTATTTTGGAACGAGAAAAATGCTCGCCATTTCATTTGTAATTAAATTTCCTTTTCTCATTCAACCATTTTCCGGTCTTAAAAATTACTCGAATTCCATTTTGACTATGACCAATTTCCTCCTACCCCCAATTGTTTAATCATATAGCAGCGCATCGCTCAATTGTCAATGATTTGTCTGTCCGTATGTGTATTGATTGGTTGGTTGGTTTTCCCCGTCCGCCACTAATTTCTGCAAACTTTTTCTTATTTATATTGTATTGATTAATGGAGCGATTCGCTTGACACCCCCCTCCCCCCCCCCCCCCCCCCCGCTGTTTAGTCGGCCTTGGGTGGGTGTCATCATTTTATGTTTTGTTGTGACAATTACAAAAAAAAGACTTAATGTATTGGAGTAGAACGGGATCGGGATCGAGACTGAAATGTCCCCGTGTTTTGGGACTGAAATTCTTCCTTATATGTATAGTCCCGGTTATTGTTGTCCATTAGTCCCGTTTTTTGGATCGGGATTTTGTCAATTTTCACCTTATAAAATCCCGGTCTTTTAATCCTGATCCCGGGTTTGCCTTTCAATCCCGAACTCGCTCTACTCGAGTTTATACAGGGATAAAGCATTATTTTTATTATTAAGTGGGCGGTTCAATAAATCTGCTAATTGTTGCAAATCAAACTATCAATATTATCTGTTGTATAAATAAATATATGTAAAAGTTGTTTAGGTTTATGGCCAAAACGCATTCCGCCGCGTTGGAAATGCAGTCGGCACAAACAAAAATGCCCTCGGCTTCGTCAGATTTGACGGCACGATCAGAAATGCCGAAAGCTTCGTTACAAATGCCTTTGGCACAAGCAGAAACGCTTGCGGGGCAAGCAGATGCACGTTCTGCGCAAGAGGAAATGCCTCCGGCAAGCGTTGAAACGCATCCGGACTCATCGCCACTATTGGTTGGTGTGCCGTCATTGTTGCTGCCCTTCACCAATAATGCTGCCGCCACATCATCTTCGACAACGACGGCACTTTCCGCCTCGTTGCCGCGTTCGATGTCCGAAGTGTTTCCGCGCAGGCACCGCCGAACTGCTTCGGCAAATGACGGCCAACAACCGTTCAACCAATCGCCAAGCGAAGATGGGACGGCATCTTGTGAGGCTAAAAGGGCATTTCCTTTGCCAGTTCGCAAATTGCTTACCTATTTTGAAATTAGAATGCCGTTGGTTGTGCGGCGGGCATATAAATGGATGCCAAAAATCCAGATTTTGAGAAATTTAATTCCAAAAAATTTGTTAATTCTAAAAGGCCTCGGTTCGCCCTGCTCTTCGAGCAGCCTTCCGGCACATTTTGCGTCCCCGGCCACCGCAATTTTGTTGAAAAGTGATCAGATCAGTGCGATCGCTCGCTTCGCTTTCACCGATTTGGTGATCACTGTGTTGAGGCTGGACTTCTACAGGCCTAGCGATCAGGAAGCGATGTGTGTGTAGTGAAGGGGGGAATTGGCGGGCCCGGACAGTTCAGTCCGGGACATTTCAGTGCCATTTATTATATAATATTTTAAATTTTAAACACACTCAAATCAAATTATGAGATTCACATTCGGTTGACACTGAACTTTTTTTTTCAATTTTTCTAAGATTTTTTTAATCAAAAAAAATTTGGATTTTCTTTATAATTTAAATAAATTTCAGCAGATTTTGCAAGTGTTCGTTGGACATTTTGCTGAAATGGGGCGAACTGCCTGCAAAGACGCAACAGTCGTTGCGGCAGCGAATTGAAGTGGCGTAAATTTAAATATATTTTAAAAATATTTTTACATTGATAAGCAAAAGCAGCCGTAATTTCGAAAATATATTAGACTCAAATATATTTTTAAAAATTTATTTTGCGCATAAAGAAATTCAGCTCTCTAAATTTATTATTTAAAAAAATTTCGCATAAATATTTATTAAGATATGTTTTTTAAATATTTTTGCATTTTTAAGCAACAGCCTTAAATTTTAACTATTTTAATTGTAAAAAATATATTTTAAAAATTTGTTTTTGCATTTTAAGGAAAACCAGCCTTTCAACGAGGACATTGGCGCATTAATAACGGGTCTATTTTTTGTTAAATTAAAATATATTATTTTTAATTTAATATTCCATATGTCACAGCCATCAAGTTGGACCCGTTACTGCGTCAACCGCACGGACTGCTCCATCTTCTCGGCTCCCTGCTGTTGTCCGTGCTCATCAACGGTGACTACGACAGCCGTTTTCGGGTGCTTCTACGGCACATTTCCGCACTGCTTGGCATTCATTGGGACCTCTTCGAAGAGGTACAAAAAATAATTTCATTTCATAATTTTTTTTTCAAAATCACCGCACTTTTCAAAGTTTGAGTCGACGCTGGGCGACCGCCTCATCGACGAGTACAAAGAGACAGTGTGAGATTTTGAAAAAAAATATTGTTGTAATTTAGCGAATTTCATTGAGTCGTTTTTTGGGGATTTTGTCGAGATCCTCGAAACGAAATGTTTCTCGAACTTATAAGTCTGGTTTTTAGGGGCATACGTTAATTAGTGTTTATTTTTTGTCATTATTATGCTTTTTATAGCGATAATCAGCGCGTGCGCGAGAGTAAAAATCGGCTGAAGAAGTTGAAGCGGTACGCAATGATTGGCGCCGCTTCCGGACTCGGGGGCGTCCTAATCGGTGCCCGATTAAAAAACCATAATTATTAAAATTTATTCCATTAACGATTTTTAACTATTTTGATTATTAAACATTTGCATATTTTATACAATTTTGCAGGTGTCACCGGTGGCCTTGCCGCTCCAGTGATTTTGACGAGCATTTCTGCACTCACTGCCACCACAATTTTGCTGCCAGCCGCCGCTTCTGCTGCCATTTTGGGGTCCACAAAATGCCATAAATAAAACTATGGGTGATGTTAGCCGGACCGATCGAGATCTCGATCGAGAAATTTTACCGAGATTTTTCGGGGGTTTTGTGATCTCGTACAAATCTCGATTGGTGATTTTTCTAGATCTTGATCGGTCCTCAAGTCCGGACTCCGGAGCCTCTCTCTATATCTGATCCTTAGATATTTATTTTAACTGAGCGTGATCATGATATTCCACCGTTTGTTGGGCCAATCCATCCATGCTTAAGCGGAAATCTGCCGCAAATAATAAATACCGTAGTTGGGGCTCGGACGCTGTTCACTACTACTTACTGTACACCTCTGTCACAATACAGTTCGGTGTTCGGTGCAGCTGGTGCCGGACTCACCGGCTACCGTATGCAGAAAAGAGTGGGCGACATTGAGGAATTTCACATTGAGCGTCTGACGGAACAACAAAATCAGGTGTGCAAAATTTTGATAAATCAAAAACTCTCATAAATTAAGCCAACATTTGTTGTAGGGCCTGCACTGCGTGCTTTGCGTGTCGGGATGGATTGAGGACCGGGAAGAGAGCGCGTTTCGGCACCATTGGCGCCACCTTTGGATGAGCAAAGAACAGTACACGCTGCGATGGGAGAGCAACGTAAGCGGCTTAAACGATCTGCTCTTCTTTCCAGATTATGTCTGATCAGCTCTCTAGTTATATCTAGCCACCATGCTTTCAGTGTTTTTGATCAATTCCAATCTGATCTGGTCTAAGAAATTTTGGTTTCAAACCTGACCGATACTGAGTCTCTGGCTGGGTTGCAGGATCCGTTGTTTTTTTGTATTTACTACAACTTTGGGGCCGACCTAGCAATAAAAATTTGAAAAAACCCCACTCCAACTGTTTTTTGTTGTCTATTCAACAACGTTCCCAAGCAGTACCTCGAAGAGTTGGGCAGAAGCATCGACTATTTCGTTTCTTTTGTCGTTTCCTATGCCATTCAACGATCGTTGATGGAAACAATGCTGGCCAGTCTGGTCTCCGCCATCGCATGGCCTCTGGTGTGGCAAAAATTTTTGATTGAAATGCTTCAACAATAAACATTACACCAGGTCCTGCTTGGTTCTTCTTGTGTCATTGACAACCCGTGGAACATTTGCACACGTCGGGCACGCCAAGTAAATTGTTTTTATGGAATTTCAAAAAATAAATCTATGCCTAATTTTGGTCCCCCCTAGGGGGATATATATTTTTGTAATTCCCATGGGCATAGATTTTTGTGTACGTTTTGAGTGCCATTGTCAAAGCGGCGCCGATGGCACATTTGTTAATGTCAGGTGGGTGAACACCTCGCCGAAGTGTTGCTGACCAGACAGCACGGCAGACGCCCGATCACACTGATCGGCTTTTCGCTTGGCGCTCGCGTGCTTTACCATTGTGAGTGGAAGTGATTACCGAGACGGGACAAACTCTTGACGAAATGCCCTACTCGAAATTCTGTATTTCGACATCAAAAAATGCGCAATTGGCGGGAGTTACAAGGGCTTTTTCAATTTCGGGCACTCGGCTTAAACATTGTCAAGACTACACGATTGAAACTTCTCAATTTTCGTGTTCATTTAAACAGGCCTTTTGGAAATGAGCAAACGCGTGCCGGACTCATTGGGTAAAATTAAAAATTATATTTTTATAATAAAAACCAAAGAATTCACCCCTTTAAAAGGCATTGTGCAGGATGTGATTTTGTTGGGTGCACCGGTGTCAGCTTCGCCTTCCCAGTGGCGCCAACTTTGTTCAGTAAAGAAAACTTTTGAAATTGAAAAATTGGCATTTACAATTAATTTTCATTAATATTTATCGGTTTATTTTGGAAATTTTTTTTGTTGATTTATTTCAAATTTTTTAGTTTATTAATTATAAACGTCACTAAGAATTAGCATTGTTTCATTTTTTCGTCTCCGAACTTCACCCCCCCCCCCCCCCCCCCCCCCAACGTTGGAGGCCAGCCCTATCTTAAACACATACCAAACGCCCAACATTTCGTTATGTCGTATTTTCTGTACTGATAGACCCAGGTCTATTATTGTTCAACCCCCTCCAAAGGAATTTATTATTGCAGGAAATACGGTTATATCCATTTTATTGTATTTCATAATTTTATGTGGTCGGCGGGCGCGTGATCAACGGTTACTGTAAGACGGATTGGCTGTTGCGCTTCCTCTACCGCGCAATGAGCGTGCAGTTCATCATTGCCGGCACGGGGCCCGTGGACAGTCGGACGGAGCGCAAAATTGTCAACTTTAACCTTTCGCACATTGTGCGTGTTTATTTTGTGAATGGAGGCACAAAGGGATCAGACACTTAGTTTTTATTGTCCCCCAATCTCGACGGCCACAAAAATGTTTCGATGATCCTCGTTAAATTTACAAAGATTTTCGTAAATAATCGTTGATAGAATGAAATGGGGAGTGGGTGGTTGTGATGAGAGAGGGATGTAGGGCTAGAGAAAAAAAGATCGAGATTCTTATCGAGATTTTTTTTTTTGAGATTTTTAATCAAAATCTCGATTGACAAAAGATTACCTAGATTTTTTGATAATCTTAAACGAATCTCACAGTTAAATTATTTTTGTACTATTCAAAAGCATAGAATTACTAGCAATCAAACTTACTCTATGATCAAAATAGGAGTAACCCTTTTTTTAATTGGTCCTTTATTTAAATTTTTGAAGGTCAAAGGCCATTTGGACTACGCGAAAAAGATGACGCAAGTGCTGGAGGCGGTCGGCGTCCGTTGCACGCCGCTCTCGCACGCGTCGCGCGCCGATTTGTCCAACGACGACGAAGCGCCGCAGGCGGTGGCCAACGCGGAAGAAGCGATCGAACGCGCCGAAATAGCTCAGGTGGGAGAGAAGCAGAGCAAAATCAGAAACAAAATTCAAAAATTCGTGTCGAAAAGCTTAAAACTTTTAATTCAAAAAATTCAATATTAATTTAACCTAATTCAGGAACTTGACGAGCAGTCCACGGTGGTTGAACATCTCAAACATGGACTTGGCAGTGTCAAACATGAAGTTGATCATCATGAAGCGGAAAGGACGAAAAAGAGCAATTTTGTTGTCGGAAGTGTGGAGAAGGGTGGCGAAATCATACTACCGGATGATGGGGAGGAGGTGAAGAACATTTTTTAAAAATTCTCTTTTTTAGCCTTTTATCTCTATCTGTCCACTTCAGCCCCGGGATTTGAGGACCGATTGAGAGTCTTTGCGATCTCTCGATCGATCCGGGCTCTAATAAATACTTTTGAAGTTAGGGCGAAAACATTTCTTCCACAGCTAAACTCAAATTTTTGACATCCCCAATGAAAAGTTACTCGAAAATTTAAAATTGACTTTGAAAAGCCGCCGCTAATTAATCGTGCTAATTTAAATATTTTGTGTTAGCATTTACAGTAAGCCCAAAATGTTTTTGAACTTTGTACAGCCCTTGGATCCGCTGCTGGGAGTCCGGCTGCGTGCATCAAATGCCAAAACTGCAGTTGCTGCCACCACTGACCGCAGCAGTGCAGATGGAGCAGCAGCAGCAGAAGCAGAAAGCGCAAGACGTACAAACTCTTCGGACAGTACGGACACCTACTTGTCCGCAGTGTCCACAACATGACCATTCTTTGTCTGTTCTGCTGACCGTGTCCAGCAGGTCGTCCGGTGATCAGAACTGATTGATTGACCAGATCACTTTTTTTTGTAACCTGCAGAAAGAACACATTCACAACCATTATGATCACATAATAACCACGGCAGAGATGCCTTCTATTTTATACGGGATACATAGCCCGAGGCTAGGCCGTTCAGTGTCTCGTTTTAAAAAATCTGTCTTGGTTTTTTGAAAAACGGTACGGTCTAGTCCTTTGATACATGGCCAGAGGCGCTATATAGTGTTTAACAAATGATAGAAATTGCGCAATTTCGGACATAAGAAAGTCGAACAAATGTTTTTAGAAAAAAGATTTGGCTTCTCTGGCTGTTTATTCCATAACATTTTTGGAGCTTTTTCAAAATGTTTCATTTTTGTTTCTCCTGTTATTTTACCTTTACCCCCACATTTTAATGTATTGGCACACCTGTGATGTTTGTTTAATTGAACATTTTATGGGCCATAGCGTAAGGAAACACTTGCATAAATCAGAGCTTTTGAGCTTTTTAGCTATCAATTAAAAATAAACTAGATGGATCAATCGGTTCACAGAATTTGGGGCAATTTTAAGCCTCATCATTTGCTCTTTGCGTGGCATTGGGCCACATTATGCCATACCCTCCCAATTTTGGCGTGATGCACTTGATCACATGGCTGCTTTGAGCGGGAAATATTTGGGGACCTCAAAATTTCTATTTTCGCCATACGGGTGGGTGGCTAATAATTATTTATTGGATTCTAAAATCGCTTATTCAATTGCTAAATGATTTGAGTGATTTGGAGTCTGGGAGTTTTGATACAATACTTAACGAGATTTGGAAGTTATTGGAATGGAAGACTTCCGTTCAATTTGGTTACAATGTCAAGAACGGGTTATATCCCCGTTTCCCCGACATTTGCGTGCCCGAAGGGCATTTTGGTGGCATGACAATGAAAATAGGCCCCAGGGTGATACAATTTGCTTTACACATTCGAGATTACTTCTTTTGAGCTTCCATTATTAATGAGATTCCATGTTTATCTTAAAACAAAGCAAATATAACAGGAGTGCAATTTGTTCTTATTTTAAAGTTTGTCCTTATTTGGGGGGTTCAACTAGAGCAAGGAATTGAAGACCGATAGATTTCGATCGAAAATCTCAAAAAAATTCCAAATCTCGTACAATCTCGGTTGAGCCGCAATTCCTTCGATCGAGAATCTCGCTCAAATCTCGTATAATCTCAGTAAAATTTCTTCGATTGAGATTTCGATCGAGAATATCGGAAAAATCTCGAATCTCGTATAATCTCAAATCTCGCTAAATTTCTTCGATCGAGATTTTAATCAACAATCTCGGAAAAATCTCGATTGAAAAGTACCGATAATCTCGATGAGAATCTCGATCGTCCTTCTCTAGGTTCAACCTTATAAAATTTAAATTATAGGATTGTCCTTATTTCAGTTCTTCGTCCTTATTTTTCGAATTTTGATTTAATAGTGTAATTTCTTTATCAAATTTTTTTTGAAAAGATATTTGTTCATATTTTAAATCTTTTTGTTCTTATTTTGTTGGGTTTGGAGAATTTCAAAATCTAATATTCAAAATGAGAAAATTTTCGAAGCGATTATTCTTAAATTAATACGTAAATTCAGCTCCTCCCCCAACGGCGCCTTTCGGCACGGCCGGCCCCCCCTAACTCACATTTATGCCAAAATAATGGGTTGCCAAATTTAGACCTTTTAAAATTCTGTCCTTATTTCGGAAAATTTTTGTCCGCACACCTGATATTATAATATTACTAATAATTATTTTATTATTTTTTATTTTAAAGCTTTAATTGAACGTATTGTTTAATCAATATATAATGAAAATAGGGCCATTTGCTTTGCACATTCGAGCATTACTTCTTTGAGATTCCATTTTTGTCTTAAAACAAAGCATATAATATTACGAAAATTGATTTTATTAAATTGTTATTTTTTTTCGTTAAAAATCATTTTTAATTTTCTTAAGAAATACAAAAATGCCAAATTTTTGCTAAAATCTGCCGCATCTAATTGAGTATTTTTATTCGAGTTTGGACGGGACCGGCATCTCATTCAGGAAGCTCAAATTACCCTCTTTTTATGGCAAATGCCATAATTTTGCCATATTTTAGAATTTTATAAAAAATTCAGGGTAAAAAAATGAGAATTTCCCAAAATTTATGTTTTTCTATATTACCGAGAGTCTCGGTCCGTTTTTCCTGCCCCAATTCGCATAATTAAGGGGTTTTTCATATTTAAAAAAGTTTAGTCAAATGAGAGAATTTATTTGGGCGGCCCTTCTGTTGCTGTTGGGGTTGTTGAACATATTCTCATCGGGTTTTGTTGACGCGGCAGGCAATGCCCAAAATGCTTCAAGCTCCTCCAAATCGGTGGACTCCTCCGTCAAGAAAGGCTCGTTGGCTGATCTGATCGCCATGGAACGCATCAAAGAACAGGAGCATTCATCCGTTGTGAAAGGAACTTTGGCCGAACTGATCGCCATGGAACAAATCGATGACAAAGAGTTCGATGAATTTGTGCAGGAGCTGAGAGAAAATGAGCATCTAATTAGAGCAGTATTCCCACCGCAACAATCTTTTAAACAAGTTCAAGTAAACTACAGACTGGACTCGGCGTTTATCAGGGCTTTGAATTAACCCCTAAAATTGTTTGTTGAAATCGTTAATAACTTTTTGAATTCGGAATCCTAACCCCCCCTTGTTCGGCCGTTTTTGTCAGAGTTTTTTTCACTAAAATTTTTTTTTAAATCAATTTATTTTCAGACTCAAAAGGAAGAAAAAGGAATGCTTCACACAATTTTCAAAATATTGGGTGAAAAAAAGGAAGACAAAAAGACAGCTCTGGAACAAAAATATCGAAAATTAAAAGGCATTAAACAGAATGATCCGGCATTGAGCCAAATAATGGAAAAGTTGCTCATGTACACCGAGAACATAAAGTCAGGTAAGAAGCAATTTTGTGTATTACAGAAGTTGGTCGTGAGGACGGGAACTCGGCCATTTTCATCCCTTCCGTTTAAAAATCCCCGATTTGCTAATAAGGGATCCCCGATTTGCTAATAAGGGATCCCCGATTTGCTAATAAGGGATCCCCGATTTGCTAATAAGGGATCCCCAATTTGCTAATAAGGGATCTCCGATTTGCTAATAAGGGATCCCCAATTTGCTAATAAGGGATCCCCGATTTGCTAATAAGGGATCCCCAATTTGCTAATAAGGGATCCCCGATTTGCTAATAAGGGATTTCCGATTTGCTAATAAGGGATCTCCGATTTGCTAATAAGGGATCCCCAATTTGCTAATAAGGGATCCCCAATTTGCTAATAAGGGATCCCCGATTTGCTAATAAGGGATCTCCGATTTGCTAATAAGGGATCCCCAATTTGCTAATAAGGGATCCCCAATTTGCTAATAAGGGATCCCCAATTTGCTAATAAGGGATCTCCGATTTGCTAATAAGGGATCCCCAATTTGCTAATAAGGGATCCCCAATTTGCTAATAAGGGATCCCCGATTTGCTAATAAGGGATCCCCAATTTGCTAATAAGGGATCTCCGATTTACTAATAAGGGATCCCCGATTTGCTAATAAGGGATCCCCAATTTGCTAATAAGGGATCCCCGATTTGCTAATAAGGGATTTCCGATTTGCTAATAAGGGATCTCCGATTTGCTAATAAGGGATCCCCAATTTGCTAATAAGGGATCCCCAATTTGCTAATAAGGGATCCCCGATTTGCTAATAAGGGATCTCCGATTTACTAATAAGGGATCCCCGATTTGCTAATAAGGGATCTCCGATTTTTCATCTCCGACTCACAAAATTTGATGTGAATTTGAAACCCTTTTGTTTTTGTTCCCCGTTACAGAAAGAATTTTGAAACCTGAATTGAAGGAGTATTTGTACTTCACCATACAATTTGTGGCGAAACGCCAACAAATTCCGTTGTCCGACATTGTGCCATTTAAACAAATGGACAAAAAGCGTTCATTAGCAAAGCTCGTAAAGCTATTTTTGGAGGAAAAGGTTAAAAGGCACCGAAAGGGACAAAACGAAGACAAAAATGGACAAAAGAGCAATTCGAAAAAAGACAAATCGAGCGAAAAATCTAAACAAGAGAAAACGTTGAGACTTTTGCTTACGGCGATGGATGACGGAAATGGCATTGGCAACTTAGCAATGGACTGTAAGACAACAAATTATTCTTTTTTATTTAGGGTAACAACTATTTGTAAGTTTTGCACCAAAAAATTTTTTCATAAAAATTTATTTTTTATCATTACTTGAAATATCCACCTTTATGATCTATAAAATGTTGCCTTTTTCTGGATATTTTTTTGTCCCCTGTCATTTGAAAGGACCGGAGCTGTAAGCCAAAAACAAAATGTGGTCGAGAATTACAAATTTCAAATTCTTAAAAAAAATTTGGTGCAAAACTTAGTTGTCATTAGAGCCCGGACTTGAGCTTCGAGCGAGATCTCGAGTCGAGATTCTCGAAAAAGCCGAGACTCTAGTTGTCACCTTAAGTAATTTTAATTTTTTTCTTGGCAATATATTTTTTTCTTAAGAATTTCACAAAAAAAAAACACAATAAAAGCGTGCCTCTCAAAAAATATATTACAAATTAATGCAAATCCCACTCTTTTTTCAGTGAATTTCCAATAAAATATAATTAATAAAGTTAGCATTTGTTCTTTTTAAGTTAACAAGCAGAAAAGTCGGCGAAAGAAGCGTTTTGTATCATTCATTATTTTCTTTGCAATATTATTTATATTACTCACTTTGAGGCATTTATATTATCTTAATTCGCTGAGACAGACACAAAAAATCGGGAAAGATACACAAAAAAAAAGTAAGTCGGCTTTTGAAATATTTTAGATGAAGCCATAAATAACAGGGATATCGTCGGTTTCCGAAATGTTTAGGCTCGGAATCCGAATTCCCAAAGTTTCAAAATTATCTTGGCGGTGGGAAATGGTTTTGCAATTGTTTAGACTCAAAAATAATTATAAGAATATTTAATTGTTATCTTTTAAGTTTTGGAAGCTTTTCACGAGTTAACGGAACAAAATGCTCCCATTGAAGCGCCTGAGGGGGAGACGAAGTCCGAGTGTGCGGTGTGCTTGGGTAACTTTGAGGCGGGGGATAAAGTTCGTCCTTTGCCGCCCTGCGAGGTTAGTGTGTGTTGTGGAGCATGGATTAAACGCATTCCGGATCAGGAGCTTTTTGGTGCCGGAATTCCGGATTCCGGAGCTTTTGTTGCCCGATTTCCGGAGTACCCGAAATTTCGGGTTTCACCCGAAACCGAAATTTCGCCCAGCCCTGGTGGGGAGTTAGAAATACAGTTCTGAATACAAAAAGGAAAATCGTTGGAATTCTTTTAGTTTTAAAAACATATAATTTAGCACATTTTCCACACGGAATGCATCGAACTATGGTGAAAAACATTTAAATTTGCATCGAAACGCATTTTAATTTTTGATCAGGCTTAAAAAACACAACAATTGTCCGCTGTGTCGTGCAGAAATATTCAAAATTTCTAGTGGAAAAGGTTATTTAAATTTGATTAAAATATTTTAGATAAATAAATGAAGGGCATATAAATAACATTCTCCCACCAATTTTAGTCAAACCGAACGTCAAAGAAGCGCCAAATGCTGAAGCCCGATCGAACACGGAAAATGCCGCTGAGAATAATGTGTGATAGAGTCCGGACGGTCGAGATTTTCGATCAAAATCTCGATCGGTCCGCAAGTCTGGGCTCTAGTGTGTGATATGTTTCATCTTTTCCATTTGTTGCATTTCATAAAATTTTTACTAAAATTCACCATTTTCTGGCATAACTTTTGTCAAATTGATAAATTTGAAAAGATTTTAAATTAGAGTGGAGGTCGGAGTTGTTGCGCAAATATTGTTGGCATATCATCGGGAAGGATTTGTCGTCGCCAGGAGACAATTTCTTTTAGAAAATTGACACGGCCCCCCCGTCCCCCTCCCCCGTCCTTATCGTATAATTTTTTGTTTGAATTATTGAAAGAATTTGACGGGAATTTAATAATATTTTTTTGTTTGCTAATCTTTTGGAATAATGCCAAAAGAATACAAATAAATGGGCCAATTAATTAAAATTATCCGTGCGTTTTTGCAAATGTTCTAGAAATCGTAAAATGCCCTAAAAATAATTTGCTTATTCAATTTCTGTTTGATAGGAAATAATTTGCTTATTCAATTTCTGTTTGATAGGAAATAATTTGCTTATTCAATTTCTGTTTGATAGGAAATAATTTGCTTATTCAATTTCTGTTTGATAGGAAATAATTTGCTTATTCAATTTCTGTTTGATAGGAAATAATTTGCTTATTCAATTTCTGTTTGATAGGAAATAATTTGCTTATTCAATTTCTGTTTGATAGGAAATAATTTGCTTATTCAATTTCTGTTTGATAGGAAATAATTTGCTTATTCAATTTCTGTTTGATAGGAAATAATTTGCTTATTCAATTTCTGTTTGATAGGAAATAATTTGCTTATTCAATTTCTGTTTGATAGGAAATAATTTGCTTATTCAATTTCTGTTTGATAGGAAATAATTTGCTTATTCAATTTCTGTTTGATAGGAAATAATTT
>JAIXHY010000013.1:147672-340426 GCA_020449905.1 Globodera pallida
GTATCCTTCGCTTGGGCAACCATGTGGTCTGCCAACAGGCCAATTTGAGTCAACAAATTGGCCACGTCCTCATTAGTGATATTTTTCGATAACTTTTTCAACGCCTCCTTAATGGCACTTTTCTGTGCCGAAATCTTTTCGTCCTTTTTAAGACATGGGAATTTCAATTGTCCATCGAACATTTTGAGCAAATCCTTAAAAGCCTTTCGGCTTTGATCACCGCCGCCGGCGACGGCGGACGGAGCGCCGTTGGCAGAATAAATTTGGGCGGCGGCAAACAATGCAATTGTTAGCAAAGTTGTGAATATCGGGGGGCGGGAGAAAGCCATAATACTTTTGGGCATTGAATTTATAAAAGAATATTTGTTTATCGTATATCGCGCAAACTAAAAATTCCAATGAAATTTATGCCGCTTATTATACTATAAAGTTTTGATATTTATTCTCCTAAAAAAGCACAAAATAAATTTAAATCACGTATTACAGTTTTTGAAATATTACAATTATTAGAATAATCCTAGTATTATTTTAAAATAGGTATGTTCATAATACATACGAGGATTGAATAAAAAATTATTTTAAGACAGTACAATTCGAAATCGGATTGTGTTTTTTTGTGATTAATGGTTAAAATTAGGGTTGGACAAAAGCGGATGTTATCCGGGTCCCCGAATACCGGTTGCACCGGTTCCTTTGCACCCGGATACCGGTACCGGATATTAATTTATAGCCGGTTATTGCCGGATAATTTCCAATTTTGAAAACTAATTAAAATATGATAAAAAAATAAATTTCACGTAATTTGTTCCAAAAAATTAATCAAACAAGTTGGATTTGTTCAATTTCTTTTTCAATAACCCTCTGAGATCGGGTAAAAAAAATGCCCAAGGACCGACATGTTGATTTTCAAGGACATAACAGTAAAGTTTGGCGAAATCCAAGGACGCTCAAAAATTTTTTTCCAAAATCAATTTTAGGGGCAAATTTTGGTGAAATCACAACGAAATTCACACAGACAACGGACATTTTGTAAATAAGAAATGGTGCGCATTTTGAGGTAATAAAATAAAGAAAATAAAATTGAATTGAATTATGCTTTCTGCTGCATTTCCCAGCGTTTTTATACGGCTTTCAATCGATTGCTTCGAATGTGACTTTGGCTCGAATTATTTCCGGAAAAATGTAAGCCTTAGAAATAGCATTGCCAACGAAGAGAGTGAGTGGAGGGGATGCGAGAGAATGTGTTGGCATTGGCGTAAAGCCAAATTTGACATTGGCATCAACGGCCTGTGCCTGTTATGTCTTTAGGATGTTTATTTATTAGATGGATCAGTCGGTTCACATTGCAATTTAAGCTTCACTTTTTCATTTAGCAACGCAATTAGTGTGCCTTCATATAGCACGGACGATCAAGAAAGAAAGACACGCACTAAAAGGAAAAAGTCTAAAAATTTTACGCTTTCGTTAAAATGCCAAATTAAGTCGACAAAAAGGTGTTTTCTAGGGGTCTTCCGTGGCATAGAGTCCGAAGCTGACTTCCATTTCGACCAATTTCAAACATCAAAATGATTTTGAGGCCAAAATTATGGGAAATTTTGAGTTTTTGAATAATTGTTCGAATGTGGGGGTTTAGGGTTCGAAATGGAGGTCAGATTCGCATTCTACGCCCGGATACCCCTTGAAAACACCTGCCATTTATTTTGTCAAGAGGGCAACAAACTAAACTATTACCGAATTTCCGGCACCAAACTCTTTAAATCAAAGATTTTCGTAAATTCTCTTGAAAATTCCGACTTGGATCTCAGCTCGGCGCCACTCCCAGTCATTCATGGCATTTTGACGACATTCGCGCTCAATTTTGCTCCGTCTCCGCATGCTCGACCAGAATTCTGTTTTCTGATTTCTGTTTTTTAAAAGGGGCACCAGAATTCTGTTTTCTGATTTCTGTTTTTTAAAAGGGGCACCAGAATTCTGTTTTCTGATTTCTGTTTTTTAAAAGGGGCACCAGAATTCTGTTTTCTGATTTCTGTTTTTTAAAAGGGGCACCAGAATTATGGTTTCTGATTTCTGTTTTTAAAGGGGCACCAGAATTCTGTTTTCTGATTTCTGTTTTTTAAAAGGGGCACCAGAATTCTGTTTTCTGATTTCTGTTTTTTAAAAGGGGCACCAGAATTCTGTTTTCTGATTTCTGTTTTTTAAAAGGGGCACCAGAATTATGGTTTCTGATTTCTGTTTTTAAAGGGGCACCAGAATTCTGTTTTCTGATTTCTGTTTTTTAAAAGGGGCACCAGAATTCTGTTTTCTGATTTCTGTTTTTTAAAAGGGGCACCAGAATTATGGTTTCTGATTTCTGTTTTTAAAGGGGCACCAGAATTCTGTTTTCTGATTTCTGTTTCTTAAAAGGGGCACAGAATTCTGTTTTCTGATTTCTGTTTTTTAAAAGGGGCACCAGAATTCTGTTTTCTGATTTCTGTTTTTTAAAAGGGGCACCAGAATTATGGTTTCTGATTTCTGTTTTTAAAGGGGCACCAGAATTCTGTTTTCTGATTTCTGTTTTTTAAAAGTGGCACCAGAATTCTGTTTTCTGATTTCTGTTTTTTAAAAGGGGCACCAGAATTATGGTTTCTGTTTTTAAAGGGGCACCAGAATTCTGTTTTCTGATTTCTGTTTTTTAAAAGGGGCACCAGAATTCTGTTTTCTGATTTCTGTTTTTTAAAAGGGGCACCAGAATTATGGTTTCTGATTTCTGTTTTTTAAAAGGGGCACCAGAATTCTGTTTTCTGATTTCTGTTTTTTAAAAGGGGCACCAGAATTCTGTTTTCTGATTTCTGTTTTTTAAAAGGGGCACCAGAATTCTGTTTTCTGATTTCTGTTTTTTAAAAGGGGCACCAGAATTCTGTTTTCTGATTTCTGTTTTTTAAAAGGGGCACCAGAATTCTGTTTTCTGATTTCTGTTTTTTAAAAGGGGCACCAGAATTATGGTTTCTGATTTCTGTTTTTAAAGGGGCACCAGAATTCTGTTTTCTGATTTCTGTTTTTTAAAAGGGGCACCAGAATTCTGTTTTCTGATTTCTGTTTTTTAAAAGGGGCACCAGAATTCTGTTTTCTGATTTCTGTTTTTTAAAAGGGGCACCAGAATTCTGTTTTCTGTTTTCTGATTTCTGTTTTTTAAAAGGGGCACCAGAATTATGGTTTCTGATTTCTGTTTTTAAAAGGGGCACCAGAATTCTGTTTTCTGATTTCTGTTTTTTAAAAGGGGCACCAGAATTCTGTTTTCTGATTTCTGTTTTTTAAAAGGGGCACCAGAATTCTGTTTTCTGATTTCTGTTTTTAAAAGGGGCACCAGAATTCTGTTTTCTGATTTCTGTTTTTAAAAGGGGCACCAGAATTCTGTTTTCTGATTTCTGTTTTTTAAAAGGGGCACCAGAATTATGGTTTCTGATATCTGGTTTTTTAGAGAAAAAACCAAATCAGAAATTTATACGTTTCCTTATTCAATTTAGCAAAGACATTATGCCATTTTTTGTAATTTTGCTTGCAAATCTTTTAACAAATTGATTCTAAATTTCAAAAGGCTTAGGCCTAAGCCACCCTGAGCTTAAGACTTTGCAAAATCTCCGAAAAGCGGAAACAATGTAATAAATTTTTGCAACTAAATTTTTTAGTCCGGGACCAAAAAACCGGGACCGGTGCTTTCAATTTAAAAAAACCGGAAACCGGAGCCTGAAATTACCGAAATCCCGCTCGGTACTTGCGCCAAGGCATTTGTTTGACATTTTGTTGTCTTACGCTTGTCGAATGATTAGAAAAGAAAGAAACAATGGGGAAGAGAGTGTTGTGAGTGAGGACTTTGGATGATTATTCCAGCAGAAAAGAAATAGACACTTTTACCAGCAGAGGGAGACGAGGGAAGAGGGACAGCCGATTGTCGAGAGCGGTGACTCAACCACCGGCAAAAGGGCCCTTCGGGAATCGGCTTCTCCTTCTCCATTGCCTGAATCGCAATTATCGACCCTTCCTTCACAATTGCACCAGTCTTTAAGATCATCAACAGCCCGCTTATTTGTTAGCTCATAGTCTGATTTTACGGGATTTTTCTGTACGATTTCAACAACTATCAGGCCAATTTTTCGTTCTTTACAATTCAATAAAAGCTTATTTTGCAATTGAAAATGCTTATTAATAGAGAGAGATTTGAAAGCCGAATAAAAGAAATACCGTTAAATCTCGAACAAAAGCTCGAACTCGACCAATTTACGAACAACCTATTAATAATTATTTTCAATTGCCAAAATAAGCTTTTATTAGTTATACCTGCCTAAAAAGTCTTGACTCAAGAAAAGAATTTGTTCATCGATAAAATTACCCATTGATAAATTGATCGAATCGCATTGAAGTATTTATGATTGTCCGCACATTCAGGGCTGCCAACTCATTTGCGACAAAATATGGCAACCGGCTTTAAATATGGCATTTTTATGGCAGTTTTCTTAAGAATTTAAATCCTTCATTTTTCCCGTAAAAAATGAGAATTTTTCAGAAAGTCCAAAATATGGCAAGTCTGCAAATATGGCAAACAATAAGGCAAATTCCCAAATTATGGCATTTGCCTTAAAGATAAGGCAATTTGGCACCCCTGCTCACATTACTTATGTACGCGATTTGGCCAATGAAAGACAAGCTGTTCAAAATTGGGCACAAAAAAGATCGCCCGTTGATTCTAAGCTCTCCGACTTCCCCCTGAAGCAATTTGCCTTTCTTCCGCCAAGACTAAAGTACAAGATTGTTCTCTATTTTATGTATGAAACAAAACTGGAGATTCGCAAAGTAACGAGTTTTTACAATTCCAAGCATTTGACCTACAGTGCCCCCCTGAGGTCCGACATTTAAATATAACATCGAAAAAATAAATCTAATTATTTAATTTATAAAGAACAATGTGGGCAATTTGCTTTTATTCACAACTGAAGCTTTTTAATTGTACATTTATTGTTTGATTAATAAATTAATTTATTTTGGGGAATTAATGTAAAAAAGCAGGGCTCCCAAATTCGCAATTTAATTAACTAATTGCATCTTTTCAGAAAACTTGACGCACGTCCCGGAAGGTCTGGTTCGCTGAGGTCTGACATTTAAATATAACATCGAAAAATAAATCTAATTAATTTTTTTTTTAAATAATGCAAATTTATAAATAATTCATATCAAATATACAGAACAATGTGGGCAATTCTCAAAGCGGCTGCATTGTTCTACTTTTTAATTCCATGCACTAATCAAAATGGTATGTTAATTAAGAACGAACAAATAACATTCAGATTAGGGTTTCACCTCAACGTCAGGATTGAGAATTACGGGGTCGGTATTTCTCGTGTAAGACTAGGGGTCGTTGTTTTTAACGCACTTTGCGGTAATTTCTGGTATCAATTGGAGGGTCCGCCGTGGTTAGATTTTCGCAGTCTGGGAAATTCCCGAAAATGTCTAAATTTGCGGGTCGCGGACGGGGTCTGGGTGACAACCCTAATTCAGATTAGAAACAAAATTCATTTACAATTTAATGAAAATTTAATTTTTGTAATTTTGTTAAAGATAGGGTTTTGCATTTGTTGTGACGGGAGGAGCTGAAAAAACTGAATATTCTCCCGACTGTCCTTTTATTAAATTAATAATAATTTTTCAGCATTAAAAGAGATCGGCGACTTTATGAAGGAGTTTGCATCGTTGACGGACTCGAGCGCTGAAGTTTTGGACAAATTACAACTAATTGGTGCCGGAACATTCAGTTTGCTGAAGTTCGCCGGGCCTATTGCACAAATTGTGCACGCAGGCATCTCTGTGGCTCTTTCGGTAAAGTAAGCCGGAAGTGCTCAAAAACGGATTTGATGCGGATCGGCCGGAGTTCGTCCAGTCCGCTCAGTACTCAAATCTTTTTCTTTCTCTCCACTGCATTCGATCTAGCATATCGGTTCTATCTGCCATTCTCAGATGCTTTGACCCTAGATAAGGGGCTATCGTGATTCTCATCGAGATTCTCGATCAAAATCTTGGTCAAAAAGTTCTTTGATCGAAAAGGTACAGAGATTTATGGTCTCGGTTTAATTTTATTTGAATTTTTAGATGAAAAACTCGAAAATTTCAGATTTTTTAATACCACATAATAAATGGGGAAACCACAACTCGTTCCCCTTTGCCCAACTTTGTTGAGCCTTTTTCATTTTTGGCATTGGGCCAATCGGTTAGCTTTTGCTTGCTAATAGCTTCTACACAGTGTTTGCTTTCGAATGATATTAAAAATATTTCATTTGGTTCGCTAGAAAAAAAAAGTTTAAAATGAAAAAGGTTCAAAAAAGATGGGCAAAGGGGAACGAGCTGGGTTTCGTCTATAATAAATATATATCTCGGCGTATTATTTGATTATGATTATTCGAATAGGCGAGTTAGTATTATCGGAAACAAAAATTCTTTTAAAACTCAGTAAAAATCGAATTTTACGTGTAAAATTTGGAACTTACGTTTTCTTATTGCTTTTATATTTTATTTCAAAAAAATAAGACTTCAAATTTTACTATTAAATTCGAAGTTTACTAAAACCCAATTTTGTGAAGCTTGTCAAATAATACCTTGCCGTATTATTTGAAAATTTTCAACTAATACTAGGATTATTCGAATAATCCTATTTTTCAAATAATACGCCAACATATATATGTAAATACCGAACAGCATCCCTGAAAACCTTTTGGTAGGCCGAAATTTTTCGAGATTCTCGATCGGTCCTCAAGTTCTTTCTTTATTTAATACCATAACTTTTTTTGGTCCAAACACTTCTGAAAATTAATTAATATTTCAGGAGGATTCTGAAGAATTTGTAGCAATCAATAAACTTCACAGCACAATCACAGACAAATTTGAGAAACTTTCACGAAAAATTGATGATGTGATTGCCAGACGTGAATAGAGTGCCGCGATGAATACCTACGGATTGGTAATTACCATATAATTTGAGTCTTAAATTATTTTACGTGTTACAAAATCTGATGTGGCTCTCCCTTTAGCTCATTAGCCTTAATCTGGGGCAGCTCAAACACATGATGTCATCTGCAATCAGTACGGGAAGCAAACGTTACGTTGAGGCGTTTACGCACACTTGTCAGCATCGAGAGCATACGCCCGGAAGCCTTTTGAAAGTCGGTTTTTTTGTTGACAGTAATTCGGAGCCAAACAATTTACTGTGGCCCGTGGATGTCGAACTAGGGTGGGGGTTCCGAATCGGACCAAGCCGTAGAGTCGGGATTTTTTTTGGTAGCAGGCAAAGTGTACCAAAAAGTTAAAATAGTGCCAGCAAATTTCAAAGTCTATAACTTTTAAACACAAACAAATCAAACTACAAGATGCCATTTGAAGGCTCTAAATGCTTGGGGAAAAAGCCAAGCATTTCAATTCGTTTTAAAAAAGTTCAATGTTAAAAAACCCCCAAAATCAAGGTTTTTATAGTTAATTTATAGTTAATTTAACTAACTTTCACGAATTCTTTAATTGTTTAGCTTTGGCTTAATAATACCTTTATAGACTAGAGTTTCGAAGGACAGAGAACGATTCGTTCCTGGCCGATTCGTTCCACTTTTCAGAAGTTTTTTGTTATAACTTCTTTCAAATCTAACCAAAATCAAACATTTTCGATATCATTCGAATGCAATATGTAGAAGTTTTATCAAGTGATTTTAATTCTTAAATATTTCCTCATCATTAAAAGTGAGTTGGCCGGGACTGGGATCCCGGCCGAGACCGGTCGGAAAATTCCCGGTTTTTTGAATCCCGACCCGGTTTCAAAAATGCCGGTCCCGGCCAACTCTAATTAAAAGAGAAAATAAAGTCATTTCGATGAAATTTGGAATAATAAGAAATAAAACTTTCACGGGGCTCCCGGTTCCCGGAAAGCTCAAATTAATTTTTGGCACGAAACTAAAATTCATCCTAATATTTATTAATTTAAGTGGATAAACAGTTCAATGAACATGAACTGCTTAAGACCGTCGGAAAACGAAGCGGAAGTTTACGCAAAAGCGTTTCAGCTTATAGGTAAGGTAACTGAACGACTCGCCGGTGAGCAAAGTAGTGCTCTAACAAGGTCCGAAGACTACACGCTTTGGAAAACAGGTAAAAAATGTTAGCATTCAATCACACTTCTTTGATAGCAGGGGTGGGTCGAAACTAGAGACCGAACTTGAGCTTCGAGCGAGACGAGATTCTCAAAAAAATCTCGGATCTCGAAAAGTCAGTTTTATCTCGAGCCGGAACAGTCCAGATTCGAGATTTTTAATGAAAAAATATATTTTTTTCAAAATTCTCCAAGCTCTACCAAGTCTGTCAATGCCGGGGGGGGGTTTTTTTTTTTGAAATTTCAACATTTTTCTAAAGAAAATTAGACTTTTTATTCGCCAAAATGCCCTCCCTCGTTCCAATTAGATTTAATATTATTGTTTTTAATAAATTTTTGAAATTCAATGATACAATGATACGAATTAATGAAGGGCAAAAAATTATTTTTTTTTAAAGATATATTTTTGTTCCACTTTCGATCTCTTTCGTTTCGATTTCGATAATTTTGAGGTTTTTCTTTCGGTTTTCTTACGAAAATCGAAAAAAATTTCGATCTCGAAGATACTTTCGATTTCGAAAAATTTTCCTTCCGACCCACCCCTGTTTGATAGGGCATTTGCTTACTAAGTGACCGTTAATTGAATCGGTATTCATGGAATTTCGCATGTTCATTTACTGAAAAATTTTTTATAATACATAAAATTAAAAAAATTTAGACATGTTGATTAAATTTACCGATTTGCCTCTCAAAGTAGCAAGAAAACACCTACATGTTATTGAAAAAGGTATGCTTTCGCCAGGATGACACGTCGACGCGACATTTCGTCGACTAAGCCAAATCCGACATTTCGTCGACTAAGTCAAATACAACATTTCGTCGACAAAGCCAAAAACGACATTTCGTCGAGTAGAATTTCGCCGAATTTTTAAATGCATGTTTTCTAGGGTAAAAGCATTCGTAGATCACGAATCTGAGCTCGGATTTTTGCGAATCTCGAACCACGAACCCGAATTCGAAGAATTTTCAAAATTTCAGACAAGTGAAAAATAATTTATGCATGAACCCAATTGTGTGAGACTCCCAATCGATTCCTCTCGTCGATCTGAGTACGAATCCGCAAACATTTTCCGCCGGAAACCACTTTGAAGAAAGTTTCAAGCAAATTAAACTGGCCAAAACCGTAGGGAGAAGGACCCTTTTGTTGACCAAATGTTCGAATTTGGCTTCGCGGTTCGAGATTCGCAAAATCCGAGCTCGGATTTGTAATCTACGCATGCTTTTACCTTAGAAAACATGCATTTAAAAACTTGGCGAAATTCCACTCGACGAAATGTCGCGTCGACGAAGTGTCGGCGCCCCATGCTTTCTGCCAAAAATATTTATTAAATTAAAAACTTTTTTCAAATGGCAAATCAAATATCAGACATTTTTTTACGCCGTTTCAGCACTGACAGCACTGAATTTTACCAAAGTAATGACCGTCACGGATCTTTCTCAACGTTTTGCCGGCGTTCTGACAAACACTGCATTTGGAGTTGGAGGTTTCTTTACTGAAAAACACCGTAGTAGAAGGAGCGGCACCTATTTCGAGTAAGTTTAATTTGCGCTTTTTTGCTTTTCGCCTCACCTTTTGACCTAACTATTTCTCTAATTTGTAAGACAGACAGTCTTATAAATTTAAAATGGGATAATTTACAAATATTAAAAACAACATAAAATAAATTTATTAATTTTTTAATTAAAGATGTACCTAAACCAACCTCCAATGGTCTTTCGAATGCTTTTTCATTCCTTTTAAAAAATGTTGTACGATGTTTTATAATTTACATCCTCTAGGCCTTAATTTGATCAATGCAGAAATTATTCTGCTTCTTTGTCCATATTAAGTCTAATAAATACGTTTTTCATTAGATGCTTTTTGAAAACGATCGTAACCCGATTCGAGAGGCGAAGGGAACCATTGCTTGACATCAGTGACATAATTATAACTGACGTCATAAGACTTGTAGGTTTAAAACGCCTACAATTGTTTTTTGTTAAATGCAAGTTTTGCAACACATTTACGGCAAACAGATTAATTATGAACTTTATTGTTAAAAAATGACGAGAAAAAACGGTGTTTTTAAATAAAATATGAAATAATTCTTAAACCAAATTTCTTTCACAAATTTTCATATCAGCAATTGATTGGCATAATGTGCGCAAGTGTTGTCGCAAAGGGAGATGCCATATATTATCAAAGGGAGTTGAAATTGCACGACCAACTGACAAGGGACATAGCCAATGGAATGCACAAGTGGATTTTGGCGGAGTTGGTACGTTTATCTGATGGTTTAATAAACAAAAAAAAATTTTAAAAAAATCCGGGTGAACTGCAGTGAACGCGGCCATCTCCAACGTCATAAATTATATACACATCACGTTTTCTCGATGAGATAATATTCAAAAGTTTAGGAAATGAGTTTGAACCGGTTTTTGAACCAAGCCCAGGGTGGCTTAGGCCCGTAGCCTAACAAACCCCAAGCCAGGTGTAATAATTTAGGTCAAAATATCCATTTTGGCCATGTTTAAGTGGTTTAAAACCGGTGCAAACTCATTTCCTAAATTTTGACCTATTTTTTCGTGCACAGAGCTCCTCGAGACAAAGCGATTGGTATATAATTTATACTGCTTTGGAGTGGGGCGTTCACTGCAGTTTATCCAAAAATCCAATAAAATTAAACCATCAATCTTTTCTGTTTTTATTATTGCCTGAATCGGTAAAATGTTTAATAATTAAAAATTACATTAGGGTGTTTGAAGCCCTTCTTATAAATGGGGGCCAGAGAATTGCGCACCGCCAAAAAAGAGAGGAGTATTGCGCACCACAGGTAAAAATTTGTGAAAAATATTGTTACACAAAATTGTCTGAAATTATGATATTTGATGCGCCGATAGAACTCCTAAGCTCAGGGTGGCCTAAGCCTAAGCCTAACGAACCCCAAGCCAAGGTTGCTTAGGCCTAAGCCTAACGAACCCCTAGCCAGGGTGGCTTAAACCACTTTAAATTCTTAATTTTATTTTCTATTGACGAATTCATAATCAGCGCATCAAATAACATAATTTCAGACAATTTTGTGTTCACAAATTTTTACCCGTTGTGCGCAATTCTCCGGGTTGGTGCGCTATTCTCTGCAATTTATAAGTATGTGGCCCATTTTTAGTCTTTTGACATTTTTTTCCTGAACACGCCTTGCTCTGAAAAGCACGAAAATCGAGTTTTTAGGTCACAGCGGTTTTTCATCGAGATTTTAGTGACTATTTTTTAGTCTTTTATTTTTTGATACTAAATAGTACTTAAGTGCTTATTTTGAGCTTTTCGGAAAATTCCTTAAGAAAAATGCAATAAATCCGAAAAATGCACCCCTATTCATAAGCAATTTAACAAAATTATGGGCGGGACTGGTATTGAAGTCTCCAATTTTAGGACCTTCCCCTTACAAAAAATCCTGGGTTCCTGGGGTTTTTGACCGGGATTTGATTAATTTTACCTTTTAAAAATTCCGGTATTTAAAATTTTCTCAATCCCGACCCCGGGGTTCCCTAAAAATCCCGGTCCCGGCCAACTTTATTTAAAGGTTTAGGACAGCGCATGGCCGGCAATAATTACAACGCATTGTTCTGATGCAATGGGCAGCAACGAGAAGCCAATAACTCACAACGAATATGAAGAACTGGCTTTGCGAGTACAGCACGTGGCTAATGAGAGGGGAAATCAAAAGTAAGCAAATTTTTTTAATTGGTTTTAAATCAGTGCGGCCACAGTACTTGCTTAGGCAGGTTTTTGTTGCTAATGTTTCCTGCTAATTTTTTGCCTTTTCATAACAAATATTGTGATTCGACAAAAATTTTACAGCGGCGCCTATTGGCACCGCTAATCCCTCTCCTCTCCTTAAAATTAAAAAAAAAATCACTAAATTCACTCAGTAAAGCAAAATTGACACTTTGCGTAATATGATCCTGTTTTAAAGGTGGCCATCTGTTTAAAATCAAAATAACTCGTTAATGGATGGATCTGACATCATTATAAATAGATTAATATAAGTAATAAAAAAAATTTAAGTTTTCTTCACCAAATAATCGTGGCCCCGTTATGGGAAGAGCCTTTTTTTTTAAAACAATGCAACGCGGAAACTTGTGCAAGTTACAATAAACGGGGTGTTAAGGTTGTCATAACTCGTTTTGATGAAAGTGACGAAAAATTTGCCCCACGCTTGCTATCATCTCAAACTTGGATAAATGATAATCGGCACACCATTCAATCCGAGATGAAGTAAAGTCACCTTAAAACATTATAAAACTTTTCACTTTAACCAATTCCACAATACCGGATAATCAATCGGACGAATTCAAATTATTTTTTAGAAATCAACTTAATCTGCTAGGAGGGAACGCAAATCTGAGTTTGATTTTGTCTAATGTCAGCAAAAAAGTTAAGCGCAAACATTTGAATGGCATCCATCTTTGGAGAAATTTGTTGTTCTTACATAACAGAAAATGGTTTGCTAAGGTACTGTTGGCAAGGATTTAATTATGTTTATCTTTATCACTTGAGATTTGAAACAATTTCAAACAAAAAACTAATGGGAGGGACCCAGCGATGCCGACAGGCGTCACTGGGGAATTTTTAAAATTAAAATTGTAAGACGGCGATGGAAATGCCATTCGGTAATCCCCGTCTTCGGCCCGATCGTTTCGGCGCTGGCTAATTTAAAACATCATAACTTTTTTGTTAGTTAGCCATATTAAAGAACATTGATATTATTCAAAACCACTATGTTTGTAAGCTATATTAGAAAAGAGAAAGGCGATTTGACTTAGACAAAGAAGTTATGAATCAGCGTGACAGTTAGGCACGAACGACTATCACACGAATTGAGCTATAACTTTGTGAGAAAAGACAAGTGGCTTTCGCTTGATCAAAA
Organism: Globodera pallida; assembly: GCA_020449905.1. NCBI lineage: Eukaryota > Metazoa > Nematoda > Chromadorea > Rhabditida > Heteroderidae > Globodera > Globodera pallida. Next base: position 160,735 of record JAIXHY010000013.1, read on the forward strand.
ATTCAACATTCTGAGCGCTTCTGAATGATATATTTTGTTTGATTTGCTTTTCTAATGACTAAGTTATGACTGATCACGCCGAAACGACCGGACTCAATTAGAAAGTAGTAAAAAAGTTGCTTAGTGATAATCTCAACCTCATTAACAGGAATGTGTCATCCCAGTCGGGATTGCTGGTACCGACATTCAGGGGACGTTCGCTTACGACAACAGAACTGAGATATTTGACGAGCCCGCGTTCTCAGTGGCGAACAGATATAAATTGATTCTGCTGATATAAGGATGCGCGATAATTGTATTCAGTGAAGTGTTCATTCGTATCCGTTTTGTCTTTGACAAAATAAACTGTTGGGAAAGCAGGAGTGGTTTCCAACTAAAAATTTTTACGGATTCATGCGCTAAGCTTAGAGTGGAGTCTCGTCCAATTTGGCGAGGTACACGTATTTCGGAACAACAAATTGTATACTTTTTCTTTTTTAATAAAAATAAACTCACTTCAATTTTTGGAAAAAACTGCTGGCAGCGCTAATCTTGAAAAATAAAACGGCCTTGAAATCGGCACAATTTTCTTTAAAAAATGTCTACCGATTTTTAGCTAAACTGTCACCCGTCCATTGTGCGCAGATCGAGATTCTTATCGAGATTTTTTTTAGATTTTTGATCAAAATCTCGATTGACAAAAGATTACCTAGATTTTTTGATAATCTTAAACGAATCTCGCAGTTAAATTTATTTTTGAGATTTTTGATCAAAATCTCGATCAGTTTCAATTCTTTTCTCTAATCAGGACCAACTTGGCGCCACATTTTAATTGCTAATAAAATAAAATAAAATAGAGTTTTTTTACATTTTAAGCTCTGACTTTTTTGGGTAAAGATAATTTCGGTTAAATGTTGCTGATCAAAGGTTCAACAAACTACGAGCTTTTGTATTGAAATTTGAACTTTTCTTTTTTTTTTGTAATCAAATTATCGAAATAAGAGAAAGATTCTTGTCAATTTTTTAATCAACCAATCCGTCAATAAAAACGCGTCCGGGGGCGAGGAGTGGGAGGAGGAACTGAAGAGAATATGTCAGCAGCGGATCCGACACTTTCCTCTATTCGGCGGATACACTTTAGTACATGCTGAGGAGCCTTGATCAAATTATTTGCCAATTCCAATTGCCCATTTTGTTTAGCTCCTCCCACTGAAGGGGGGGGGGGGTTACGGTAAGGAGATGCGCAAAGATGTCGAGACCAAGCGATTACACCGAGACCGGGAACTAACCCCGAGGTCAGCCCTTTATTTGCACACTTTGAACTTCCGGTTTGGGGGCTAAGGGCATCGATTGAGAAATTATTCACCGGCTTTCTGTTGAGAAATAAATATTCATTCTCTCCCCACCGCCTTCAGCTTTATTTGTTAGTCCCTTCTTCTTTCATCATTTTAATCATAAAACTGTTCATTTAAATTAAAATTTTAAAACATAAATATTTTAAATAACAATGAAAAATCAGCAATGATTTTTTTAGCAAAATCACTAAATTAAGATAACAAATAATAATAAATTACACACTGGCCTATTCAGTCCGTTTTATGACCGAATTTTCACATCGTGCCTGCGCCCCGTTGGAGTGCCTATGTATGGCTTTAAAGGTTTTAAAAATCTTTGAAAAAAATTTATAAAAAATTTCCCCACGCTCAAGGTCCATAAGTGTCAGGAGGGTGTCGACGCTCAGCACAACCCACCATGGAAGTACACACCAAAAGAAATTAAATAATGATTAAAATTTAAAAGTGAACGGAGTCGATTATGTGAGCATTATTGTTTATTTTATTTTATTTGTATTTTTTACTAAAATTTATCGTTTTATTTTTAATAAATGGAATTTTCATGAAAAATACCTAACATTTTTTAATTTAAAGAACTAAGAAACGGTAAGTCCCTCTAAAATAGAAAACAATGTTTACTGGGCAAATATGCATAGATCCCCGGAATAACTCTTTTTTTAAAAGAGATTAACCGGCAGTTTTGGTCGGCACTATTCGGTAAAATGCCGAAAAGTGCCGGGAACCAAAAGTTTCGAAATGTTTCAATTGGCATAACTCTTCTGGCAGTTGTTAACATTTGATATTGGCCGACGATGATCACTCATGAACGGGCCGTCAAATATCTGAAGAAGGAGCCGGTGTTGGACGTTTTGGTCACCAGGGCCAAACCGAAACAGCACCTCGAAAGTCCAATTTTTGAACTTTTGAGAATTCAATTTTCATATTCAAATATGGGTCAAAACGCTCAGGAAAACCCTAATTGCGTTGCTAAATGAAAAAGTAAAGCTTATAATTGGCCCAAATTCATGTGACGACTGATCCATCTAGTTTATTTTCGATTATAATATCTTTTAAAGACTTAACAGGCCAGGCCGTTCATGCCAATGCCAAATTTGGCTTCACGCCAATGCCAACGATTCTCTGGCATTCCCTCCACTCTCTTCGTTGGCAATGCTATTTCTAAGGCTTACATTTTTCCGGAAATAATTCGAGCCGAAGTCACATTCGAAGCAATCGTTTAAAAGCAGCATAAAATCGGCCAAATATGAGTCAAAAATGGACGCATTTGAGGGGTCCGGCGTTCCCGATAGGCACGCCGGCAAAAAATGAAGGTTTTAGTGAATTCAGCTAGGAAAATCTGCCTGAAATCTGTAAAAAATAGATTTTTAGACGTTTTTCAAAGTTAGGAATCCGATTTCCGGGTCCGGGTGAGGCTAAAATTCCGGGCTCTACTGGCGACCCTAAATCAAAGGTCTACCGTGACCGAAGTAAAAAAAAATTCTTTATATTTAAACATTTATAAATTCATATTTTTTAGAAAATGATGGAAGCTGCAAACTTTTTCACTTTTATTTTGATTTTAATTTCTATAAATTATTTCGTTTGTTCGACTCCTTACAAATGGGATTTGACCAACTCTGCCAATAACGTCCAATTATTTGGACAATTTATTGAAGACATTTTCAAAAGTTACGACCAGGAAGGACACGATATTACCGACAAGAAGAGAAAATTGCTATTTTATCACAATTTTGTTAAATATGCATCGGAAATTGCCTATTTTCGAGTGGTCAATGGCAATTCAGAAGACGCTTTCCCGAATTTGAAAGTCGGTTTTGGCGCCATTGCATTTGGAGATTTCCGTTATGACCAATTAATGGAGCGGCATATTGCCAATGAATTCAACAAAAATATTTTGTGCCCGGAGGAGCCATTGCCCCGGGCAGTAGTGGAACAACTTTTGCTGTTTTCCTTTTCATTTGCTGTGCGACTTCTCTTGTCTTTTGAGTCAGTAATTTTCTAAAGAATTATTAAATTAATTTATTTTTAGATATTATTATTATGTTTTTAACCAAAGCGATGTCGACTGGCAAATAAAAACTCTTTTGTCGGGATATAAAACTTTGTCGACAAAAAGTGACACCAATGGGTAAGTATAGTACTAATTTTGACTTAATTGTTTATGAAATTTAAGAGTATATTCACTTCAAATTCCGGAAAGCATATCAGAATATACAACGGAACACAATCAATATACTGGTATAATATTGGCATTAAAAATCTCACAACCAAATTAAATCATTTCGCCAATTCCAGACAATTTCAAATTTGTCCTGAAGCTTTCCGACTTTTCATTGACGTCATTTGAAGTGTACAAATTGCTCGAAACAATTTTAAATTACTCAAAAAGAATGGACGACAAAAGCAATGTTCGCAATGTTGAACAACAACCGCCAGAACTTTACACATTTGTGAAGCAAAATCTTGTTGAAATCATTGGGAAAAGATCGTCAGCTTGGCCTTTTTTGAAGCACTTTCGTAATTTGGGTGAGTGCCACACATTATTTGCTTTTTCGATTACTCGAAATTTGAACCAATTTTCTTAACAAAATATCGGTAATTTTTTTTGTACGGAACCGTCGTACCAATTTGTAGAACAAGGCTCACTAAGACAAACAGCTAAACTTAAACATTTAAACGGCAATGTTGATTGATGTTAATAGTTTTGGCATTTTTATTGTTAAATAAGTGTACCCAATTTAAAATTAAAATTATGTTTAAATTAAAATGCGTCAACAAAAACAGGGCGGCCAAAGTCAAAGTCAATGGACAAATTGCTTCGTTGCGCATTAGAGCCTTTTGGGAAGGCTTTGTTGAAACGTGTAAATTTTAACTATTCCGAGTTCACACATTACCTTTATTACCAAAGTTCGGAGGTGTGCAAAAATGTTAACCTTGGCGATCATAACGCATTTATCGTATGCCAATTAAATATCAGATTACTGTAAATTTTAAACAATGTGTATTTAAAAATCAAAAAATTAAGAAATATTCGATTACTTTTGAATACATAATTATTTTTTATTTTAGTTTGGCGCAAGAGTAGTACCCGGATTGTTTAATGAACCGCTAGCAAATTACTCAAGAGTCATTCAAATAGACGACGACCAATGCAAAGGCGGGTGGTTTATTTTAATGGAAATGTTTTAATTATTAATTTTAATTATTTTTGTAAATATAAAATATATTTAATTAATATTACTTTTATTTATACCATTAATATAATTACGCTGATTAAGAAGTGAGACAATTTGCGGAAGCATTTCGCAAAATTGTTGTTGATATTGAAATGGACTCCGACAAAAATAACGATTATTCAAACACAAATGGACTGTTTAATTCAGATGAATTTAAAATGTTACTCCAAATTCTGAATTATGACCGGCGCGATACAAAAAATGCTGAAAAATTGAAATATTTTAAAGAAAATTCTGAAAGAAAAAAGAAAATATTAAACGAACTTTTGACGTTTTTGAATCAAATAATTGGGGACTACAGTTGCACAAGCGCATGCAAATTTAAATGGAATTTGTGGAACTTTGGAAAAGATATTCCAAAATTTGGTCAAATATTTTTTGAAACATTTGAAAAATATTCTGGCCAAATGAAATATGACGAAAAGGACCAATTAATGTCATTCCCCCTAAAGTTGGCTGAACACTTTCTGCAACGACTTTATACGCTAACAGAAAAGTGAAAAAATCTTTTAATTCTTTTAATTGAATTTATTGATATGAATTGATTACCACCATTTGACATTAATTAATTTGTTTAAATGAGTAAAATTCAAAAATTGAAAATTAAATTAACCTAATTAATTTTAAAGTAAATCGGCGTCAATTTGCCAAATTGGCGAGGAATTGGACTTTGTCGAAACAATGCAAAATGTCGCGTCAACGGAGCAACTTAAATTTGTTAGACGAAACAAAATAATTCCAATCCTATATTATATTTGAGAGATGTTGTCCGGATGTTATTTAGCGGGGAAAGGAGATTTGAATTTTGAAAATAAGGTAGTCGTTGTGATAAAAAGAGTTGTTTGAAAAAAAGAAAATGCTCGATGAAAGAAAATTTTATCAATCAAAAGGCAAATGCTTTTTTTACTCAAAAAATGCCTGTCTTTTATGGTTATGTTTTGTTCTTTTTAAAATATGTAAATCTTTTCTGTCAAGCGTTGTCATATTTATTTTGTATTTCATTATTTGAGAGGTTTATGTATTTTACTTCTGAATATGAAATGATTGAGCTTAACCCAAAAAAGTTTGATGAAAAAAATTTGTTAGTCCCCTGCAAAAGGTAAAAGTGGAGAATAGTGAAAGTATTCTTACTTTCTTTCTGCAAAATTTTTCTTAATGCTTTTTTTTGTGATGTTTTGTTGTTAGGTTGCAATTCTATTTTATTTCGTCATTTTCATAGCCTATATGTATATTTAGGTCTGAAACTCTACTATAAGCATCTTAGAAAATTTGTTTTTTCAGGTAGAATTCCGTCTTCCTTCCTATTTGATTTGAGCATGCTCCAGTGATGAAAATAAGCATTACGCTTGCTCCAACTGATGAACATTGGTCTTGCTCCAACTGATGAAATAAGCAATGATAAAAAAAATTCGCCGGAAGATGTTTGCACATGCTCTAATATGAATCAATCAAGGTTTGAATTAAGTAAAGATGATGGTTTTTATGTAGGTTTTGGAACTGGAGTTGCCTTAAAATTTTAAGGAGCATGTGCACGCAAATGTTTTTGTTAATTCTGTTTGCAATAAGAAAACACTGCATTTCATGTCTTGAACATTTTTTAATCAAACTTTTAGCTCTATTCGTTCAATAAATATCTGGTAATCAAATGGCTACAAATTTGAACAGTGATATGAGAAAGAGAAATGAATGTGATTTAGACCAAAGAAATAGCATTGATAATGATAATAGAATTGGAATTTTGAACAGTGTGTTGGGCGATCATACCTATGCCAGAAAGAGAAATGACACAGACATTGTTTTTTCATCAAACCTATGTTTGATAGAGGATGGCCAACTTCCTGGTCCATCGAACTTGATCTTTGATATTAGGAATAGTGGAAGTGATGCAAATTGCAATAGAAAAAAGCAAAGACGTGCTGACGCCGCTTTAGACATAAGAAATTTGATTTTTGAACAACATAATTATGCAACAGAAGAAATTGATGGTGAAAATATTGGTGTTCCTGCAGATTCTGCTGCATGCCAACAGCCAACCAGCCAGAGACAAATCATGGCGCTGAGGAGAGAGCGTGAGTCACAAGAACAGAAACAAACGCGTTTAGAGGCGAACAGAAATAGAAAAAGAACTATGCAACAAAATGAATCTGATGAAGGGAGACAAAAGCGCTTAGATTTAGATAGCAATAGAAAGAGAAATGAAAGAATGAATGAAACGGTCAACGAAAGGCAGCTGCGTCTGGCTCATCGTCTTCTTAGACATAGAAATAGCAGGAGAGCTGTTGAAAAGGTTTTTGCAGCAAGTAATCATGAAAATGCCAAAGAACATAGACTTAGCCTAATGAATATCAAATGTGATTTTTGTGCTTCCTTGCATTTTTTTGAGGAAAAAGTGCTTGGACGTGGAAATGTGTTTAGAGACTGTTGCCATTATGGCAAAATTGATTTGTCGCAGATACCTGAACAGGATTTTCCTGACATTTTAAGAGACCTGTTCATGAAATTCGACGCAAGGCATGTGAATTTTTTTGAGAATATTAGACATTTGAACAGTAGCGTTTCATTCGCCTCAATGAACCCGCTGAGATATAGATACCCGAATAACAGAGGGCCATATTGCTTTCGCATTTATGGTCAGATTTATCACAAAATGAATTTAGCGTTGAATCCAGATCATGGCGATGAACCTGCCTACGGTCAGGTCTTCATCGTGGATACAGAACAAGCAATGATAGCGCTTAGGCAAGCCAACGTTGGTGTTGATCCTGAGTTGTTGAGAACTGTGTATGAAGTAATCAGACATATGAACCCATTTGCTGAAGCATTTATGATGATGAAAGAGGAAGAATATAATGAATTAGAAAGAGCAAGAAGAGAAAAGAGAGAACCAGCAGAGGTCAAACTTTTGTTTGAAACTGGAAGACAATTGGACAGGCGTTTAGGGTACAATGTACCAAGAGCAAATGAAGTTGCTGCTGTTTATGTTCCGGGAGCTGATGGTGAGGTGCCCGAAGCTAAAATTGTGGTTCGAGAACGAGGAAAAGAGTTGAAAATTTTGAATAGTACCGATGCAATGGTCACACCAATGACGTACCCGTTGTTTTATCCGCGTGGTACCTTTGGCTGGCATCCTGAAATGAAGCAAAGAAATTGTAATAGAAGAGTGACTAGACTACAGTATACAAGTTACACATTAGCAATAAGAGAGAAAGAGTTCAATCCGATTTTATACGGAGGAAAACTATTTCAGCAGTATTGTGTAGATGAATATGTAAAAATTGAGGGAGACAGAATGAGATGGATTAGAAATAATCAAAAAAAGATTTGTGCAGAAGCATATAAAAATATTGACAATATGTTAGTGAAAAGAGCACAAGAAACAGGTTTGCCACTTGGGAGGAAGGTTATTCTGCCACCAAGTATGACAAACAGTCCAAGATATATTGAGAAGCATTTTCAAGATGCTATGGCTGTGGTCAGACGATTTGGAAAACCCGATCTGTTTCTGACCATGACATGTAATCCGCAATGGAATGAGATAATTGACAATATGTTTCATGAACAAGTGCCAAGTGATCGTCCAGATTTGGTTGTTCGAGTATTTTATCTAAAAGTTAAGGCAATTATGAATCAGATAACAAAGACAAAGATTTTTGGCGAAGTTATTGCATGGATGTATCCGGTGGAGAACCAAGGAAGGGGTTTACCGCACATACATTTGCTTCTGACATTGTCGGAACATGATAAATTGTTAACAGGAGAAGATGTAGAAAAAAGAGGAATTAGTGCAAGAATACCAGACAAAGACGAAGAACCTGGGTTATATGCGTTAGTAAAAAAGTTTATGGTCCATGGCCCATGCGGTGATTTAAATCCAAATTGTCCGTGCATGGAAGAGACTCAGAGCGAGAATGGAATAAAGATTAGAAAATGCTCAAAGGCTTATCCAAAAGCATTCCAAGAAGAGACTGTAGTTCTGGAAAATGGTTTGGCTTTGTATGCAAGGCCAAATGATGGAAGAACAGTTGAAGTGTTTTCAAATGGAAGAAGAATTGAATTGGATAATCGATGGGTTGTGCCGCACAATCTGTATTTGCTAAAAATGTTTAAGTGTCATATTAATTTGGAAAAAGTTAATAGTGTTAGTTCTGTGAAATATTTGCATAAGTATGTTCATAAGCCACCAGACAGAGCAAGATTGGAATTAGAATCAAAAAATGATCACGATGAAGTGAAAGAGTTTATTGACGCGAGATATGTTTGCCCTCAAGAAGCTGTGTGGAGAATTTTAGAATTGCCTATGTATGACAGAAGTCACAGTATAATGTCTTTGTCTGTGCATCTACAAGGTGAACAGATTTGTTATTTTGATGAGAATATGGATGAAGACGAAATTAGAGGTAGAATTGAAAATGGTTCTGTGTTAATGGCCTATTTTGAATTGAATAAGACAAATGTTTTAGCGAAGACTTTGTTGTATCATCAGATACCTGAGAAATTTTGCCTAAAGAAAGGAAAATGGTCAGAGAGAAAGGCACATTTCAACACAATTGGTCGGATGGTGAAAGTGTCACCGGCTGAGCCGGAACGATACCACTTGAGGCTGTTGCTGTTGAATGTGAAAGGAGCAGGTTCGTATGATGAATTGAAGACAGTTGTAGATTCAGATGGCTCAGTTAAGGTCTGCACAACCTTTGCTGAAGCCTGTCTTGAAAAAGGTTTAATTAGAAATGATGAAGAATGGAAAAGGGCATTAGAAGAAGCGGAAAGTTTTGAAATGCCATGGAAATTAAGGGATTTTTTTGCGCTGATATTAGTCCATTGCAATCCGGCGAAACCGGAGGAGCTTTGGGAAATGTTTAAGGAATCCTTATCCGAGGATTTTAGCAGGAGTTTTAGACAAGAAGTTGCTTATGCTAAAGCTTACAGAGAAATAGCGCTTAGCATTAAGAGGGCTGGAAAAACACTTGCTGATTTTCCATCCATGGAACAGATAAATGTGGATGAAGATATAGAACAGGCATTTAATGCTGCAGAAGAACTTGATCAGGGTGAAAGAGCTTATGCTTTGATGTATGATGAGCAAAAAACTGTAACTGATGTGCTAATGACTAGAATTAGGAATCCGGTAAATCAGCCCGCGTTCTTCTTTCTAAGTGGACCGGGTGGAACAGGAAAAACGCATGTGAATAAGACAATTGTGCATTTGCTTAGAGGTGAGAAAAGGAAGGTGAGTACAATGGCTTTCACCGGCATGGCAGCAACTTTGTTACCTGCGGGGAGGACATTGCATAACAGATTTGGACTGTCTTTAGACATGAGCAATTCGAACATTGGCCCAAGGGCAAAGGCATGGCAAGAGCTAAAAGAAACAGATTTGTTTATTTGTGATGAAGCGCCTATGATTAATAAGCGCGCGATGAGGACATTAGACGAGAAATTGAAAGAGATCATGAACAATGATATAGCATTTGGTGGAAAAGTTATGCTTTGGACGGGCGACTTTCGTCAGACCCTACCGATACAGAAACATGCCACGAGAGCTGAATTGGTCAATTCGACCATAAAAAGAAGTGAGTATTGGAGAATAGCAAAAAGATTTAAATTGACAAAGAATATGAGAGCTCTGGAAACAGAGCAGAAATTTGCTAAAGACCTTTTAGAAATAGGCACTGGAAGATGGAATAATGAAAATGATGAGATACTATTGCCTGAGAATTGCATAAGCAATGGTGATTTAGCAGAAGAAATATTTGGGAACTTCATTGTTTCTGAGAATTGGAATGAGATGGCAGAAAGTGCCATATTAGCACCAAAGAATTTGGATGTTAGTGAATTGAACAAAAAAGTGTTAGATATGATGCCTGGAGAAGAAATAGTATACACAAGCATTGACCGAGCTGAAGATGAGAACAGACAAAGGGCAGATGAATATTTAGATGAGTATCTGAATGCATTGAACCCCTCAGGGTTTTCACCGCATGAGTTAAGATTAAAGAAAAACGCAATTGTTATGTTGATTAGAAATATGAACATAGAATTGGGGCTTTGTAATGGGGCGAGAATGAAAGTAGAAGAAATGCACAAGAATTTGATTGTATGCAAGATTTTGACTGGGGATAAGGCAGGTCAGACGGTGTATATCCCTCGGATCACACTTTGCTGTGCCGAAGAATACCCCTTTGCCCTGCATAGGCACCAATTTCCATTGGTGTTAGCATTTGCAATGACCATTAATAAGGCTCAAGGCCAAACACTTGAGCGAGTTGGAATTGATTTAAGAAAGGATGTATTTAGCCATGGACAATTGTATGTGGCTCTTTCAAGAGCAAGGGCATGGAACATGCTAAGAATTAGATTAGATCAGAATAATTTCGAAAGAAAGGTGAAGAATGTAGTTTTTAGGGAGCTACTAGACAGAGATGACTAGATAAAGTTTAGATTAGATCAAGAAAGAATTTGTATTAGATTGAGATAAGTCAAATGTGCGCCGCCGAGTGATCAATTGAACAAAAGGTAATAGTGCTGTTTTGATAGTATGTAGGACTTGCTTATAGGTTAGGGCTAAAATCTCATAGGTATGTGTTAGAGCGCATAGGTCAGAATGTGTGTCGGTCGCATGCCTGTAAGCAAGAATAGGCGAAGCAAAAATTCTTATAGGCCGGCTATGTCTATGAGATGTAATGCTTTGTACAAATCTATCAAAATTCTTCATTTTCAATTTCAAATCTGTTCACAATATCGTACCTTCTAGCGGTTGGTGCGCCGTTAGGCGCACCTAACCCGCTAGTTGAAGTAAATGCGCAACTTTTCAAATTGCTTTTTTCCTTGGCATTTCGTTTATCGTTGCAAATTCAAAGATCGGGTTTGGCGGGAAAATATTTGAAGGCATTTGAAACCGCTTATAATTGCATTAAGGTCCAAACGAATGACAATCACAGGTAAATAAAAGTTTTTTTAAATGGCCGACTTTACGTGGCTCCATTTTTGGAGAAAATGAATTTTTAAACCTTTTTAATAAGAATTTTTAATCAATTTGTTTAGTTTCTTCGAATTTAAAATAAACATTTCAAACGAAATTGTGGAAATTAATCTGCCAAATTGGAAATTGCCCGATTATATGCAAGCGGAAAATATAAATGAGTTATGGCAGAAAAAAGTCAAAAGTGAGTGTGAATGTTTTTAAATTACCTAAACTAAGAAGTCCAAAATATTCAATTTAAATTAATTTTAACAGAAAACTTCGACTTTTTGCTTTCATTGTCCAAATGCACGCCAACATTTTATGAAATTTTAAAAGTGGCAAAGAAACTTGGCGAAATTGAAATTCCAAAAGATGACGCGAAGAATCTTGGCGAAATAAACAATGATGACCATCAAAATTGGCTGATTTCATCGAATTCAAAAATAATTTTGGAAATTATGAAATATTTAAAACCATTACAAGAACCAATTAAACAAATAAAAATTAATATTGAAAGTGATTTTTGCTTTTTGGCGCATTTTGTTGAATATTTATTGGAGGAAATGGCGACGGGGGACAAAATTCCAAAATTTGAGTCAATTGAATTTGCAATTGGCCATTTCATTTTGGCGAAAGAAAAATTATGCAAAGAAAAATTGTAAGTAAAATTTGTTTTAATCGGATTTTTGTCGTATAATATTTTTAGAATAGAAAATAATGTCAAAAAATATTTTGATGAAAATTTGGTGAATTTTAACAAGGCCCTAACCATAAACATCGACTTCAGTCCACATAACGGTTACACTAATTGAATAATTTAACAACGTTTTCAAAAATATATATTTTACCAATAATATTTCGTTAAACTTATAAATTCCTTCAGAAATGCGACAAATTGTTTCTGAAATTGTCGAGGAAATTAAACAAATATTAAAAAATGGCAATTGGAATTATGCCCATTTAAATTTTACAAAAATTGTCGAATGGAATCTTTTGGAATTTAACCTTTACAAAATGGGCAATAATGATCAAAAATGGAAGGAAATTGAGAATTTGCGCGGTGAATCTCAGATGGCGTTTAGCAATTGGTATTCCGAGAAGAATGAGAAAAATAAGTTACGTTATGAAGAAGTGATCGGAAAATTGATCAACGTTTTGTGGGGAATTTGATTATTTGAAAAGGGCTTCGGCATTCATATTTCGGCTTTTTTGGGAAAACTTTGATTCTATCTTGATGAAAAATTAATTCGGTTTATTCCGTCAAAATCTAATCCGGTTGTTAGCAGTATGGGGCCAAGATTTCCGCCCCAAAATCCCGGGCCTTCTTCCCTTCCCAAACTCCCCCGTCCCTTCGCATTCTCCACCAACCCTTCCCCTTCCAAACCTTTTCCTTCCTCACGCCCCAAGGAAGGCCAACTGAGCGCCAGAAGGTAAAGGAAACAGTGATACTGATATGGCCGCTTTTGACCCCTCCCACTTCCGGCGCTTGCACCCCGAGTCGGAATGCGTGAGAACACATAAATAGGAACAAATAAAAAGTATTTGGGGAAAAAAATGGTCAAATCGATAGACAAAATTTTATCAAAAGTTTATTACGACCTCAAATCTCCGGCACTCTGGCATTTTTAAACGTTACGTCATTTGGCTTCATTCCCGTAGTTCTATGAACGCTATTATTTAGGTTTTTAATAATTTTATCAATAGCATCGATCCATCTATGGGTATTGTTCTGAGTAAAGTATCTGTATAGTCGTTCTTTTTTATTGTTCGATTCGCCCTTTCCACTACTCCGGCGTGGAGATGAGGGCTATTGCATAGCATGTTTTATTATTGTTTTGTCTTTGAAATATGTTTTCATCTTGTTTGCTTGAAATTCAAGTCCGCTATCGCTGTATATTTTCATAGGTAAAACATTAGCCTTTTCAAATATTTTTTCGAATGCGTCAATCATGTCTTCACTTCTTTTTGATTTTACCGGGGCAGCAAACAACATTCTGCTCAGAACGTCAATGCAGACTAATAAATAGGGATCGGATTTATATGTTTTTGCATATTTTTGTTCTCATATGTTCTGAAGAATACGGCCCAAAAATAGCCTTTTCGCGTTGGTTTGAGTTTTTTTGGACAAGTTTAAAATTGCATATTTTAGCATATTTTGGGGGTTTTTGGAGAAAAAAGCAAATTTTGTGGTTTTGAGCATATTTCGAGCATATTTTGGCATTTTTTGACAAAAAATTTGAAAAAATACACCCAAAATCATTGATTTTTTGCTGTTTTTGAAAAATAATTCATCTTTAACTATGGACTTTTAGTCATTTTCGAAAAAAAGGCTTGAAGAATTGAACATTTGCATAAAAATATGGGCTCGGCGCTGAAATGGCGCAGCGCTCCAGTGGCTCGTAGATGGCCAGTATGGCGCTGAATTGGCTTGGCATTTAAAACTACCGGAATTTTTTTGTTTTCAACTTTTCAAAAATGTTAAAATAATATGCGAAAAGGCTTTAAATCTACTTTATTAAACGCTAAAAGAAGAAAAAATTAAGTATTAAACAAATTAATGCACGAAAAGTGGCATTTTTCAGTGCATATTTGGTGCATATTTCGGCATTTTTGGCATATTTGGGTGCATATTTTGGCCTTTTTTGGAGCATATATATGCGCATATTTGGCCATTTTTGGAGCATATAAATCCTATCCCTACTAATAAATATTTATTATATCCTTTGTTAGTTGTTTTAGTTGATCAAATACAAAGATCGCATTGCCAGTCGGTGTGAAAGCCGCTAGGGACTGTCTTTAGTTTTGGAAATCTCTTTTTAAAAGGTTTATGGAGAGTGTAAGTTTTTTGTTTTTGGAGAAATTTGGTAACATGTTCCATTTTAATTTTTGGATTTACCTTTCCTGCTTCATCTAATATTTTATTAATCCCCGCAAAACTTGCCGGAGATTTGAGGTCGTAATAAACTTTTGATAAAATTTTGTCTATCGATTTGACCATTTTTTTCCCAAATACTTTTTATTTGTTCCTATTTATGTGTTCTCACGCATTCCGACTCGGGGTGCAAGCGCCGGAAGTGGGAGGGGTCAAAAGCGGCCATATCAGTATCACTGTTTCCTTTACCTTCTGGCGCTCAGTTGTCCTTCCTTGGAGCGTGAGGAAGGAAAAGGTTTGGAAGGGGAAGAGTTTGGGGCGGAAATCTTGGCCCCATGCTGCTGTTGTTTACTACCTTCACTTGATTTATGGAATAAAATTTTTTAAGAAATTCTTTTTAATTGTTAAAGGCCGAAAATTTTAAGCATAATCTAATTTTACACAAATGTGAAATAATGCGCCATAAACCATATTCAACAATTGTTCTAAACGGATCATTAAGTTTGATGGACTTTTCAAAACGTTTAAATAATTTTGTTTATCTCAATAACAACCCCTTGGGGGATTCCAGTCAAAATTGGTTGAAATCATGCGCAAAAAGCCCCAAGTTCAACGATTACGATCTTCATTCACATTCTTGGCCATTCGGTCAGTCAACATTTGCGTTTTTTAATTTCTCTGCGCTTAACGGAAATTGAGAGTTGGCCGGGACCGGGATTTTTGGGAAAAATCTGGACCGAGACCGTGAAAGCCGGGATCGGGACCGGGATCAGCATTTTGAACCGGGATCGGGACCGGGAAACGGGAAAAACCGGGACTGGCAATAAAATTTTTTTGTTTTTTTAATGGTCAAAGGTGATTATTCAAAAATATTTTCCCAATTGTCTTCAACTTCAATTACCTCATCTTCCATTTTTTTGACAATTCTGCTTTACTTCTGCTACGGGGGGGGGGGGGGGGGGGGTCGGCGGTGCGATAGGCGCCGCCGAGGAAATTTTGAATTTTCGACTCCAATTTGTTAAGAGATTTGCAACCAAAATTTTAAAAATACGGCAAATTTTTTTGGAATCTTCCAACCAAAAAATAAAATGTTGTGAATTGTATCTAAAATATTTTTAGAAGCGGAAAAATTTAAAAGGATTTTTATGATTATTTACAACACTGTAAATGTTAAGAGAAAGTCGGAAAAATAAGTACCACTCACCACTACACCATCACCAAACTCCATTTTAAGCTCAAAAATCCCATCCTTAGGGGTGTACTTTTTTCCCGGTTAGTCCCGGCTCGACCGGGACGGATCCGGGATTCCGATTTTTCAAAAACCGTGCCGGGTTCGGGACCGGGATTCCAAAAACTGGGAATTTCCCGACCGGTCCCGGTCGGGATCCCGGTCCCGGCCAACTCTAAAATTGAGTCACATCGTTGATCGCATTTTTCAATCGCAAATCTTTATAATGTTTCTGATTACTTAATGAGATATTTCAATTAATTGCATATGAGCAACAATCAAGATAGAGATCAAATATAGCAGGATCCAAATGGGTAAACAACGGTCAAAAACAGGCAAAATAGTGGTAAGATGCCCCGAGTTCTAAATAAATTTGCAATAAATCGTTCAAAAAAATATTTTGTCAAAAATAGATAAAGGGTGGCAAAAGGTTTCAAACATAGATTTATCTCATTTAATTAACCTTGATGTGTAACTTTGAATGAGGCGTGAACCAACACACAAGACAGTAATGACTTGAATACTGCTCAATATCTTAATTATCCTTTTAGCACATTTGTGAAAAATTAAAAGTTTTATATTCGCTAATTGTGACAATTGCCAGCCGTGCCGTTCGCATCAATATGCGGTTGCAGCTACCGGATGTTCGGATATTTTGCCAATCTCAATTTCCTTCTGTCGTCGCGCATCGATTTCTTCCATCCTTTTCAACTCCGCTTGGTACTTCTTGTCCTTCTTCAACTCGTCGATTCGTTAGGCTTAGGCCTAAGCCGCCCTGAGATGAACTCCTAAGCTCTAGACGGCTTAGGCCTAAGCCTAACGAACCCCAAACCAGTGTGGCTTAGGCCTAAGCCTAACGAACTTTTGACCAAAAAGGTCCCCCTATGGTTTTTCAAAATTTGAACTGGTTCAAAAACCGGTTTAAAGGTCGAGCCCGCTAAAATTTGCTTGTTCCATCGTTTTCCAAAAAAGCCGAAATATGAATGACGGAGCCCTTTTCAAATAATCAAATTCCCCGCAAAACTTTGATCAGTTTTCCGATCACTTCTTCATAACGTAACTTATTTTTCTCATTCTTCTCGGAATACCAATTGCTAAACGTCATCTGAGATTCACCGCGCAAATTCTCAATTTCCTTCCATTTTTGATCATTATTGCCCATTTTGTAAAGGTTAAATTCCGGTGTTACGACAATTGCGGATCGGCAATTGCGGACGCGACAATTGCGGACGACAATTGCGGACGACAATTGCGGACAAGACAATTGCGGACGACAATTGCGGACAAGATAATTGCGGACGACAATTGCGGACGACAATTGCGGACGACAATTGCGGACAAGACAATTGCGGACGACAATTGCGGACAAGATAATTGCGGACGACAATTGCGGACGACAATTGCGGACGACAATTGCGGACAAGACAATTGCGGACGACAATTGCGGACAAGATAATTGCGGACGACAATTGCGGACGACAATTGCGGACGACAATTGCGGACAAGACAATTGCGGACGACAATTGCGGACAAGATAATTGCGGACGACAATTGCGGACGACAATTGCGGACGACAATTGCGGACAAGACAATTGCGGACGACAATTGCGGACAAGATAATTGCGGACGACAATTGCGGACGACAATTGCGGACGACAATTGCGGACAAGACAATTGCGGACGACAATTGCGGACGACAATTGCGGACAAGACAATTGCGGACGACAATTGCGGACGACAATTGCGGACAAGACAATTGCGGACGACAATTGCGGACGACAATTGCGGACAAGACAATTGCGGACGACAATTGCGGACAAGATAATTGCGGACGACAATTGCGGACGACAATTGCGGACGACAATTGCGGACGACAATTGCGGACAAGACAATTGCGGACGACAATTGCGGACAAGACAATTGCGGACGACAATTGCGGACAAGATAATTGCGGACGACAATTGCGGACGACAAAAACGTTATAAATAAGCTGGGATATCACTTAAATATTTTCATGATTTAAATTAGATTGATTAACAAAATGCGGAACTTTATATTTGTTACTAAGAAATGTTTATCGGTACAAATAATGCACAGGAAGCATTTCACTTGGCATTGAAAAAACAATTTAGCAAAGAGCATCCTCCTTTATCTCGGCATGCAACAAATATGTTAAAAATATTTTGTAAAATTATTTTTAGGCTCATTAATGTTTAAAAAATGAAGAGAGAATAGTGCAAGATCGGATTCGAGAGTACGAAATCGACAACACGCGAGGAATCAATCTTCGATCAGAAATGCTTCCTGTGCATTATTTGTACCGATAAACATTTCTTAGTAACAAATATAAAGTTCCGCATTTTGTTAATCAATCTAATTTAAATCATGAAAATATTTAAGTGATATCCCAGCTTATTTATAACGTTTTTGTCGTCCGCAATTGTCTTGTCCGCAATTGTCGTCCGCAATTGTCTTGTCCGCAATTGTCGTCCGCAATTGTCGTCCGCAATTGTCTCGTCCGCAATTGTCGTCCGCAATTGTCTCGTCCGCAATTGTCTCGTCCGCAATTGTCGTCCGCAATTGTCTCGTCCGCAATTGTCGTCCGCAATTGTCGTCCGCAATTGTCGTCCGCAATTGTCGTCCGCAATTGTCTCGTCCGCAATTGTCGTCCGCAATTGTCGTCCGCAATTGTCGTCCGCAATTGTCTCGTCCGCAATTGTCGTCCGCAATTGTCTCGTCCGCAATTGTCGTCCGCAATTGTCTCGTCCGCAATTGTCGTCCGCAATTGTCGTCCGCAATTGTCTTGTCCGCAATTGTCGTCCGCAATTGTCTTGTCCGCAATTGTCGTCCGCAATTGTCGTCCGCAATTGTCTCGTCCGCAATTGTCGTCCGCAATTGTCGTCCGCAATTGTCGCGTCCGCAATTGCCGATCCGCAATTGTCGTACCGCCTAAATTCCAAAAGATTCCATTCGACAATTTTTGTAAAATTTAAATGGGCATAATTCCAATTGCCATTTTTTAATATTTGTTTAATTTCCTCGATAATTTCAGAAACAATTTGTCGCATTTCTGAAGGAATTTATAATTTTAACAAAAATTTTTTGAAATATATATTTTTTGAAAACGTTGTTAAATTATTCAATTAGTGTAACCGTTGTTTGCACTGAAGTCGATGTTTAGGACTTTGCCAATGTTTATCAAATTTTCATCAAAATATTTTTTGACATTATTTTCTATTCTAAAAATATTATGGCAACAAAAATCCGATTAAAACGAATTTTACTTACGCATAATTTTTGCATAATTCCTCTTTTACCAAAATGAAATGGCCAATTGCAATTTCAATTGACTCAATTTTTGGAATTTTGTCCCCCGTCGCCATTTCCTCCAATAAATATTCAACAAAATGTGCCAAAAAGCAATATTCATTTTCAATATCAATTTTTATTTGTTTAATTGGTTCTTGAAATTGTTTTATATATTTTAAAATTCTAAACAATAATTCTGAGTCCGATGATTTCAGCCAAATTTCATATTTATTGGCATCATCTACAGGAAGTTCAATTTTGCCAAGTTTCTGCGCCACTTTCAAAATTTCATAAAATGTTGGGGTGCAGTTGGACAATGAAAACAGAATTTTGGAGTTTTCTGTTAAAATTAGTTTATTGAATATTTTTGATTTAATTTAAAAACATTCACACTCACTTTTGACTTTTTGCTGCCGTAACTCATTTATATTTTCCGCTTGTATATAATCGGGCAATTTCCAATTTGGCAAATTAATTTCCACAATTTCGTGTGAAATGTTTATTTTAAATTGAAAAAAACTAAACAAATTGATTGAAAAATTTTTATTAAATGCAAAAAACGAAAATTCATTTTCTTCAAAAATGATCCCCGTAAAGTCGGCCATTTAAAAAACTTTTATTTACCTGCAATTCTCTATCGCATAAAGCTCCATCAAGTTACAAGCGAATTTAAATGCCTTCAAATATTTTTCCGCCAAATCCGATCTTTGAATTTGCAACGATAAACGAAATGCCAAGGAAAAAAGTAATTCGAAAAGTTGCTTATTTACTTTGTTGAATAGAATTATCTTTTTTCGTCTAACAAATTTAAGTTGCTCTGTTGACGCGACGTTTTGCATTGTTTCGACAAAGTCCGATTCCTCACCAATTTGGCAAATTGACGCCGATTTACTTTAGAATTATAAGTAATTAGAATTTTAAATTTCAAATTGTTTAATCATTTAAACAAATTAATTAATTAATGTCAATTAAGCCAAATTAAATTAGAGCTTGAGAAAGGAAAGGTTCGAAACGAAATATTGAAAAGTGTAGAAAATAAAAAAACTATAATTAATTTGTTCAATTAATAAAAAAAATATTTCTCTTATTCTCGCGCTCGATTTCCCTTAGAATTTTGTTAAAAATTACTTAATAATTATTATTAATAAAATTGGTCTTTAAATTTTTTAGTTTAATATTAAGAAAAATGATTGTTACAGCCGGAAATCAATCCACAGAATCACGATGGACAGGCAAAGCGTTATCCAACACACCATGTACTTTCTTTACCACCCCCAACCATTTCCTTTTTTTAAACATTTTTTGACTTTTTTCTCCTTTAGACTTCTCCAACTCGGAAGATAGCTCATTGGAAAGCCAAGGGTGTCTAGTTTCGAAAACATTACAAAAGCAGTTGCGTTACTCCCCGCAAAGTTGGGCTGGGAGAGTCAAAAAATGAGCTCATGACCATTTTTTGAGGTTTTCTCAAAAATTCCTGAACCTAACTGCAATTCCAAATTTTCCCAATGATGGCCAACCAAAATAATGGTGGGTCTTGGGAAAGGAACATTTTGATGCCGCTTATTTTGAAAGATTTTTCTTTTTATAGAACTCTTATATAAGGGAATTTCTTAAGAATTGTCGACCTTTTGGTTAACGTCGTATAAAGTCGTTGCAAAAAGTGTTCAGCCAACTTTGGGGGGAATGACATTAATTGGTCCTTTCCGTCGTATTTCACTTCGCCAGAATATTTTTGGAGCGCTTCAAAAAATATTTGACCAAATTTTGGAATATTTTCTCCCAATTCCCACAAATTCCATTTAAATTTGCATGCGATTGTGCAACTGTAGTCCCCAATTATTTGATTCAAAAACGTCAAAAGTTCGTTTAATATTTTCTTTTTTCTTTCAAAATTTTCTTTAAAATATTTCAATTTTTCAGCATTTTCTGTATCGCGCCAATCATAATTCAGAATTTGGAGTAACATTTTAAATTCATCTGAATTAAACAGTCCATTTGTGTTTGAATAATCGTTATTTCTGTCGGAGTCCATTTCAATATCAACAACAATTTTGCGAAATGTTTCAGCAAATTGTCTCACTTCTTAATCAGCGTAATTATATTAATGGTATAAATAAAAGTAATATTAATTAAATATTTTTATATTTACAAAAATGACTAATTTAATAGTTAAAATATTTCAATTAAAAAAACCCGCCTTTGCATTTGTCGTCGTCTATTTGGATGACTTTTGGGTAATTTTTTAGCGGTTCATTGAACAATTCGAGCTTATGCGCGCGAGACTAAAATAAAAATTAATTATGTCAATCGGAAACCGCTTTTGATTTCACAGAAAATATAGAGACAATTTTGACAATACAATTTAAAATGCCGTAGAAATTTTTGCTGAACCAAAAAATCTAACTTTTGCAGAGTTGAACAGTAAGTTTTATGCTCCCAAAACATATAAAATTGGGGCTGATCAGCCGTAAATTCTTAAAAATTTAGACTAATCTGATTGGTTATTTACCACGTCAAGGTCAGAGAAAAAAACATTTTTGTATTCATCCCTTTTAATTTCATAGTAATTAGTGAAGTCGGAATAATTGAACATTACACGCCCATGCAATGCTTGACCAAAATCGAGCAATGCGTAGTGAAGCAGCAGTTTCTCATTTGACTTTGGTGCTGGTTTAGTTGTAATTTATTAAACAATTATTAAAATTCGCTACTTTTATGTTAATGGGACTCCAGGCAGGACCAAATAAGCCGATCAAAAGAACAATATTTAGGGGTTACCGTGTCGCTGATCACCAAAATCATCAAATAAGTACGACGGTTCGGTACAAAAAAAATTACCCGAAATTGGTTCAAAAATTTGAGTAATCGTAAAAGCAAAATAGCCCCCTAAATATGTAAAAAAGTAAAAAGGCCCTTACAGTCGTTCGATAAAGTCTCTGGCGTTCTTTTTCCAATGATTTCAACAAAGTACTGCTTCACAAATGTGTAAAGTGCCGGCGGTTGTTGTTCAACTTCGCGAACATTGCTTTTATCGTCCATTCTTTTTAAGTAATTTAAAATTGTTTCGAGCAATTTGTACACTTCAAATGATGCCAATGAAAAGTCGGAAAGCTTCAGGACAAATTTGAAATTGTCTGGAATTGGCGAAATGATTTAATTTGGTTGTGAGATTTTTAATGCCAATATTATACCAGCATATTGATTGTGTTCCGTTGTATATTGTGTAATGTTTTCCAGAATATGACTCATTTTAAATGGGAATATTCTTAAATTTTATGAACAATTAAGGTTGTAGAAATTAATGACTAAGGATCGGTTTATATGCTCCAAAATGGCAAAATCCGTTCCTTATTAATGACTATACCCATTGGACCAATTAGTGTCACTTTTTGTCGACAAAATTTTATACGCCGACAAAAGAGTTTCCATTTGCCAGTCGCCAATAATTTTCCCATATAATGGAACCGAAAATCTAAAAATAAGGCATTTTTAATCTCTCGAGAAAAAAAACCGACATATAAGACATGAGAAGCCGCACGGCAAATGAGAAAGTCAACATCAAAAGTTGTTCCACCACTGCCCGGGGCAATGGCTCCTCCGGGCACAAAATATTTTTGTTGAATTCATTGGCAATATGCCGCTCCATTAATTGGTCATAACGGAAATATTCAAGCAATTTAAATGCAATGGCGCCAAAACCGACTTTCAAATTCGGGAAAGCGTCTTCTGAATTGCCATTGACCACCCGAAAATAGGCAATTTCCGATGCATATTTAACAAATGATATAAAATAGCAATTTTCTCTTCTCATCGGTAGGATCGCGTCTTTCCTGGTCATAATTTTTGTCAATTCCATCAATAAATTGTCCAAATAATTGGACGTTATTGGCAGAGTTTGTCAAATCCCATTTGTAAGGAGTCGAACAAACGAAATAATTTATAGAAATTAAAATCAAAATAAAAGTGAAAAAGTTTGCAGCTTCCATCATTTTCTAAAAAATAAAAAATAGGTAATTAAAACATTAATATAAAAGGCTAGGATTTTTAGGGTTTTACCTATTTTTTCTGCAGCTTTGTTTTGACGAGTTATGCACGAAAAACATGATTTGAGACTACCCGAGCCTAAAAAAGCCGATTTTGGGGTTTTCGATCCTAAAATATTACCGATCCTATTTCAGATTTGAAGATTTTTTGAGCCTATTTTGGTATTTTTGCCGACTTTTTTGAAATTTTGTGCCTATTTTGAGCTTTTTTAGAAAAATTTCTTAAGAAAAATACAATAAAATTCGATTTTTTTTTTGTCAACATCCTTCATAGAATTTCTTGCTTTTTAAGCGCCTTTTTACAATTGTTTTTTTGCAAAAAGTAGCAGCCTACTGATTGGTAATTTTTAGATGTAAAAAACAAAATTTTTAAGCTATTATTGTTATTTTTACACACTTTTTTCGATCCTATTTTTGCTTATGCACCCGGTTTTTTAATCCTATTTTGGCTCTTTTTTTGTCACAGGATCCTATTTTGAGATTTTTTTATCCTAAAAGTATCAGCCCTATTAAAATATTGAAATGATGAACATTTTTGAACAACACGGTCAGTGGTTTAAATCACAACAAAATTCACACAGACAACGGACAAAATAATAATAATATAAATAATAAAATAAAATGCTTTCTGCTTTTATGCGGCTTTCAATCGATGTGGATGTTTATTTATCGTTGAAAATAAACTCGATGAAATTCACATAAATTTGAGGGAATTTTAAGCTTCACCAATTCCAAGGGAATTCCTGTATAGCCAGCCACCACATCTGGAAAGGCAGCCATACATAATGCTTGGCATTGATGTCTGGCACGAGCTTAAAGTTTGGCCAATCATCCAACAATGAGGTCCCCACAATAAGTAACAAAGTTCTTTTTTGCAATTATAAGGAACAAATTTAAAAAAATTTTCGGATCGAAATTTAAGCGACGCGCTTTAACCAAATCAAACATTTTTGATATCATTCGAAAGCATGCAATGGGCAAAAAACTTTTGAAAAGCGCCCCATTTGCCTTTTTTACGAAACGACCAGCCCTATTTTGGCGTTTTTGCGTTTTTAGACCCTATTTTGGCATTTTTGCCCAAATTTCTTAATAAAAATGCAATACATTTTTCCAAAAATTTTTAAGAAAAAAATGCAATAAAAACGAAATATTCTCCTAAAAGTCAAAATTTTGTTCAAATTAAAAATGCACCCCTAAAAAAAGACTTTTTCTCGGACCAAAAATGCAACCCCAAAGATCGTCATTTTTCCTAAAATTTTGTATTTGATATTTTTATAAAAGTTTAAAAACGTGTGAAAAATATTATACTACACTTGTAAGAAGAAAATTAATAAAGACTGATGGTTTTTAAAGGTTTTAACGCAAAAATTGACTGGATTTAGTCAGTTTTAGCACCTTTTTTAGTCCCTATTTTGGCACTTTTTGGGGTTTTTAGTCCTATTATATGCCCCTATTTCACGTTTTTTAGTCCGTAAAAATCTCGGCCCTAGTGATTATGCTCTTGAGGACAAATCGATTTAAGGGGGAAGAAGTTGATCAATAGTTGAGTATCCCAACATAAAGAACAACTAAGAATGAAAGGCCGCGTAGCGGAAGAGAGCATGCGACGACGGATCAATTAGTGGGCGGCACACCGACCACGCGAAGCGCTGGCGCAGTTGACGCTGTCAGCTTTATGTTTCTTGACCCAAATTACCCCTACCCTTCAGGGGCGAGCTGTTCGGGGATTGTTGGGGACGGCATAGCCATGGGTCGGGCACGTCGGGAATGGGACTGAACTTAATATATTTTTATTTAATTACTATTTACGAGGAGGATCTAAATCGATGATATGTGTTTTTCTGGCCATGCCACTTTCATTCGTTATTCTTCGGCAGCGCACACACTTTGAGCAGCTTGAAATGGATACACGGGTGCTGCTGTTGCTTGTTGGCCGCTTGTTGACCGCCCTTGGCACCACCAGCCGCTTGTTGGTTTTGCCCTGCCGCACCACCAGCCGCGTGCTGATTTTGCCCTGCCGCACCACCAGCCGCGTGCTGATTTTGCCGTGCCGCACCACCAGCCGCGTGCTGATTCTGCCCTGCCGCACCACCAGCCGCGTGCTGATCTGTGCCAGTAGCCGCTTGTTGGTTTTGCCCTTCCACCACCAGTGGGGTGCACTGTTCCGCAAACGGACATTTCGTGTACGCCTCCAACAGTTGCAGGAACGGCTCGCACTCATGCTAAGATTTCGCACAAATCAAAAATGGTTCTAATCAGTATAATGTGTGATACTCGAGAATGTCTGTGATCATTTGGAATGTGAAGTCAAAAATTAAATAATTAATTTTGATCATTCATTAAAATAATTTAATTAAATCACTAACCCGAAGCTCTTCAGGCAGTTCTTGTATAATTTGAAGCGACTTCTTCACTTTGTCAATGAATGAAACGGAGCCGTCCAAAAAGAGCTTTTCGAGCTAAATTAAAATTCGCGCCATCTTTCGGCTACTTTAATTAAATAATTAAAAAAAGCAAACATTCTGATTACGAAAAATCCGCCAATTTTTGTAAATTCCCGAATTTAATACCGGATTTTTTGCCAAAAAGGCCAAAAAGTCCGGGATCCGGCATGCCGATTACATCCCTGGCAATCACCTCGTCAGCAGTCTCTTTTGCCTTGGACGAACTCAGCTTTTCCTTTGCAGAATCCATGTCACGCTGGAACTGTTCGTCAGTCACATTCGCCTTCTCCAGTGCACTGTTGATGCTTTGCTAAAATGAAAACACAAAAATAATATTTAATATTGTATACTATATAAATTTTGTCTAAAATTGAAAAAATCTGAAATTACAAAACCATGCCTGCAGGTTGCCGCCCTCCTCCTCTGCCAACACTTTGAAGGCCGCAAGTTGCTGGGTATCCGGATCGTGCATATACTTGCCCGCCGTGTCCAGCAACTGCTCAATATCGTTAGGCTCCAAATTCAGCGTCACGGTTGGCGCCACCATATCAGCATTTGCAAAAGAGCACGCTGCTGCAGCAACAACAAATGGTAAGAGCGTGAATAGAAACATTGCTTCTTAAGTCGGGATAGAATTTGAGCTGAAACTCAAGACTCGAAAATGACAAATCCCAATTATAACGTCTTTAAAATAACGAGGAAAATTTTGTTTATTCAAGAAAGAAAATGTTCTTCTTAAATAGCGGAAGCATCGGTGCGCGGTTGGTTGGTCCATGATCAGTAGTGATCAGAGTGATGAGTGTTATTGGGATCAGTGAAAGGCGCACAACAAAAACAAATTATAAACAATTTACACATTACTGGGGAAAGGTTAGCAAGTTGTTTTGCAGGTTATTGCTGTGCAGTCAACACTGGAACAAGTTATGCTGAGGTGTCCTAAAATGTGTCAATAGAAATGAAAGAAAATAAATTTAATTATCTACTTAAAAGAATCGGGATTTTTTTAAATGTATCTAATATCTTTAGTAGGACTGCGAGTTTTAATTTTCTGCTTTTTGTGGCTCAGCCCTTGTTAATTCTCCGATTTTTTTTGTCTCGGATTATCAATAGCGACAATGCCACACCGGGAAGTGCTGCTTCTCCAGCTTCTGCTCTTGCTGAGCGCTGCGGTTGTGCTGCTGCACGCCGGCTGCACGACCGTGGCGGACTCGGCCTGTGACCGGGGCGCCTGGACGGGCTGTCTGTTGTGGGGCGAGGACACCAAATGCGGGCACACGTCCAACATCGGCGCATACAACACACAGCTATGGCATGCGATTCGCAAATTTATTTTTATTTTTTGATTTTTAATTTGTTTATTATTTTTAAACTATACGACAAATTTGTTGCTCAGGCGAAGCTGTGGCTTTCTCTGTGCCGGTGTCGACGTGTGCTGCCCGGAACATTGACGACGAAATAAATATGCATGGGAATGATTTCATTTGCGTGAATATGGCACAAGAAATCCACAAATTAATTAATAAGCATCATTAGCGCCATTGTCTTTGCTATTATTTAATCAAATGCATAATTTTTTTCACAATTTATAATTGATGCATTATAAACCATTTCTTGGGTTGAGTAAAGCTGATCCGCGCAGAAAGGCGTTGGTCAGATTTCCCACCCCCGTATTTTAATTAACAAAAAATTTTCATCGTTTTTTGGGTCGTCCCCGATTGCGATCCCCGTTATGGCCAACCCCGACCTCCCCGACCGCCGCTTTATTGGCTTAAAAATCAATCTTTTGACCCGAACGTCTCGCTAGGGTTGGCGTCAATTGTTAGCATTTTGCCGCCAAGATAAAACGGAACAAAAGCGCACTGGCGGTCAGCGGGAGATCCATCAAAGAAAGGGCTTAATTGACGATCATTTCCATGGACAAGAGAATCCGCTGGATGCTTATGCACTCGGAAGGAGATGAAAGCCGAAAACTTTGTAATGATAGCAAGAGACTCCACAGGAAGGACATTTGGCTCAATTATTGTTAACGAGGCTTGTAATTTTACTAAATTTCCATAAAATTTAAGAAAATTATTTAATTTAACATTTTTAAATGTCGTTATTAGTTATTGCAAGGTTCCAAAATGATAGGTTTTTAAAAAAATGTATTGTTTTCAGCTCGATGGGCTTTTTTTGTACCGATTTTTGGGGTTCAGAGGATTTTTATGCCACATCTTCGGGCAGCGCATCAGCAAATCATTTATACATCTATGTAAACGGGCAAGACTACACAGGCTAAAAACCGTGAAACCCGTGGCCCGTATAAAACCCGGGTGGGCCCGAAAAAGCACGAATTACGGACTACGGGCCTGTGAAAACCCGTACGGGCCCCCCTGGCCCGTGTCTGACCTCATTATGTATTTACATCAAAAATGCTGAAAGAATGATGTGTATACTGTAGTTGATGTATCATTGTCCGCCCGACACCCGTGGCCGGAAAATGCGACACCACAAAATGTTTTTAAAACCAATTTGTATTATTTTAATCTTTCAATAATAAATTATGTCATTGGCAGGTGGCCAAACTTTTCGTCAATGAATGTTTTGCAAAAGGTGTTTGATGTTTATGCTTACTATCCGTCGCCGGTTGCCCTCTTTGTTTCAACATGTTTTTTCGCGAAAACTTCGCCGGGGGAGGGGACAACATTTGAATAACAAACAAAAATAAGTTGGATATTAAAGGGGGGAGGGGGGGGATTCAACGCCGGGGGGGGGGGGGGGTTGGGATTCAACGCCGGGGGGGGGGGGGGTTGGGATTCAAGGCCTGAGGCGGGGGGGGGGGGGGTGGGGTAATGGCCTTCCTGGCAATCTTTGTTTTCCTTTATTTGCCGAATCAAACATTCATCTGCCGTTTCTGGGAGTTTGGGTCGATGTCTCTGAATTAAATTGTCAACAAAAAGTTAAAATGATCATTTTTATTATTTGCCAAAATCTTCACTGAAACATTTTGTCCGGATTGTCTGTGCCCCGGGGGTACCGGGTTTAATATGTCAAAATTAAGTGTTTGATTTGTGTTTGTTTTTAAATCCCCAAATTTCTTTATTTATTTATTCAGAAATTTTTGATTAAAAAATGTTGAGACGAATCAAAAAGTACGAACACCGGCTGTCAGATGGACGGGAACTTATTTATTACGATGACGCCGACACAAAATTGGATGCCAACCGAAGAGAAGACGGACGTCAGCCTTCGCAAAGGCCGCCAACGGCACGGATGCGCCAAGTAAATTTATTTATTTATTAATTTTTAAACATTTTAATATTTTAAATGGTTCAACGTTGCGCTCGCTCTCTGCTAAACTTTAAATTGTAAAACGAATTTTAATTTTATGACAGAGTTTTTATCTTTTACAAAGTTAAAAAGAAAACTGGTAATCTATTTAAAAAATATTAGTTTAGGTCGGGGTCCGATTATTCCGATTCTTTAGTACTGGACCAGATCAGAATAAGCTTGAATCTCATATATATCTGATCAGCTTTTAATTAAATCACAAGATAAAATCAAATAAATGCCGTGCATAATTCGGATCGGATCATTTGAGTGACGCACAATCACCGTTCAGGACCCGCTGATCGGCGATTGGGTGTCCATTGCGGTCGCTCGCCAAAATCGCGCCTTTCTGCCGCCGGCCGAGTCTGACCCGTTGGCGCCGCAATCTGCCGTGAATCCCGGCGCCGAAATCCCGTCCTGCTACGACGTGGCCGTGTTCGAGAACAAAACGCCCGCCTTCGGCCCGTTGCTGGAACCGCCGGCGTCGTCGCCGCCTCAGGGCTTGACCGAACTTGGCACAATTGGACTGGGCCGAGAGATGACTTCGGTGGGGGCTGCACATGGCAAAATGCCAAAAATATTTGAAGATTTGGTTCTGGTTCTTAATGCCTAAAATTTAAAAGTTAAATATATTTTAACATCTTCAGTTAAAAAAGTAATAATAAAAACGCATAATTTTCATAAATAAGAAAATATTAAGGTCGGGCGATGTGAAGTTGTCTGTTTTACGCCTGAACATTCCGGCTCTTTTGGCACATTGAGTCCTTCCCGGGCACGGACAATCATCGAGGTGTTCGCATATTTTCAACATTTAAATTTAACTATTTTATTTTATTCCTCAAAATTTGCCATAATTTCAAATTTTAATTTCCAAGGCCTGGGCTGATCGGACCGCAGCATTGTCGGCCATCCCGAACATTCAGCAAATATTTCCATTCGGAAATTGTGGCGAAGCCGTGACGCTGCACCATCCGCACGGCCAAATCTACGCTTACCCGTACATTACGCCAAGAACCCAGGCGTTATTTGCTTCTCTGGACAAATACGGTAAATTAAAGCAATTTTTTGTGTACGGTTTATTTGTTCTACGGACAGATCACAAAAAAATACTACAATTGAATCTAATTTTGTTTCCATTTCTCAAATAAATAACGTAATTGCGATGATCATTAATTAATTTCAAAAAATTTCGAGTTGGTCGGCGAACCCGGCGATGACGACTAATCAGTAAATTTTGACGTTTGCTCATTTATTGGGTTAAATTTTTCAATCCGTCATTTTCAAGACGTACCTTGGCTAACATTTATAAAAAATTTTTCGATGCCATCGGTTTTCAGGGCCATCTCTGTTTGCGGACATTTTGCTTTTTGAGCAGTCCGGCGAGCGGGTGGTGCTCGCCGGCGACCATTGGACCGCGTTTGTGCCGTTCGCCGCCCGGTGGCCCATTGAAGTTCACATTTTGCCGCATCGGCATATCGCCGACATGGCCGCAACGTCGGAGGTGGAACGTGCCGAATTAGCCACCGTTTACCTGCGCGTACTGCGCGGCATCGACGCGCTTTACCCCGACGGCACGCCGACGCCGTACAACGTCGCATGGCACCAAGTCTGAGAATGAGACGATCCGTACTATAAAATTCAATCAGGCCCCCGTCCATGTTCGTCGTGACGAAATCCGGCTGATGTGCCAAATCACGTCGCCCCGTCGGGCGGTGGACAAGCTGAAGTTTGTGGCGGGCTCCGAGGCGGCCATGGGCGCCTGGGTGGGCGACATTTTGCCAGAACTGGGCGCCAAGCGCTTGCGCGAGGCCATTCAACGTGCGGACGTCGAAAACTCTGTTGGCATTTTGCCGGAGGACATCGGAGGCATTGGACAAGAAGCCTAAAAAGATAAAAATTGTGAATTGTTGGCTCAAGGGCATAAACAATGAAAATCTGTTGCAATAAATATTTATTTAAGATAAAAATAACATCGATTAAGAATGTGTTTTTTTGATTAATACTTTTCCCGCGTTGTTTGAATGGGCCTTGTCGAATGGAAACCAAATTAAATATTGGTGGTTGCATTGTACGTAAAAAAGCATTGCAGTCAATTAAACCTTCTAACAACAAAACTGGGAACAAAATTAAAATAAAACTATTATTTCATTATATTTTAAATGATCATCGAATTCAATTGGCACCTTGCGGAGCATAATATCAATGCAGTTTGAACTTTAATCCTGCAAAAACATTGATTTTTGCAGAAATTTAATAGGGGCTGCAGTAGAAAAAAGGGATGTGCTTTTTGGGTAATTTATTGCAATTCAAAATTTTTGAAAACCTCAAAAAACAAATTAGGTATTGAAAATTGCCTAAGGTAATAGCGATCGTTTGCTGATTGTAGTCAATACTGTAAATGCAAATGTGAGACAAGGGAATGAGTTGTTCTTTGTTCACCCATCAACTGCAGCGCGTCCATCCAACTTTCATTTATAAACAACCGTACATATCAGGGATGTGTATCGTATCGTATCGTAATCGTAAATATCGTAATTTAGAGCCATATCGTATCGTATCGTATTTTCGCTAAAAATCACCCGTATCGTAATTTTTGAGGCCCCAGATTCGGGAGGAGGGTCGGCGGTGCCGCTAGGCGCCGCCGAGAAATTTTTGAATTTTTTACTCAATTTGTTAAGAGATTTTCATCCAAAATTTAAAAACACGGTACTTTTTTTTTGAGGGAAAATGTTGATGAAATCTGTTAAGAAAGTTTGTCCAAAAATTACAAATTTTGCAAACTAAAAGAGTCCCCCTATGGTTTTTTTTCTCAAAAAACATTTTGGGAGAGACCCCCCCCCCTGCATATGCACCTGCCTGAAACCCTATAAAAAATTACCGTATTTTTAATTTTGGTTGCAAATCTGTTAACAAATCGAGTCAAAAATTCAAAATTTTCTCGGCGGCGCCTATCGGCACCGCCGACCCCCACCCCCAGGTAAAGCAGAATTCTCAAAAAGTTGCACTTTCATTGAGAATTTATTAAGAATTAAATTTAAAAAAACTGGAAATTTCTACCGAAAAAAATTTTTTTTTTTGAATTTTGAACACGGCTAGAAAAAAAATCGTATCGTATCGTATCGTAATATCGTAATTTTGGCCGTATCGGATATCGTAAAAAAAATCGTATCGTATTTTGGTGTATCGTAAATATCGTATATCGTGTATCGTATTTTGAGGAGACGATATCGACATCCCTGGTACATATATGTCACTCTCAACTTTTCATTCTTATCATTCATTCATCCATCCATTCATTAAATATTTTGATTGAAAGAATGCTTAACACTTAAAATTAATTCTTTTCAAAATTTTCGAGATCCGCCACGGAATTTCCTCCCTTTTCAATATTTGAAATGGCAGAGCTTTGTCCGCTTGTAACCAACCTATTAGGGATTTGTACGGGGGAAAGGGCTAATTTCAAATATTTTTGGCAAAAATATGAGGATTGTGTTGAGCTTGCACTAAATGTGTGTCAACGGATCGCCTCATGCAATTTCGGTGTTTAATAGCTCCAGGCAACTCGAAACAATTTCATGTCAAAAACAGCCTGATCTAAAAAAAGTTCGGTTGTTTGTTTTTTATCCGAATGTGGTATTTTCGTCTTAAATATTTGGAATTTGTCAAAAAAAAACTTCAAAAGTTCACCAGTTCCCGTAAAATAATTTTGTCCATTTCTGAAATTTTGGGATAAATAAATAAAATTGTTCAAAATACAGAAGATTTGCAGCGTCAATAATAACCTAGCATGTCGAAATCAGCCTCTTTGGTAGATCGTATGAAGCTTTTGCTGGAAATGGGCAATCGTGCTGACGTTCATTTTTCTGTTGGGGGCAGGAGGAAGAAAAAGTGGTGAGTTTGAGCAGATGTTAGATTTATGGGGATGTGACTTTATTTATTAAATTATTGTGGCATTTTGTTCCTTATTGATGTAATCTCTAAGCCCCGCCCCTTTTGTTTCCAATGTCCTTTTCCGTCCCTTTCATTCACTTTTACTTCTGTTTTTCTTATCGATATCGCCGTTTTGAGTGCGAGTGACCGACATAGTGTTTCGTCGTTAATAAATATTTGTGTGCGAGTGGAAAGTATCGGAGCTCATTACCGAAAGGCGCCCTGATTGACCCACCAGAGTGTATCGCCTCCAATTGAAGAACCCCTTTTTTTTACTATACAGATTTCAATGAACAATAAAGAATGTCGGATTTCTAATTTGGTGTCGTTATGTATAATAAGGCGGGGGCAAATTAAAAAATTGATTTTATGGGTTTATTTTCCCCTTGAGGGTTTATAAAATTGACACTATGATTGACAGTTTGGTGAGTGTATCGTTTCTTCCACCCCTCCGAAAAGCCAGATTTGCTGCTTTTCCGGCACATGCCCCCGGGCATATTTCAAGCGGACGACGCAGGTTTCATCGATTTCGACGTGAACTCCGGAACCTCCAATCAGCACTGGGCGGTGACCTATATATTCGGCACACACGTCTCGGAAAAAATTTGTCCAGTCACAGATTGTGTGGCTGCTGAGCCCCCCCCCCCGTTTCACGTTGCAGCTGCTCGTACGTTCCGTAATGCTGACAACATGTAGGAAAGAATGAAAATTTGCTTTGTTGTTAAATGGCTCCCCGCAAAAAACGTGCCCTGGAGGAAGCCAATCTCTTTACGGCACTCCTTACGAGTGCACCGCCAATTGCCTACGCAGAAGTCAAGTTGCGAAAGTGTGTAATTTAACGGCATCTTCTACCGTAGTTTCGACCCCCTTTTGGTGCCATTCCCGAGCCACATTCTCGGCAAGTCCGTTGACTGTGCAATAAACCTAACTCCTCCAGCCATGCATCAAATGCGTTGTCTTTCATTGCTAGCCTCTCATGCAAGTTGGCAAAAGTAAACCCTCGGAGTTGCTCAAGTGCCATTTAAATTGGTTTTTGGAATTTTGGTAGGAGAAAATCGCCGGGGGTAATAAGTAGAATTGTAAATGAGCTGTCTAAACGAAAGCCTCCTTTCCACCATTCCCCCCTCCCCTCTCCCCCCCCCCCCCTCCCCTCCTCGTTGGCTGGTACGAAAAAAAGAACAAATCGACGGACAATGGTGCGAAGGAGTAACGGGGTTTGGAATTGGAAAAAATAAATGTCAGAATCGTGATCAGCGACCCCGAAAACCCCTGGAAACGTGTTTTATATGTCTTTTAAAATAATTTGTATTTTTTCAAAAATGGGGGGGGGGGGGGTACAAACTGCAGTATTCCACCATCAACGCACCCAAAGCGATCCTCGAATCGGCCTTCGACGTGTTTGTGGCGATGCTCAAATCATGGATCGGGTGGGCAGATTTGTTTAAAAATTGAAAAAAATAATAAAATGCCTTCGATCGGTAAAGAGTGATCCCATCGTGCTTAATATTGACGCTGGGGCGTTCAAGGCGTTGCTCCGCTTTATATATGCGGACGATCAGAGT
Organism: Globodera pallida; assembly: GCA_020449905.1. Taxonomy (NCBI): domain Eukaryota; kingdom Metazoa; phylum Nematoda; class Chromadorea; order Rhabditida; family Heteroderidae; genus Globodera; species Globodera pallida. The sequence continues at coordinate 194,963 of JAIXHY010000013.1, forward strand.
GGGCTGAATGGAACTAAGGCAGTCGATGTGTTTGAAGCGGGTCAGGACTAATTTAAATTTAACAATTTTAATACAATTTTTAACGTTAAGCCAAACGTTTTGAAATCGCCGGACTTATGCAAAGATGTGCCCACCTTCCTACCAGGCGTCTGCAAAACGTTTTCTTGATGGTGTTGACGCTTGACGAGCAAGCCAGCGTGTACCAGCAGTACCATGCTCATGCTGACGCTTTTTTTTTGCGTCGACGCAATTCAGCGCCAAGCCCAGAGCGGGTTCGTTACATAGCATAGCGTTTTATATTGGTCTAAAATATCACTAAACTGTTATATTTAAAACGGTAGCGCATTTCAGACCCGTCGAATTCGACTTGACGTCTTACGCTCACAATTGACAAGCTGCCGGAGTTCGCGCAGAAGGGAGGCCCGTCGTATGGGAAGCCGGTTTACATAAGGGGCCTTCCTTGGCAAATTCTCGCGTTGGTCCGATCGAAAAGATACACGAAGGAGAGCCAGCCGCCAGCCTGGGGAAGTGCTTAGGCTTTCATGTCCAAACCAGCGATTCAAATCATGGTAAGCGTTTGCTCTTTGTTGATCTTTGCATTTGGCTTTCACTAGATGATTAGCTCAACTTGCAACCGTAACAAAGCAAAGTTTAGGAATTGATGGCTCCGGAAAATTATTTCCTAATGAAAAAAAGGATTCTGCAGCAGTATGCTTACCTAATTGTTGTTAAACACAAAAATTCCCTTTTAGTATTGTTTTAAAATTCCTCGCTTAATTTTTGTATTCAGTAAAATGTCTTCCCCAAATTTTAAAATACAAAAAGGTTCCGGCGGACGAGCCCAATTGGTGAAATGCGCTGGGGATGGCGGCATTGAACGAACCTTCCCATTTGCGGAACGATCACTTGAAAACGGATTCGGCACGATCGAAATACGGTAGTGTTTTTGTGTGTCTTTATCGTCTTTTTTCGTTCACATTTTTAAATAGAATTCTTTTTATTTTGTTTTTTGATTAAACCGAAAAGTTGAAAGGATCGAATTCTACTCCTAGATTTAAATTTGATCTAAATTAAAAATGATTTAGTTATTGCGACAATCTCGTCCTGCATATGCTCCGCATCGGACCAGTGGCTCGAGACCGCCAAAACAATTTGGCCAACAATTTGCAACAACATTGACGCATTGACAGGCTTGACAGAGCGAACCTACAAATATTTGATGCAGGAAATTTCGCCTGCCGTTTTGTCTGAGTGTCCCAAACTTCGTTTCATCAGTGCACCAGTGATGCCGCCGACGCCAACCGAGCCATCATCTTCATCGACGCCGACCAGCGAACCATTGGCACTAAATGCTTTTTAACTGGCTCCACACCCCGCAGATGGAACGCGTTCCTAAATTTGCGCGTTGCTTCTACGTAATGAACGAAATGCAGTACATCAATGACAAGAGAAAGGCTAGTTTTACTTTCGGGCATCGTTTTACTTTTTACTTGGCTAAGCCTCCTTCAAGATTTCGATTTAATTTAAATAAATACTCCAATTCCGAAAGTTAGTCACTTGGCTAATTTAAATTGATTTATAATTTATTTTTCAAATATAAAAGCCATGCTTTAATATTTCTTGTTAATGTTTTAGACCTTCCTCTATGCAACTTAGGCGGTTGGCTTCGCCGTCACTCTTTTTCCGGTTGAAATGTTTTGCAATTCGTTTAGGCCTTTTCTGAGGAGAATGGACACACCAAGAAGCAATTGAACTTGGTTCGAAGATCGCAGAAATGTTGGATTCTTCAACGCTGGCCTGTCGGTAGCAATTGGGCGTATGAGGCGGCCGATAAGCAATGGGCAAAAGAAGGAAAGGGACCAAATTGTATTTTGGCATGGAAAATGAATTTGAGTAAGAATTATATTTTAAATAAAATTAAGCCTTTAATTTGTTTAGATTTTTGGTTGAGTTTAAAATTCTAATAATATAAAATAGTTTAACCGATTTTCATAATCTTATTTTGAAGTAGGGTTCAGCCCCGACCCCTCGGGGGTGGAAAAGTCGGGGTCGGGGTTTTCGTCCTTTTGAAGACAAATAAAAAGAAATGAATATTAAATTAAATCTTTAATTTAAATAATTTTAGAGGCTGTTTGTCGGAGGAAGATAATGATGATATGGAGTACGTAATCATGTGTAGATTTTATTTTGAAGTCATAAAATGAAATGAATTTAATTAAATTTTTCATTTAAATAATTTAAGGGTGATGGACGAACGCGGTGATTTGTCGGGCGAAGACGCAGACGATGCTGATATGTGGGAGGAAGACGAGGCTGATTCAAACGATGCTGATCTGCCCGAATGATTTTTTGCTTCACATTAAAAATTTTGACACAAACATAAAATTCTAAATCTTAAAAGATATAATGGACATTTAATATCTTATAACTGTTTTTCAATGTTTTCTCAATTACCCGCCAAACCCTCGTCAAACACACAAAAAAAATTCAATTTATCGCTTAAATAACATTTAATGGGTAGATTAAGACAAAATTTAAAAAAAAAGAGGAATATTCATAAAGTTCATGAACAAATAATGTTATTACAACCATACATTTTCTCTGCTGTGTCCCTTAAACGAAAGTCCAAGCGGAACACATTGTCCTTTGGCCACAAGCGACCTTTTAGTGCTTCTTTCTCCAATTGCGCCCATCGCTTTTCATCCCACGCAATTGGACCGCGCTTTAACAGCCAAAGACGATAGTGGACGTGTTTAAATGGTCCGTCGATGCATTTAAACTTCCCGTCGATGCGGCGTTTGCCGCGCCTCAACATCCAAAGATAGTGGTGGGTGCATTTAAGTCGCTCGTCGATGCGTTTAAGCGTCAGCCGCTCAAGAGTACGTCCGTTCTCCACTTCAAAAGGCTGCCCATCAACGTGACCATCATAGAATGAGCTGCAATAAAATAATAATTGTGTTTTAAACGGAAGTCCCACTCGCAACTCTGTAGAACGACAATATAGGGAACAGAAGTGACCGCATTGATAAATGACTGAAAGAAAATATTCTTTAAAATATTGTTGTGCGAGATTTGAATCCAAATAAAAAACAAACAGGCGCACTTTCTTAATTTCTTCACCGTTCCACGCGACATTCTGCATGGACTGGAAGCAAATCAGCACTTTCGGCTGCCCATCCCTCCGGGGGGTGTGAAGCCGCATGGACAGAGCTTGCTTATTAGAAGCTTTGGCGCGATCGTTGGTCAGTGCCTCGGGGAAGAGGTTGCTGCAGTAATAAATACTAGGTATTTAATGCCAATTTTAAAAAATGCCTATTTTGCAAATTTTCTTGCCTAAAAGCAGTCCCTAATTAAGATAAACATTTAAATTACTAACTAGCGATTACGACAAAAATGGTTTATTACTTTTTTCAAAGCATGATTAGTCAAAACAAAGGGAAAATCGCAAATTTGCGAAGAGAATCAATAAATGTCCACACAAATGGGTAATTAATCTCCTAAAAAGACATTTTAATTTTTAAACAAAAAAGAAGTGAATTCAGTGAACATCGTCAGCATAATCCACAGCTTTGCGGGCAATATTCACGTTTCGTCCGCAACGGATACAATTCAGAAAAGCAAAAGCCGCGGGGCACAATTTGTTCACAACTGAAACAAATTTAATAAAAAATCTTAACAAACGGCATTTACTATAAATCTTCCTAAATTTGAGTCTCTGGGCTTTTAAAAATTAACTAAAATCGTTGGCACTCACTACGGATGATAGTCACGGCAATTTGGCGTTGCTGCTGGCCCCACAAAGCCGCCGCCGATCACATTGTTGCGCAACATGGCGTACGAGCCGCGGGAGACGCGCGACGGCTGCAAAAATGGCACCGTCGCCCGAGGCAATCCAGACGAACCAGGCCCCGGAGGGGCATCAACAACAACCTGACAATATAAAACATTAAAATGCCAACGAATAATTTTCTTGAGATCGGCATGAGAATCAGCTCTGAAAATGTTTAAGCTCAACAATTCGGCCTTTTTATTAAGGTTTCCGAGCTGGACCAAAACTAAAGTTAACAAATTTATGTTAAATAATTTGAGCTTATTTTGTCGCTCTGTTAATTTTCTTAATCGTTGTTAATGAATTGCACCAAATTTTGCTGTTGTTGTGGTTTGGACAACAAAACTTGTTGTGCAGGACGTTGAATGACGAGCTGTGGTTGTTGCTGTGGTTGTGCTGCAGGTACTGCTTGAACTTGTTGGGAGGGCTGTGGCTGAACATACACAGTTTGTGGCTGTTGTTGAGGTTGTAGCTGCTATAAAACATAATTTGAGAAAGCTTTTGTTTTAAAATTGATTTCAATACCTGCTGCTGGCCTAAAAGCTGGGCTTGTGGCTGAAACTGTTGTGGAAGTTGTACAACAATTTGTTGGGGCGGAGCAACCGCCGGTTGTTGTTGGTTAGGAGATTGTTGGACCTGAGAAATAAAAGAAAACAATTACTAAAATCTCTAAATAAATTGTATTTAAAAAAGGTATTCGTATACTGGTCAAAGTATTTACAAAATTTGGAGGTATTACGCCTGGACAAAAACTGTAATATTTGTCTAATATAAGTATTAATCTTTTTTGTTTGCCTTCCTACCTGAATTTGTTGCGGTTGTGCTGCAGGTACTGCTTGACCTTCTTGGGGTCGGAACTGCGTGGCCGGTACCGGATAAGCGGGCTGCGGTCCGTTCTCGGCACCTTTCAACGTCAGAATTGTTGCTTGTTGTCTTGCGTTAACAGGTGGCAGGAAAGTGCCCTGGCCGGTGACGTAGACCTGGGCCGGAACGGACACTTGCTTACCTAAAAATGGAAAAAATGTGTTTTTTAACATATTTTACAAAAATATGAATTTTAATGCTCACTCGGGCCAACAATTGGGACAAGTCGATATCCGGACGAAATGGGTCCGCCCGAAGACAGCACAACACGACGCGGCAACACAACATTCGCTGACGGCGTACGTCTTGGAATTGTCGGGGCGGCACGTGCGGTCACAATACGCAGACGACGGCTTGCATGGGGAGGCGGTTGTGGGCTAGGCTTCTTCTTCTAGAAGAATTCAAATGTGATCAATAAAAAAGGTAATCAAAAATCGAATAAAGAAAAGATCAATGATCCCAAAGGATAGGGTCAAAACATCGATCAGAAAACGATCAACAATTTTGGGAATTGCTCGATCATCACGAAATGAGGAGATTCAGACTGTTTAGAATTAACTGTCAATGTCAATCTGGCATTTAAAAAATATTCTAATTGTTTCGGTTGATTAATTTATTTCGACCTTTTCCCCGTCTTTGTCCGACTCCGACTTGTTGTCCTTTGCCTTCCTCTGATTTTTGATCAGCTCCAACAGTTCTTCGAGACTTGGAAGTGCGTCTTCGCCTCCATTGTCAGCCTTAGCCACCACATTTTGCACGGACTCCGCACGCTTTTTGTTCACTAAAAGGTTCAGCAGCTGCCGCAGTGTTCGATTATCTTAAAAAAGATTTTTACTTTATTAAACACAAAATTAAATTTTGATAAAATCTTATGAGTTTCCGTTGAACCATCTCAAAGTGATCCAAATCCTACACTTACACAATAATGAATAAATGTTCAGATTTTGTCATTCACAAATTGGACCAGAATCCTAAAATTCCCTAAGGCAATATGATAGGAATAATTAAATTTTACAGAAATTGAATCAGGCACAAACCCTGATCATATTGATGTCTGTTTCCTATATTCTTTTTCCGTCTGTCTCCACTTTTTCGTTTTGTCGCTCGGTCACTTTGATCACCTCCCCTTTCGTCATAATCTCTTCCGATCATTGCCTTTCTTCCGGAAGCAGTACTTCCTCCTCTTCCGTCATCATCATCTTGAAGAAGTTCAGCTGTTCTTTTACGTCCATCCGAATTCTTCAATGTTCTTAACTCGCCCAAAATTGCTTTCAGCCCGTTGGCAATGTCGCGTTCAGTGTCCAACAACAGGTTGGCCAACATTTCCTCCATTGTCCCGTTGTCAAAGCCGTACCGCAGACGAACACGCTCCAGGGCACCACGAATGCCGCCCAAAAAGCAATAAAATTAAATAGGTAATTATAATATTTAATTAAAAACACAATCAAATTATTTTTGTTTAAATCATTTTCTAATTTTAATTTTGAATTTTAAGAAATCAAACAAATAAGGTAAATAAATTACCAGGCAAATCTTCAACTCGAACCGCGCGTCCGCCCCGATCGCGCAAAACTCCATCAAATGTTTTCCGATGCTGATCATCCGACCTCATCCGGGATTCGTCCGGATTGATTCGGAGGCGGACCATTTGGTTCCGCCGATCAATCCTTCGTCCATCAACAGTTTTACTCCAATCATCATCCTCGGACCGATCAAAATCAGTTAATTTTGGAGCTTTTGCTGCCGCAAAAGTGTCAAATTGGCGAACTTTATCTTCCGGAAGTGAGTTGTTGTCGTCCTCATCTTTGGGACCATCAGGAAAAGTGTCACCTTCCTGATCCGGAACAGCACGGTCCTGATCATCAACCTTCACTTGCGGCCTCCGTTGATCGCCAAGGATCTGCTCTTCAACTTCCTCATAGTCTTCATTACCATCCTCCTCCTCTTCGTCATACTTTTCTTCCACTTGTCCTGAATCATCAGCTTCTTCCACATCCTCATCCGATTCTTCCAGCTCTTCTTCCAATTTTGGCAATCGCTGGGCCCTCTGACTGCTGTTGTAAGGTTCGTCCGCAGATACAGCTCCAATTTCTTTCATCACAGCTCTGACAACGATATATTCAACATCATAATGGCTACCAAGCTGTTCAAGCAGTTCATCTACAATTTTTTCATGTGCATTTTCCAGTTCTTCCTTTTCCATTATTCGTTCCACACTTTCTTCATTCGATTTTTCTCTTTCCTCCATTATTTTTTCCACCAATTCCTCTTCATCATGTTCCAATTTGTCTTCTTCTTCAATCATTCCTTGCAACAATTCCTCATCCATTTTTTGTCCTTCTTCTACCATTTTTTCCAATTCAGCTTCTTCCATTTTCAACTCATCCGGTGGCTTCTCTTCCGGAAAGCGCTCCAAAAAATTCTGTTCCGCAATAGTCGAGTTCTGCTCCGGATGGGCACGATTTTTTTGATCAGAAACTTTTGGATTCTGCTGATCAGAATTTGATGACCGCTTACGCCTTCTTCTGGTGTCATAATTTGTCACTGCCGCTCTTGCGATCTTCAAATTTTTTAAGAGCTCAAGAATTCGTTGTGAAAGTCTGCTGTTTCCGGACACTGTGCCGGATGAAGACTTCCGTTCCGGAAGCATTCTCGTACCGGAAAGCGGCTCTTCCTGAAGGTTTTTAGTCCTGGAAGCAAGTCGCTCGTCAGCAGATTTTGTTTCTGAATTTTTCTCGCCCGCAACACTTCTCGAACCGGATTCCCTCTGATTCGGGAGATTTTTTGTTTCAGAAGTTCTTTGATCCGGAAGGGCTTCCGCAGCGGAACTTCTTTGATCAGCAAGATTCTTGTTTTCTGATACGTTTTCAACCGGAAGACTTCTCGCGCTAAAAGCTCTCCCATTCGTGAGGTTTTTCGCTCGAGCATTCTGATCAGTCAGTTGATTTTTCCCTCTGGAACCACTTTCATCCGGCGCGTATTTCGTAGTTGAATCATCCGGAAGACTTTTGGCATCGGAAGCTTTCTCATCCGGAAGACTTTTGGCATCGGAAGCTTTCTCACCCGGAAGACTTTTGGCATCGGAAGCTTTTACACCCGGAAGACTTTTGGCATCGGAAGCTTTCTCATCCGGAATGCTTTTCATCCGAGAAGAACGCTCCTCCAGACTAAAGCTATGATGGTTTATCCTTCCCAATGATCGCGGAACAGGAAGAAGTCGTTGTTCACGATTAATCCGATTCCGTCCCCGTTGGGTCAGTGTCTTGTCCACAACTTTACCCATCATGTCGTCTATCTGTCTCTCGTCCTTTCTCATTCTCTCGTCCCCTCTATAATTTCCAGCACTTTCCTCCTCCTCCTCCTCTTCCGTTTCTCTGGTTTCTTCTTCTTCGTCACTCTGCTTCTCTGTGCTTAATTCGTTCACCGTCTTTGCTTCTCTGTCTTTATGCTTCTTCTTCCGTTCTTTTTGTTTCTCTAACTGTCTGTCGTGCTTCTGTCCTTGCGCTATTTCTCCCATGCCATTCTTTTTCTTTTCCGTCTCCTCTTCACCCTTCCGTAAGCTTTTCGTCCCGTTTCCGTTCCTCCGTTCCGGAAACGTCAAAATCCTCCGGAATCCGATGCCGCGCAATTCTTCCGGAAACTCTTCGTCCGATTTGTCTTCATTTTCCTCCATCTTCCTCAACTTTGGCTGCTGAGCTTTTCCCAATATCACAAAAAGCGGACTCAAATTCTTCTTCTGCTTTTTCTTCGGATCTTCACCATCACTAACTTGCTCATCGTCCTCCAACATTATCTCACGCGAAATCCTTTAAAAACAAATATTTAATTAGTCAATTTTGAATAATTAAAAAACATTTTGTATAATAAATTTTTTTGGGTATGTACCGTAATGTTTCGCCACGTTGTCCTCGCAAAACAATTTCTTCGTTATGTCCGCCGCCTCGAAATTTTATTATCAATCCGTCAGAAAATTTGTCATTTGATTTCTTTGGCAATTTTTCTAAAATCTTTTTGTTTTTAATTGCAATAGCCCCAAACCTTCACTTTAAAATAAATTTAAAAATTGTTAGCCAAAAAAGATAATAAAAATACCTAATAAAAATAAAACCCCTAAAAAGATATTCTTTTAATTTTCGTCTACAATTCTTACTAAAAATTTAAACTGCAAAGTTTTAAAATGTTCCGATGACCCTTAAGTTAGAAAAATAAATTTGAAAACTAATGTTCAGAGGTTAAACAGAGCCGAATAAATGTAAACGGCACAGTCGCTTACGATAAAATGCATAATAATTACTGTACCCCTTTTGCTTCCGGGAAGGACTTTAATGCCTGAGGCATTGTTTGCCGCGGAAGGCCGATTTCGAATATGCCGAACTGCTTCAAATTGTTGAGCCTCATCTTCATTGTCCTGCTGACCGCTGCCGAAATCATCACTTTTGCGCTCGTTTTCAGCTTTGCAGTGGCCGCAAGTTTTGGAACATTTGTCTTTGAGAAAGTCGGCGTAAATCTGAAGGATTTTTTTTTGTTGCAAAAAATGTAATTAATTTCGAGGCTTTTTTTAAATTCTCAATTTTGATTTTCTGTTGACGAATTTTAATTTTGAAAGCCTATATAAATAATTTTCCCCATTTTTTGATCAGTGGACAACTGAGTCCCCAGTCAAAAGACACTTCAGTCACGGGTCTGTTGTAACTCTTTAGGGAATGGTTGCCCAACAAAAATTTTTTCGGATTCTTATATTGCAGACCGAGAGGAGTCGAATGATATATAATTTGTTCCGTTTGCCTCTGGCTATATGATCCATATTTTCCTATATTTTACTTTTTTTGCCTCAGAAAAGAGAATTTCATTAACATTAGTGACAAAACAGTGGTCTGATAAGAAATTCAAAAATTCGAATTTATTGCCCTTTTCTAAGCTATTTTTGAAGAAATGCCGAATGAGTAGGAACTTAATTGTCTAAATCTGTTTTTGCTCAAATAAAGGCGTTAACCCGATTAAATTATGTACACCCTTGGGAACTCGTCAAGAATTTTCTTGTTATTTCTTTAATTAGTTAACCAAATAATATGCTCCAAATAGTTAAATAACGCAAAGTCCAGACAACAATTTAAAGGGGAGGCGCGAACGCCATCCCCCGCACTCAAAAATTTAGCTGTGGGCCTATCCCAGTTCGGGACCGCCCTGCGGGTCAGCCCCAACCGAAAGTGCAATGGTGGAGCCTCGCCACAGGAGTCCTGCCTCAGTGATCGCAGGAACTCCCCAGCCAGGTAAGTTTATGAAGGGCCGCACAGCCCACGGACAAGCAAAGCGGCAAGTAAATGTCCGATGGGGTGTAAAAGGGGGAAGGGATGGCAGAGAAACTGCGTTTGAATTTACACTCTCTCTCTTTGTTCTCTCGCTTCTTTTCCCCCAGTCATGTACTGTTTCTTTAGCAGCTTGTCTGACCCCCTTCCCGCCGAAGGAAGCAGCGGGCAGAGAGCGCATATGCAAAAGCAAAATGAATAAAAAGAGCACAGACGATAAAACAAATTGAAGGGAAAAAGATGAAGCGAAAGAGCAGACTAACGGTGAGAATGTGTAGTGAAGAATAGAGATCGGAATTCTGAAAAATCCAAGACCGAGATCGAGATTTGGGGACAGGCCGAGACCTGGACTTTCGAGATAAAATCTCGAAATTCCGAGAGTCCAGGTCTTGGACCATTTTTGGGCCGAGATCTCGACCGAGATTTTTCAAAATTTCCTTAGTGAGATTGTCACGAGATGTTGAAAAAATTCAAATATTCGCTTAAAAAAATAATCCTTTTTAAAATCTCGAAAATCCAGGTCTAAAGCGCCGAGATCGAGATCGACATTTGGGGATGGGCCGAGACCTGAACTTTCGAGATAAAAAATCTCGAAATTCCGAGAGTCCAGGTCTCGGAGTTTTCGCCAAATTTCCGAGATTCGAGACCTGGACTCTCAGAAAATCTCGGGTCGGGATCTCGCCGATCTCTAGTGAAGAGAAAGCGAATGTTTTCTCATATGCTATACAAATAAAACAAAGATTATTGCAAATTTGCTACTCGTCATTCACTATTGAAATATTCTCATATTTCCTCGTCGCACAATTTAAACCAGCTCAGAGAGCGTCGCCCCCGCAGCCGATCCCCAAAGGGACCAGCCGACGGTCCTCAACGCCGGGCGATCACCAAAACTGGCGACGCCCCCGGCGAGCTTCACGCTCAGGGGACGATGCTTCTGCTCGTCATCGCGGGTGCTTTGGCGAGCAAGATTTCTCTCGTTGCTTTCTCACTCTCTCTTTCTTCTTCAATGTATTCCCCTTTTCCCTACCCTTTCATTAATTCTTTCTCTCTGCTCAACACAAAGTCTTAGTGATCAAATCAAAAAGCAATGTTTTGTGTTTCAAACTTTAAAATATTGACATTTTAACATGCTTTGATTTTCCCAGTGAATATTTAAATTTTATTTTTTTTAATTACTAGTATGATTATACTGAGCCTTTATTTGCTATTCTTTTAATTTTTAAATATTGTAAATTTTTTTTAAATTTCTTAATAAAAAAACACTTTGTCGTTGCAAAGGCCGGCACTGTCCGCGCACGAAGAAGACGCGTCCTGGCAAAGCGCACTTTTTGGCATCACAGTGCTCGTTGTCATTTGACTATTTTTGCGCAAAAGCACAATAACCTAAAATTCAAAAAACACTTTTACTCAAAAAGATTCCTAATGCAATTCTCTCAAATATATTGATTTGATCAAAATAAGGAATTAAGTTGGACCTCTTCAGGAAATTGACAATACTTGCTCTTTTATGAATTTTAAAGCGAAATTTTAAAATTCCGACGGCACCTCCTAACAATTTTCTTAAAAATACCGTGGAAGCCCTGCGTTATTGGTCGGGAAAAAGTCATTTAAGCGTAAATTTTTTAAAAATCCGGTGTCCGGGCGAGTATTTCCGGGCGGGTACGGCTAAATCCCCGGAATCCGGGTAAAATACTCGATGCCCAAATAAGTTTAAAATTACGAATATTTAAACTTCCGATAAATGCTCATTTTCAAGGGAATTTTTGAAAATAAAGACATTTTTAATTTTTAAGATCGAAGCTCCATTTTCAAGGGTGCTAGGTCGTTTCGTAAAAAAGGCAAGCGGGGGCGTTTTGTAAAAGGCAAATGGGGCGCTTTTCAACAGTTTTTTTGTTATAACTTCTTACAAAGCTAACAAAATCAAACAATTTTAGTATTATTCGAAAGCTTAGGAGGAGGAGAAGCTATTAGCAAGCAAAAGCTAAGCGATTGGCCAAACATCAAAGGCCAATTGAGGCCGACAAAGCGTTTTCTGGCCATAACTTTTTTACGAAACGACCCAGCACGATTTTCAAGCAGAAAATTGCACAAGTAATCCACCGCCCAATGTCTTCCATTTACCTCCTTGGGCGTCTTCTGTACGTTCAGCACTTCTTGTGACGCGGTGCTGCGTCGCGCAGTGTCCTCAGGCTTGCAGAGACCACAAGAGCGCGCGCACTGCTGCCGCACAAGCGGTGACACGGCGTGATGAAAGCACAAGTGGCGAAGCGACGTGCAGTCATCGGCCGCGTCAAAGCACGCGTCCGCTGCACACAGACCGCATGTGTGCTCGCACACAGACATCATCACCTAAGGGCATTATTAACGCGCACTTACAAAAAGCGCATATTTTGCAATTAGTCTGCTTTCCGGACACTTGGGTGCGGAATCCGGTTTTGGAAATTTCGGATTCCGAACATTTTTGGGTCAGGAACCCAGTTTAGGACATTTTTGGGTCCAGAAGTTTAATTATTAATAATAAAAAAGATAATAAATTTCCCAAAAACTCAATTATTGAATTCTTAAATTTCTTACTCTTCTCCAGCTGGGCTCCTTGCACTTGGCCTTATGTTTCTCACAGTCAATTAGCCTCCCTCCGCTGTCCTTGCAATTAAATTGTGGCGTTTCACAACAAAAAGCACATGTTTTGGCGCAACGTCGTGCCAAATCGGCCAGCTCTGTTCCAAAAATGTATTTAAAATTTAAATTAATGCAATAATTATTTTGATTAAATTGCCTTTATTTAGACAAGCCAAAGGTCGAGACGATTCTTTAGTCTGTCGTAAAACTTTGTTGGCCGAAAAAATTGTTTCACACGCTCCACTGCCAAGTTCGTCGTCACAATCCGTTGCTGATGGCCACAACGTGCCATTCTTAAATAAGTGCATAATTTAAATTAAATTTTATTTTTAACACTAAATACCAACGATTTGAAAGGTACTTTAATAGTTGACCACATCAAATTAATTCTATCATTTTAAATATTAATAGAAAAAGCTACCGAAAATTGGCATCTGCGCACAGCGCGAATGTTTTCAGTCCCAGAGGGCAAAGTGAACGGCACTCTTTTGATATCAATTGCCTTGGGCAATGTTGCTGGAGGCGACTGTTGAAATAAATTAAATGTTTAATTGAATCGATATTCATAAATAGGGGACGGATTTATATGCATTTGCATATTTTCAGTGCCTATATGCTTTGGAGAATACGACTTAAAATAGTCTTTTGCGTTGGTTTGAGCTTTTTTGGACACGTTTGTGCATATTTTAGGGTTTGTGCTTTGCATATCGGTGCATATTTTGTCATTTTTACTAAAAATTCAAAAAAAAAATGCACCAAAAGATTGATTTCTGGTTTGAGAATAATTCATCTGCAAAGATAGAATTTGTTTTCAAAAAAAGACTCGAATCGGACTTTTTTCAAAATTTTTAACTTTCCAAAAATACTAAAATAAGCGAAAAAGCTTTAACTCTACTTAATTAGACATTAAAAGAAGAAAAATAAGTATTAGCAAATTAGTGCACTAAAAGTGCTATTTTTCAGTGCCTATTTCGGCATATTTTGGCCTTTTTAGACTAAATATATGCGCATATTTTGGTTATTTTTAGTACATATCATCGATCCGTGGCCTATGTTATTTCGGATTAATTGCAATATTTCCTCACTTTTGGCACAACATTTGAACGTTTGATTTCATTGAGTCGGCTGACATTTGCGGTATCACTCAAAAGCTCAGAAATATCACGGTGATCCTTTAAAAAAGTTGAAGTGAATATTAAAACTTGTACAGCTGACTTTTAAAGTTCAATTGTATTTAACTTAATGCTTCCGCTAAAAAAGGAAGAGATTTTTACAAAATATTTTTGTTTTAATTTTTGTAAAGTTACTAAAACACTGCTATTGATCATGATCAGATGGAAGATCTTTGATCAAAAAATTAATTGCCAGATCATTTTATCAAATATCACCCAATATGTGTGATCAAAATTATAAACACTACTTTTTCAGCCGTCACTGGCACAACAACGGTATCGTACCATGCAAATACCGTAATAATGATAATAATAGGAAATAAAGAAAAAATAAATGTTTTCATTGTGGAAAATCTTTTTGGATAAAATAATGGGCCAATTCCAATTAATATAAATCAAAAATATCCCCGCCGGGGATCATCTGCTGGAGAGATCTATCCACCCACAAAATGTGGTCAAACAAAACAAAAGGAAGGAAAACAAGCGCATCGGAGGCAGGCAGGGAAATATTTACAATATTTTTGTTGTCCCATTTTTTGTAATTTTTGGGGGTTTCTTTGTCTTGTAAAGCGTCCCCAAAATGGGCAATTTTCCGGGAAAATGCTATTTGGCCAGCTTTTATAATTTAATGTATTCTACGCGCGTTACAGGTAATAAACATTGGTTCGAAAAATCTCAAAATAGGCGCCTAAATAAGTGAGAAAAGTGCCAAAATTGGCTCAAAAAACCGGGTCCATAAGCAAAAATAGTATGAAAGATGTAATCTAAAAATAATAAAAAATGGCTTAAAAACTTTTTTATAATATAATATCAGTTAAATATTAAAAAAAATTCTAGAAAACCAGCTTTTTCAAAGTCTCCAAAATACTTGAAAACTTTCGATCTTTAAGGCAGTGTTTTCCCGGTTCCGGTTCCGGAACCGTCAAAATCTGGAACCGTTTTGAAACCGGAACCGCGAAGAGCTTGGAACGGCCTCGGAAACGGTTCCAATATATGTTTTTCCATTGCGTAATGAATTGAATATGATTTTTTTTGAAACGAATAGCCTTAATTTACACAACATGAATAGGCACGAAATGTTTCTAAAATAAGCACGAAAAGTAGAGATCAGACGGTGGCGAATCAGTGCAAACAACGGTTACACTAATTGAATATTTAACAACGTTTTCAAAAAATATATTTCAAAACTTATAAATTCATTCAGAAATGCGACAAATTATTTCTGAAATTGTCGAGGAAATTAAACAAATATTAAAAAATGGCAATTGGAATTATGCCCATTTAAATTTTACAAAAATTGTCGAATGGAATCTTTTGGAATTCAACCTTTACAAAATGGGAAATAATTATCAGAAATGGGAGGAAATTGAGCATTTGCACGGTGAATCTCAGAAGGCGTTTAGCAATTGGTATTCCAAGAAGAATAAAGAAGAGAGAAAAAGTGATCGGAAAATTGATCAAAGGGGTCCCACCCAACTCATCCATACCCAACTCATCCATACCCAACTCATCCATACCCATCTCATCCATATCCAACTCATCCATAAGAGCATAACTTGCTTCAACCTTAACCGATTCAGAAAGTCTTAACGCCATTGGATAGATCTCGAAGAGTTGAAGCTAACATTAAGTTAAAGCTTTCTAATTGGACAACTTTCAAAAAAGTTATGGCCTTAAAACTTGACAAAATTTCAAAAATCGAGATTTTTGTCGGTTTTCTGGCCATAACTTTTTTGAAAGTTGTCCAATTACAAAGCTTAACTTAATGTTAGCTTCAACTCTTCGAGATCTATCCAATGGCGTTAAGACTTTCTGAATCGGTTAAGGTTGAAGCAAGTTATGCTCTTATGGATGAGTTGGATATGGATGAGATGGGTATGGATGAGTTGGGTATGGATGAGTTGGGTATGGATGAGTTGGGTTTACCCCGATCAAAGTTTTGCGGGGAATTTGATTATTTGAACAGGGCCGTTGTCCCTTCGGGGGATGGAAATGCGTTTGTAACTTTATATTTCGGCTTTTTAGGGCATTCTTTTGAAAAACATGTTGCTTTACGATGTTACAGTAGTTGCATTACGATGTTTACAGTAGTTACACACCACTCACCTCTAGACGCGCGCGCTTTTACCGCGCGATCCAGTGGGTATTATTTATTGATGGGTTTTGGACTTTAAATAGTCTAAAGTTAATAAACGTTTTAAATGTCGACAGGCACCGGGGTTGCCTCGAGTTTAGAAAAGTTCGAGTCGGAGTTTCGAGTAGAGCCCGGCGGGAACGGGATTCCCGCGGGAAAAGTACGGGAAATCCCGGTCCCGTTCCCGTCTTTAAAAAGACGGGAATCCCGTTCCCGTTACCGTTCCCGTTAAATTTGAAAACCCGTTCCCGTTCCCGGAATTTTTTTTTACCGGGCTCTAGTTTCGAGTATGAAAAACCCTAGGGTCGTCACTGGTAAAATATTTGCTAATAAAGGATCCCCGATTTGCTAATAAAGGATCCCCGATTTGCTAATAAGGATCCCCGATTTTCTAATAAGCAATCCCCGATTTTTCATCTCCGACTCACAGAATTTGATCAGATGTAAATTTGAAACCATTTTTTGTCGTTCCCCGTTACAGAAAGAACATTGGGGCTTCACTTGAATACAGTTTGTGGCGAAACGCCAACGAATTCCGTTTGTCCCAAATCAATTCTTCCCAAATGTTTCTTTAATATATTTATTTATATTATTCATTTGTATTGTTTTGTGTGACCCATTGAGAATGGGAAAATATTGTAAAATCGGCATAAAGTAGGTAAATTTAATTTGCGAAATAATAAAATCTTGTAAATTCTATGAGAATGTTCGTGGGTCGGGCAAATCATAAATCAATCGTAAGTGATTCTCGGGGAAATCGCAAGAATAATTTTGTGCAAAATGAGTGAAAAACAAACAAAAAAAACGATGCCAGACTGTCCAAGTCAGGCCCAAAATTAAGCAAATGGACGCCATGAAATGGACTAATTGAAGGCCGCCATACACATATATCCGCTTGGTAAGAGTGGTCTTTGCCATGAAAATATTCTAAAATGAGAAAATATCTTTTTTGCTGACTCGATTGATTGGACGGGGGAAAAAGGGGGGGGGGGGGGATTAGAAATTTGTGAAATTTCAGAATTTAATTTTCTTCTGTTTGCGACGACGGCATTGGCACTCATTTCGTTTATTTGCTGTAAATGTTTGTCATCCGGCCATACTGCTCGGCGTACAAC
Source organism: Globodera pallida (assembly GCA_020449905.1). Lineage (NCBI taxonomy): Eukaryota > Metazoa > Nematoda > Chromadorea > Rhabditida > Heteroderidae > Globodera > Globodera pallida. Next base: position 212,002 of record JAIXHY010000013.1, read on the forward strand.
CGCCGCCCGCTGAGGTGCTTAACATTTGCTGTTGCCCGTCCATTCCGCCCATTAAACTTAAAAAAAGACTATTTTTAGACCAAATTTCTTATTTTCTTTTGTTGCCATACCGTTTTGTCTTCGCCCTCCGATTTTTGAACCAAATTTTCACATTGTGCGTGGAAATGTGCGGGTAGTTTTGCCGATATGCCATCGAGTTCAGGTAGTCCGTGTACTGCTCTATTTGCAGCCAGCCCGGGTGGGGGTTGTCCTGAGAAATTTTGGAAATTTGAATAAATATTCAAAAAACGAAACAAAAAAAGACTCACCTCAAACCACCGTTCAAGGATGGGCTGAAAATTGCAAATTTATTTGTTGACAATTTGAATGATTTAAAATATTTTTCTGCAACGAAATTAGGAAAAACAGATTTATTGCTTGAAAAAACATCCAAAAGAATAAAGTTTTATAGGGTTACTGACAGGCGCCGCCGGGAATTTGTTTTATTTAATTACAAATTTTTGTTAATAAAAGTTTTCCAAAATTTCAAAAATTAACTAGGGTAGAGCGGTACCGGGAGGGATTATCCCGATTCTTGGAAGCCCGCTTGTTGGCATTTTGTCAGTTTCTGCGGATTTATCTCGGGTTTTTAGGGTAATAGAGGTTTTTAAAACCTTTTCTGGGCCTTCTGAGTTAAGTTTCGGGGTATTTTTGGAATTTTTTGATTTCCAAAAATTCACTTAGGGTTTTTTCTCTTTTTTTTTCTTGGCAATTGAGATACAAATGCCAAATTCAAACTTTTAAATGCTTTTTGAAGTTACCAACCAGCTCGCTGAGCGGGTCAAACATCAGCCGGGAACGGGAAGTGCCGTTGCCATTTCCGTTGTCTCCGCCCCGATCTCTGCCGTCGTCTGTCGTGCCCATCGGCGTCCGTTCCGCCGATGTGGCCGTTTGTCCCCGTCTCTGATGCGTTGAAGTTGGAGACGAAAAGTTGCTGAGCATCTCCGACTTGATGGGCATCACTGCAGAAAACAGAAATTATTTTAGCGATATTTATGTTAAAGCTTTAGTTTTTGATCTATAGAGCTCTCTGTCTCTCTACCTCCATTCTCTTCCATTATTATTCCTCTGCTGTTGTTCCCCAACATCAAGTTGTTCAACGAGTTCGAGGAGGGCGACTGCTTCAACGCATTGGCACTGGTGCTAATGCCGCCCCCGGCACCAGACAAAGCGGTAAATCCGAAATTGTTGTTGCAATTGCTCATGCTGTTGTTGTTCACTACCATTGTATTGCTTGCCGTCGTTGCTGGCGATGCCATTCCTTAAGCGGCAAGTTAAAAAATAAAAGTGACAAATTTCGGGTTTTATTGAAATTTAAAAACTTTTTAATTTTACGTTTTTTTGGCGCATTATCAAAAATCTCATCATTTTATGCATTTTTAAAATTTTCGACCTGCTGCCATGGCCATCAGCTGCAGTTGCTGATGCGCGGACGTCGTCAGATGGGAGAAGGCTGCCGCAGCGGCCGCTGCAGCTGCGGCAGCGGCCATCGTGCCGGAAGATGGTGCCGAGGAGGTCGGTGTGGCCTGCAGTTGGGACGAGCTGGACTGGACAGGAGGAGGCGGCGGTGTCGACGACGAGCCAAAATGGCCAGCCTAAAATTTTTGAAAAATTAAAAAAAAAAGATTAATTAAAGAGACTCAAAAATATTTATAAAATTTTTTTCCCAAATTGGGCAAATAAAGTGCCCAAAAATATTTGTTTTAAAACAAAGTTTGACCATATTTTCTTGTTGCTGCGCCATCATCGTGTCCATGGGCTCGGCCGCGTGCTCATTGGGCACGGTGGCGACAAGGTTGTGTTGATGCTGCTGATGGTGCGCATGCTGAACGTCCATCCATTGGACTTCTTCGTCCGGTGAACAGGCAACTGACGAATGCTCCTTCAGCGAGGCGGACGAGTGGGATGTGATGTACTGTATAGATGGGAATGAAATGTTGCTATACGGTAAAAGAGGAATGAATGATCTAATCTCTGATCGATTAATGGTGACATGGTCCCATCACAGTGTAAAGGTCACTGCATCTATCAACAATTGATAAAAAGGATTACTGTACCTGAACGGCTTCAATGCCGCCGGCACAGCCGCCCACCACGCTGGTTACACTGTGCACGCTCATGTCGTCGTTGCCGGTAGGCGACTCTGAGCCGCCGTCCATCCTCTAAAAAACTCAAATTTAAATGTATGGAATGTAAAATTTTCACAAAAATGGATTTTTCAATTAAAACAACTCAATTTACATCAGAGTTTTGTCCTCCACTACCCGTTGTCGTCGTTGCCGCTGTGCTCTGTTGATGCAGTTGTTGTTCATGTACAGCTCCAAGTTGATGGTGGTGTCCAGAAGGTTCAGTGTCCGAAACAATGGTGTCCAAATGTGCCGACGATGTTGTTGTGTTGCTTGTACTGGCTCCCATCGATGCGGCGGACGACTCAAATTTGGACCGAATGTCCAATGGGCCAGAAGCAAACGGAATTTGCTGAAGTTTAAGACTTTGTAAAATTCCTGATCAAAGATGATCGATCCTAAGGGTCTGATCGGCTAACAAGTTATTTACATGTTGCTGATGTTCGTCCGTGACGCCCCCACTATTGTTCATCATCATCAGTGCCGTCGTGGTCGGCGGTGTTGGCGTGCCCGCGCCGGCAGCGCTGCCCGACAGCTGCGCGACCAGTGCCGCAGCAAGCTTTTGCTGCGCTTGAGGGTCTCCTGCTGCGGCACTTGCGGCAATTTGTTGGATTCCGGATGCGCCTGTTGACGGCACAACGCCTCCGGCACCGTTGGAGCTTGAGGCGGCTGCTTTAAAAAATTATTTTAAAATTTTAATTTTACAAATAAATTTGCTAACCCATTGCAGCGAACTGTGCCAGGGAATTGAGCAGCGCAAAATTGACGCCGCTTTGATGCTGCTGGTGATGATGATGATGTTGCTGTTGCTGATGATTGGGTACTGTAAAAGGGGTTAATTGTTTTGCGTACTGTGGGAATGTGCCGCGTGCTGAGGGTGTACGGTAACCACTAATTATAGAGATTCAATATTGTACTTGCTCTTCTAATGGACTCAAAAATGCCCGAATGACAAATACATAATATTCATACAAATTCCTACTGTACTTTCAATGATAGAAAACATTTTTGAATTTTGACATACCGGCGTTTAACGGAAGCATTGCCAACGCCTGCGGTTGGCGTTGTGCGCCACTGACGCCATTTGTAATTTGGTACGCAGCGGTGGACGACGATTGGCGTGAGGCGATAGCACGCTGGTGGGTACGTCTCTGGTTGGCGAACCAATTGCAAATTTGCTGAATTAAATTTTAAAAATAAAATTCATTCCAATTAGAAATTGTCCGGAAAATCTTTTAAAATTTACAAATTTTTTAGTCAAGTAAATTTAAATAAAATTTGAGAAAAAATTTTAGTTTTTCCACCTGATACGTGACTTTGTTGTTGGCCCTTCGGTAGGCCGCCGCGTTCAGAATGTTCGCGTAGGACAACAGCTTTTGACGGGTCGGGTTCGGGTCGGAGCGAAACCAGCGCTCCAGGCGAGGCAGTTCACTGACCGGACTGAACCGGGTGCTGCTCAAGGGGCTGAAAATTTAAATAAAAGTTTATTTTTATTCAATTTTTTATGAAAAATCAAAACATTTTTCCGGCACTATTTGATTTTCCCACCGCCAAAATTTCGTTAAGCCCCGCGCCCCTCCCCCACCTTTTTCGGTTGTTCTCCTGCTGGGCCACAATTTGTTCCAGCCACTCGTTGACCGCCTCGCTTTGCTCCCGAACGCCCATCCACGCCGAGCATTCGTCATCGCCGGCCATCACCTGGTTTTCAAGCAGTTTTTTTAAAAACAAAATGCCCTAATCAAAAGATGCCTCATCATTTTTGAACAGTTTTTCCGAATCTGAAAGCTTTTCGTCTGCTGAATTTTGAAAAAAAATCAAAACATTTTTTCATGGCCCAATGATTGCATTAAAAATGTGCAAAAACATGTGGATCAATTATAAATAAATGGTGGCTCCATGATCAAATTGAGCGGCACCTGTTGCAGAATCTCCTTGACCTCTTGGCCGTTTGATGAGGTCAAAATTTGCGGCTGCTTCTCAATGGCCGTCTTCAACAAACGCTGTTTGAGGTCCACAATGCATTGGCCATTTGTGTCGGTGGGGGAGCTGCGCAAATTTTGTTTTCAAAAATTAATCATTTAGAAAATTCCTTAAAATTTAATTCTTTGTCAAAATTAATAAAGCGAAATCCGGCAGAAGAATCTCGACGAGATTTCATACGGATGAGAAACCGAACCTAACATATTCATTTTTGGAACACAAAAAATGCTCGATTAGAAAAATGAGAAATAATTACCTATTGGCTAATGTTTTAAATTGTTTTTAGCCAACTTCCATTTTACGTGATGGCCCCTCAAAACAAAATTATCTCCAAGTTCCGCTTATTACCTAATATACAATAGCGATCAGAAAGTCAATAATGTATGATTTTGGCGTATAATCAATTTTTTGGGAATCAGAAGACCAAACCAAAACATTGTCCTCAAATCACTAGTCAAAAAGCAAAATTCAATTCCCTTTCATCTCTGAGATACACCGAAAAGCGTTGGTTGGTTGATTCGACACGATCAAATGAAAAGTATCTTCAAACCCCCAAAACGTCAATACATTTTCTGATCATTCATTGATCAGTGATCAGAATCCCGCACTCAAAACACTCCCATTCCATGCAATCCACACATCATTGTCAACGAACGAATGCACTGTTTAAACATTTGGTCCCCCAATAAAAGAATTCGATCAAATCCCCTTAAGGGAGGATTGGTGTGACGTTGAGGAAGAGAAAATCACGCGATTTATAAGTGGAGAAAGTTAAGAAATTGAGATGAAAATGTGCGACGGACAAAAATTGGGAAATTTCATCTTTTAATGTTAAAAATATATTTTTCACTGCCCCAAAACGTTGAAAATAAAATAAAAAAATGCCAATTCACTCACCGTTTTGCCAATATTTTCAGCGTTATGTGCGTGGAGATTTCGCGGAACAAATTGATGACAAGCTCTTCCGGGTTGTCCGTGATCGTCTCGAAGCTGATCGGCTTCCAATTGTTGATCTGGATCAGACCTGCAAATTGATCTTAAATATTGATGATTTATGTTGCAATTATCTCAAAATAAAATATAAATTTTCTTTTTCTATTTAATTTATTGTTTACTCGAATTTGTTTTTCTTGGTTTTTGGACATTTCTACAAATTCAAAATTCCAAAAATGCCGGAGTTTTTTTGTGACCTTCAGAAGAAATTGTTGGCTTTAAATCACTCATTTCCCTTATTTTTTTTGAGTAAATAATTGTTAAATTAATTAACACCAAAAATATTCAATTTTACCTTCCCAACCACCCCCAACCATTGCATTATTTTTGTCGTTATTCAATTCCCCCCCCCCCAAAATTTGCTGTCCATTTTCTCTCCGTCCATTGGACGGGCGGCGGGGGCGGCGGATGATCCAAATTCATCAGCAGATCCATCTCAATCCATCCGACCAATCCACCACATTTACAGGCTTTGCTCATAAATATGCAAATCGGACGGAACGGACGGACGGACGGATTGTGGCGGATGAGGGGGCCTAACATTTAGAAAAAAAAGGAATTTTTTGAGCGATTTTTGTACGACTAATTGAAGAGTGAACTTGCCAAAAAAAACCCTAATTGGGGTCCGTTGGTTTTTTTTTGAAAGGTTTTAAATTTTAGTTTGGTCCATCGGATTTGTTAATGCGATAAGTGTTTTAGTACAATTTTAAATGCAAGGTTTCGCATTTTATTACCCAACAAAAAAGGGGATTCGAGGAGGAGTTTTTTTAAATCCTGATCAATCGATTTTTTCAAAAATTTTTCTGAATTTTGGTCATTTTAAGTCCTCCAAGCAAGTACAACATTTTCTTGGGGCTTTGACCCGGGTTTCGCCAGCTTTTAAGGTTTTATTCGTTTTAACCGATTCATTCAAAAAATGTTTCTAATTTTCTCCTCAAATTAAAAAAACCGACCACAGCGATGGATGAATGGCTCTTCTGCCCGGTGGTCCCCTCCCATTCCTCGGAGGCTAAGGGGTCCCCTTATTTATAGAGAGGCTTTTCATTTTGAAGGCCCTAAATTTCCACCAAATTTTTCTAAATTTCCCCCATTTCAAGGTCCCCCCTCTTGTTCAAATATCAAAACAATTGCCTCTCCTCCCTCCCGAACACCAAAGATGGGGACGGGGACGACTCTCTGACTGTGAGCTGATCCCCCAATCCGCCTTACAATTTTCTTTCGATTTGCCCCGACAATCCCCGCAAATAACACGAGGGGAGGGGGGGGGGGGGGGGGGGGGGGGGGTAAACCTGTCCTCTCCAATTGGGGGGGGGGGGGGGGGCTAAAGACGAACACCGGGCGGCGGCGGCGGCGAACGTCGTCGGACGAAGACGACGATTTCCAACACCATTCCATCCCAATTCCATCCCCCCCCCCCAATCTTCTCGTCGTCCTTATCTCTTTTTCGCTTCCCCTTCCGCACAATCCCCCGCCGGCGAAGAAAGTCCCATCCAATGAAGGCCAAATTGGAAAAAATTGGGAGAGGGGGGGGGGGGGGGAAGGGATGTGAAAGTGGTCCGATGGGCTGACTGATTTCGTCGAGGAATTTGGGCATTTGTTGCTGTTCATCCAATCCGATTCTTCAACGATCACAGCAAACAGCCCCAACGCCCTCATTGGGAAGGCGGGCAAAAGCGGGGGGGGGGGGGGGGACATCGGGACTGCACCAAAAATGCCAATTTAATTTAACCGGCATTTTGTGAATAGTGAGAAGTCTCTTGTACAAAACATCTCTGCCTTTTGGCATGGTTGTTGACAAAATTTGGGATTTAACGGTGCCAAAACCCTCCAATTTGGCCCACCCTTGGAGTCCTGGATGAATTGGGGCAAGCCCAGCGCGGACAGCACTGTCTCCACCAGCTGGCATAGCATTGTTTGGCCGCCGACCACAGCAAAAGTGTCCACCACCGGGTTGCCGTCATGGGCACAGCCCAAGCAATGCTGGGTACGCACCGTTTCTACCAGCACACGGACCGGGAACATGTCGGCCACCATGTTGAGTGGGGAAGCTGAAAGTTTTTTTTCAAAAATCGTGTGGTTGAGGGGGTTGAAAATTTTGTTTGAATTAACAAATCTACTTTCAAATATTTCAAATAAGCCACCTAACTTCAAAAAAAATAAAAAGGTATAATTACAAATAGTAAACCAAAACAAAACACCCACCAATTCTGCTGTCAGCAAATTGGGCTACCGTAAGTTGAAAGGCTTGTCGTTGAACGGTCGCGATCAGAAAACGGCACGTTTGTGAAATTGGATCGAAGAATTTGAATTGGCGCCAACTTTAAATGTTCGTCTCCGATCGATCAATTAAATAATCTGAAAAATGCAAAACATTATGAAAAAAGAATTTTAAAAAGATTATAAACTGCGGAATCTTTCAGTTGGGCGTCAGAGGCCTTTAAAGTGCGAATAACTCTTCTTGGAACCAACCAACCAAAATAAACGAATTTAGTCCACAAATCAAAAGCTTTTTGTTGGCTAGATTTTGTATTCAAATCAACGGTGATTCGAGGTTTAACTTTGGTTGGTCCCATGAAGAGTTATTGGCACTTTAAACTCGCTGGCGCCCAACCAATAATCGATAAATTGAGCTTTAGTTCTTTCTTACAAAAGCCAAAATGTTTTATGTGTAAATAAAAACAAAAATGATTGCAAAACAAAAACAATGTCATAAATGCGTTTCGTTTTTTGCAACATTTCGCTAAATTATAGCCCAACAATCAGTCGGTTTAAAATATTATGGCTTATTATCATCATGATCACTATCTTCATGATCAAATTGTGCACTGTTGGCGCGCAACAACCACCACAGAGAGTCCCCAAAATTATCTCAAAATTCGGTGAAGAAAAGGGGGAAGGGAATTCGGATGATTTTGTTTACCGTAGGGGCACTAAGAATTTGGGGATCGGAGATGGTTGGGGTTGGGGGAGGGGGGGGGGGGGGGAGCAAAAGTTAATCAGAGGGAATGAGTTGTGAGGGGGTGGGCAGGGGGGCGGCTGATCGCCAGATTTTCTGCTCAAGATTTTCGCTCTTATCACCATCATCTTCATCATCATCCATCCACCCCATCCCCCAAATTTGTCACGGGAAAACGCAAAACTCCCAACCCACCCACCGACAGACCAACAGCACAAAATAGTGGGCCAAAGAGTGGTGAAAAGGAAGAGAAATAGTGTGGCATACAGACCGTAAGAGATAGGCCAGCGAACGGTGCGCCACAAGTGTCGCGTCAGAGAAGCGCGAGAGGGGTAAGACTGAAAAATAGTGTAGGGACAAGAGTGATATGATAGAAAAGTGCAAATTCCAATGTGGAAAAAGACAACGACAGATGGGCCAGATCCCAGGACAGAGTGCGAGAGTGGGGACAGAAACTGTGTGCGTGCAGAGAGAGAGAGAAAATATTGTAAGAGTCGCCAAAAATGGTGTGGCAGGGGACCGAAAGTTGGTGATCGGCGGTGGATGGACAGATATGTAAAGAAAGGGCCCAAAGTCCTGTTTGGCGGATTGGGCAGATAAACAGAAAAAACGGACGGACGGACGGACGGACGGGGACCGACCATTCTCATTCCTTTTACTCATTGAATGATTCAGAGGGTGTTGGTTGGTTGGTCATCCATTTTAGTTTTGAAATAGCGCCAAAAAGATGCACGCAAAAGTTTTCTAACAAAAATTATCTTTTTAAAACATTGTTGAATGAAATCTGCTAAATTTGAATAAAATTCAAAAAAAAATCAGCTATTAGTAGGTCTTAAACATTTGTCTGAACTCTCACATTAATTTTGATAAATCACCACGATTTAAATAAATCCATCAGATCCGAATTATCCCCAAATGAGAGAATGAAATTTGAGTTATATAATTGGAGTTTGAGCAATCAGTTCACAAATCAGAGATTAAATGGGCCCTAAATCCAAACACGGGTAGGAGACGGACGGACGGACGGATGGTTCTGTGTTATGAATGATGGATGTACTTGGGGGGGGGGGGGCATGGGATGTGCTGGGGGGGGGGGGCTAAGCGGGACGAATTTGAGCCCATCCGAGCCGTCCGAATAATATATACAACGCAACGCGATTTGGCCATTAATGGGCCTGGGGGGGGGTGAGGGGTGGCAGAAAAGTGAAAGTGCTCTCCAAACGTAATCGCCGCAGGGGCCAAGACACAGAGGAGGCACAACAACGAAGAGACAGACAAAATCATGTTAATCGGAGGCGGACGGACGGGCCATCTCTCCATTCTCTTCTGTGCTCATCAGCCTCTTCACACCCGCCGCCGATGGTCTCCCAACCGCCATCAGACAAAGCGCCGGGGGTGGGGGACAAAACATTTTTTGGTTGGGCCCAGACTGGAACCATCCATCCGTCCAGCGGTTCTTCCATCCTTTTTTGGATTCGTCCGACTCAACCCCCCCCCCCCCCCCTCCGAGTCAATGTGTGCTTTCTGCTGCTTCTCGGCAGTTGCAGACATGGAGGGGTAAAGAGCTTGAAATGATCAGGAAAGTGAGGCTTAAATGGTGATCTGGACGCATTGGGTGATTTAATTTTTTGGGTTGAGGCAAGACTGGAACCATCCGTTCAGATTGGAAAGAGAAGGGTAAGAAGGAAACTTCATCTGATCACATCTGATCTGATCACTTTGAATAATGATCGAATAGGGGAATGCGAATGAAGCTCAACTGATGGTCGGGGAACATTTTTGAGTCTTTAAATGGATCGGAGAAATTTGTGGACTGCGGAACAAACTCTAAGGATCAGAAGATGAGTGGTGATCAACCGTGATGATGCTTATTTGATCATCCCCTCGGGGGGAGGGAGCCGGATGATCGGGTTTTGTTTTCTGTCTGCTGGGCCGTTCAACAATTGTTGTTGCGCGACAACAATGCGCGGCTGCGCGGAAAGTGAAAGTGTGGAAGAACGACAACAACAACGACAAAAGCAACAGCAAGAACAATGTAAGAGAGCGAAAAGATAAAAGCGCCCCGTCACCCCGCGGGCGATTTGGCCCCAGGAACAAGCTTTGACGGGATGAGGAGGGGAGGGCGAGGCGAGGGCATAAAAGCGAAATGCATTTGATTGTCCTTCGTCTACTCCTCCTCCTCCTCCTCCTCCACTCCGCTGTCGTTTGTGTTGTTGTTGTTGTCGCTGCAGGGGACGGACTGGAACCCCTCTCGTCGCGCAGTAGTGGAACAGGGTCCGGTGGGCGTGGGGACAGCACATCCAATCCTCGGTAGAGGAGGAGCGCCCCGGGGCTTGGGGCCCATCTGCCCCATCACGTGAGGAAGAGCAGCAGGAAGATGATTTGATTGTTCTTCTTCCGCCCGCCCATTAACAGCAAATGGCGGAAGATTGGGGGCGAACACAAATTGCGAGGCGTGGCGCGCCGAACAATGGCCAAGCGCCCAAAGGGACGGGTGGATGGCCAAGCAGTTCGGCCACAAAATGTGATGAGGATGATGATGATGATTGGAGGTTTTGAAGGGCCTGCCCCCCCCCGAGAAATAGATGTGATCATGATCAAACAATGATGATGTAGGAATTCCGCGCGGACTCTCTCCCACTCCGATGGTCGGAGGCCCCTCGCGCATTCCGTGGATTGTCCCCGCCCCATGAGCCAGGAGTTGAACAACAATATGAGTTTAAAGTTGGAAAAACGACTGACTGCAGCCAAAAGTAGCAGGAAGAGAGACCCGTTGTTTCGTTTGTGTTTAAGGTCCACAAAGTCGGAAGAAGACGTTGTCCGTCAAAGGGACAAATTGAGCCCAAAAGTCGGGGAAATTGCTCAGCGGCGATTGATTGGCCCCAAAATTAGAAAACAGAAAATTGGTCTGATCCAATAAAAAAAAAATCAGAAGTGTCTCGACAGGACTGCTTGGTTTAAAACAAATGGCTGGTTGTCTTCAAAAAAAGCGGGGAAGCTTTCTCATCGGGGATTGCTTGGCCCCAGAAAAGCGGGGAAAAAGCAGTTTAAGGCGGTGCATCCCAAATCGGGGGGAAAGTTTCAGCGGCGGTCGGACGGCTTTCCCATCCCGCGCAGCTCCCCAGGGGGAGGGGAAACCTGTTCCCCGTCCCTCCGAGTAAGCAGCGGCTGGGGCTGGCTGCTGTTGTTGTGTAATCGCTTCAGGGGACGATAAGGAAAAAGAATTTGTCCGTCCCCCTCCGTGAGGCGCAAAAAAGTGAAAGTCGCGCGGCTGGCGGGGACGGAGGGCGAATAGATGGGATTGGATGATTACATTGCGCGACGATGGGGACGAAGAAAGTCTTCTTCCCCCTCAACTCCATCCCATCATCCCCTGGGGGGAGGTAAAAGTGAAAGCGTCACGGGGCGGAGACGCCGCGCGATTTGGAATGGAACACATCGCCGTCGGATAGAAGACAGAGGGGAGGGGGGGGGGGGGGGGGGGGGATGATCGTCGGGTGGGAGTTGGTAGGCATGATGATGATCAACCCATCCATTCATCCGCCGATGGGAAGGAAAACAAGTCCTTCTTCGTCCCCTGGGGGGAGGGGGGGGGGGGGGGAAATCTTCTCAATCTTCTTCCCACCACCTCCATTCCTTGAGCCATTCGGGGGTAAAGACCATGAACAAAAAAAATGATTTTTTTTTGGAACTTTCTCCCATTATCACAATGTGCGCGTTGCGCAATTGGCTGGCATACAAAAAAAAACTGAGGAAGCGCACCGGCTGGCAGCAGGCGTGCGCGTTGCGCAACAAATCGCGCCCCAGACGCAGCGCATTTTCGCTCGAGGGGAAAGGGGAAAACGCAAAATGGGCTCCTAAGGGATTCGAAGGGGCGCCTGCCCTTAAGCGCGCGCGCCCATTGTTCCTCCTTCCATATGGCGTACGCGCGGTGCGCGATCGCGTCGTGCAAAACCGCTTTTCCCCTGCGGGCATAAAGCATTTTTCAAGAGGCGCGCAGCGATTTGTTCCAGTCGGAAGGAGGGGAATGAAACAAAAAGGTGTCGGTCGGCCAGTAACAAAACCATGAAAACAATTAGGGAGACGAGGTTTTGGTTCAAGAAAAAAGACATTGGGTAACAGAAAAAGGTTTTTAATTTTTGATTTAGGACTCTAATTTACCCGGCATACCGTTTGTGGCATAATAGAGATTTTAATGAAATGGAAAAAATTCAAAATTTTGTTGTTTCGGTCAAAGAAGATAAGAGATTAAAGGGGGGATGCCTGCATATATTGATTGGATAATCCATTCAAAAATATGTATGATTGTGCAAAAATTTTCGATTCCGGCTCATTTTGCTTCGGGCAAAAAGCACTAATCAGCAATGGAAACGAATAAAAGTGCAAAGGATGGGCAAATGTTGGCAGAGATAAACACATTTGTACAATTGCGGATTAATTTCCGATGGATTTATGTGGGCTAACAACGAAGGCGGGGGGGGGGCAAGGATTTGATTTTCGAATTGGCAGTGCACAAAAAATGAATGAGAGGATCAATGATTTTTTTTAGTTGTTGTTGCAGTTTTTAAGTGGATAAAATTTTAAAATTTAATATTTGCTGAATAGAATAAATAAAAAATGCACTATTTTGGTAAAAAAGCAATTTTGAAATTATGAAAATTTTGGAAAATCTGAAATTCCTTGAATTTTGTGTAATTAAAAAAGTAAAATTAAACAGAGAAAAAAAACAATTTAATTTCCACGAAAAGCGCCTAGCCTTTCAGTGATTATAAGTGTAATTAAAAGGTCAAATTCGATTAAAATTATCCTCCAAAAAAAAGTGCAAAATCAAACGAATTTATTATAAATAAATTTAGTAAAATGAACTCAAATCTTTAAAGGAAAATCCCCCGCCCGCTTTCAATGTGATAAACTGTAATTAAAGGCACCCACAAATTCATTGAGCATTAAATTTTATCTCCCCCCCAAACCCCCCAAAAAAGCGTTGTGGAAAATCCTGCCCCTCCTGACACTGTGCTCGTTCGTCATCCGACAGCCAGCCGCCGAGCCGAGCCGGCCGATCCGCGTTGTACACATTCGATGAATAATTTTTTCCATCCATTCCCCCCCCCCACAACATATCTAATCCCTCCCCAACAGCAGTCGTCCCCCCCCCCCCCCCCCCTCCCCCTATCTATGGCCTATCTTCGTGTCCCACTAAAAAAACAAAAAAATTTATGCATCGAAGACCTTAGACGTGGGGGAGACAAAATGAGACACGCGAATCAGTCGCGGTAAAATCAGTCCCAAGCACAAAATTTTGTTATGTTTTGACCAATCCCATTGGATGCGACGCATTTGCTGTTCTTGGTCAGATCATTACTGATCGGGTTACGGTGGTTGACCAAGCGTTGTGATCAATCAATTCGGTCTCGACAAAAGCAGGTCTGGGATATTTGGCCTATTTAGAGCGGAATTTTAATCACCGGACCCGGAAACTCAGAGAGGCAAAGCGAACCCTGACAACTCAGTCATAAGGAAAGTTTGTCTCCCCCGCGAAACATTCCACTGCGTAAGATTTAGAAAAAGAAATAGAAAATATTATTTTCTATACCAAATTAATACTGAAAAGGCGCGGACTGAACTGTCCAAACCGGGATGGATGAAATGGAAAGTGGGTTTTGGTTTTGGGACGGATTGCACACAAATTTATGTGCTATTTGTGAGTGTATTTGTGGATGGCGTTAGGGGGGGGGGGGGTGGAGGGGTGGAGGAGCAGATAAAATTGTGATAAGGCGGGGGGGGGGGGGGGGATGGACCTTGGATGAAGAAGATTGGGGCCGGTCGGAAGAGGAGCAGGAGGAGGAGGAGTTTGAGGAGATGATCACCGTCATCATCATCATCTTCACCTCCTCCTCCTCCTCCCCGACCCGACACTTTTTTGTTGGGATTTTCGATAGGGTGCATTAACGGGGGGTGGGGGTGGGGGAATAAAAGTATTATATATTAAAAAAAAGAAATGACACAACGACATAGGAACAAGAAGATTGGAGGGGGGGGGGACAAGATAAAACGACAATTTTTGCAGAAACCCACTGGCAGATGAAAGACCAACAAAAAAATGTGGATGTGTTAAGTTGGAAATATTTTGACCATTTAAGAATGCCACACATTGGCATGCCAAGAGAAAATAAAATGAAAATTCAGAAAAAAAACATTGCCTGTGGTCAGCGAAGCACGATTAAAAAAGAATGGAGGGATAAGATCTGATCCATCCAAAGATAATCCGTGTAAAATCGCATAAGCCATACCCGGACGAGTTTTTTTTGGCATGTTCAACACACTGTTGCTGCTGTTGATCAGCTTCGATCCGTGTTCCTTCCGGGCATGGCCTGGCCAAACAATTCTGATCATCCGTGATCCCCCCCCCCCAGGCATAAAGAATTAATCGTCCGGGGCCTTTGCCGTCACAATCTGTGCCCGTCCATAACACAAGCGAAAGCGATGGAAACGTTTGGCGCTGGTGGCGATGGTCGCGGTTTATCTTGAGCAAACATATTCTCACCCACACACACAAACAATTTTGGACCTTCACAATCCCATTCAATCCGCGCCCAATCCGAGCGATAAAATTTTCCGAAGAAAATCGCGCCGCAAAATCTTTTTGCTGTTTGGCAAATGAGGACGCAGTCAACTGAGCGCCACGACTGAGGCCTGACAAGTTGAGGAATTTGATTTTGATCCAATACAGTGCCTGGACACCTGATTTAACATTTGCGATTGGGCAAAAGATCAGAAGAGCTCAGATCAGCGAGTCGTTAGGCTCATGATCTGATTGGAAAGCGTTGGCATAAACTATTTTATGACATCTCAGCCTTACGGGGACACAAATTGTGCTGGCGCTCGGCTAGGTTCGTTGGCGATTACAAAAGCCGTCCGTCATTCATTTCCGGGGCCATGAAAGCGACATTTTGCCCATTGTATTTTTTCACCATCGATTTGCGAGGCGGCGGATCGGACGACGCATTTTTTTTGGGCATTGCAAAAGATTGGATCGGACGGGGGGGGGGGAGGGGAGGATTGGAGCCTTTTTTATACGGGCGAGAGCCGCTCGGCTTAACATTTTCATTGAACCGATTTGAATTGTGCGGGCGGGACAAACGCATTTTTTGGGCATAAATTGTGTGACATTTTTAAGTTGTCAAATCGGTTTGAACCTCTCGGTTAATGAACAAAAAAAAAGAAGTGCACAAATACCGGGGCGAAGGCGGAGGAGGGCATTGCCCCTTATATACTATTTAGAAATTTATGCGGATTTAACTCAAAATTCCTATCAATTTCTTGAATAGGAAACATAATTACATTAAATTTCTCAATTATTTGCCAAATTTAGAATAAAATAGTCGGATTTCATTAATAAAATTGGGAAATTTGGACACTTTTACTTTTTTAACCCTATTATAATATTTTTGCCTTAAACTTCAAACTTTATTCCTCCTCAGCTTATCCTCTGGGCCATATATAAGTCATACTTTTTTGGAATTTGATATTATTTTTTATACATTCGGCTAGCCTAGGACTGATTTGTTGCCACGAATTTCCTCTCCCCCCACAATTCAATTCAATCCAATCCAAAAAATCCAATCAGCGTCGCGTGTAACCACTCTTTTCCCCCGGAGGGGAAATAATCGTTCGGGATTGATGAAAGAATGTGCCTTTTGTTGTTTGTTCACGTCTTTTGAGAGGGTGGCGACAAAAAGGGCAAAATGACAAATCGGGGGGGGGGGGGGGGGGGAGGGGGGGAAGGGTAATGAAATGAGGATTTGTTCGCGATCAAAATCACTTATACTAGTAGAAGGTTCAAAATTTAAAAACGTATCAGGCCCAAAATTTGGGTCCGATCATTACTGATCTTGTGCTGAATTTTGTTTTCAGAATTTTGATCAAAAATAAAAATTGATCAATAAAAATTTTAATCCGCAAAAAATTCCTGATCCAAAAATGGCTTCACGTGCCTTTTCTTTTGGTTGAAGGTAATTTGTATAAAAGATGATAAGCGAATGAATCAATCGCCCAATTAAGGCGAGCAAATTCCTCAAGTTGACCCCCGACGAATGATTAGACGCATTAGCCGCCGCCTTCGGGGTGATGAATTGGCCGCAAAAATTTACGGAATTCGAAATGATCGATGAGTAAGGCTGTCGGTTTCAAACCGAACCAAACCGAGACGGAAAACCGGCATTTTTGGTTCGGTTAGACAGCCTTATCTATGAGTAATAAAATCTTTGAAATTTTTAAAGTAACCGAGTGGTCAAACTTGGGATTTTTTCGGAATTCTGACCCCGAAAAATGCAAATCAGGCATTTCTGTCCAATCAATTTATAAATATAAATTTGATTGGAAATTACAACATTTATCGTTGATTCTTTGAAATGTGGCAACAGCCGCAGAAATTTTTAAATTCGAAAAGTAAAAGCCCAAAATGTTCCTTAATTTGCCCCCCGAAAAAGTTGTTGAGGTCAACGGATGTGAGGGGTTGACAAAATATTTTCCAATTTTAGACCATTTGGGGCGCCTAGTCAGCGTCGCCGAGACTGACGGTTGAGAGGGGAACCTCGTGCAAATCAGCCGAACACCGACCGGATAGGAGGAATTGTTTCAAAACATCCGAATCCGGATATTCAAAAATTTCCCGCTTTTCCATCACCCGCAAAAGGATGGGAGTCCCCGTCCGATCAGCAGGCGAAGGGGGCAATGTTGACGAAACAGAGAAGTAAAACATCCCCTCTTCCGTCCAATTCCAAAGGCCCATTCAAGAGCCAAGCCCCCCCCCCCCCCCCCGCCCCGCCTCCCGCCCCTATTACGGAAATTGTTGTGTCGAGACTGATCGAGAATGTGTTGAGGACCACGAGAAATCAAAGCCCAACCAACCAGCACAACACGAGAAGAAGAAGAGGAGGAAAAAGGCTTTCGCCCAGCCCCCCCCCCCCCACCACCAATTCTCGACAATGGAATTGGACGGATGGATGGCGGAAGAATGAATGGGCGGGCGGATGGATCGGACGGATTGGGCAAGAAGATTTGTCTCCTCTTCCTCCTCCGTTTTGTGTTGTCAGTTGGAGGGAGGGGGGGGGGGGGAGGGAGGGGAGGGGGAAGAAAGGTTTTTTGCGGACTGATCATTGAGGAGGATTGTTGGGGGGGGGGGGCTGAGGAGGTTGACGACGCTGCTCTGATTTTTTATTCCTTTTCCTTATAGGGGGATTTTGTATAATACAACACTGCTTGCTGCTTAGTTAGTACACAACAGAATGGGTGAAAAATGTTTTAAATTTTTAAGCAAATGAGGCTGCCATTGGAAGTTCAGGGGGGGGGGGGGGTCAGTTCGTCATCGATAGGGTTTTGCCCGTTTCGGTGGGTTTTCACGCTTCAGGTCAAATCCCGGGAATTTTGCACGGATATTTAAAAAAGTGAAAAGAGACAGTTTTTAGCTGTAATGGTCGCTGAACAAAGAATTTCGGGGTGTATAAGCTCAGTAGTGAATGAAATTCTGACTTAAGGAAAAAGCCCCCCCCCTTACTCTGTTTTCAAGAAATTCAAATTTATAGGCACCCTTTCCCTCTCAGCTTCTAATTTTTCCTTTTCGGGTTGTAAAGCGGCTGGTTACAGATAGACGGATGTATAGATTGTATTAGGTTTGTGGGCAAGGACTTTCCCCTCTCATTCCATTCATCAGATTTTCGCCCATCCCCGGAGGGGCGGGGGGGGGAGGGGGAGGGAGGAAGGTGTGTGTGTGTGTGAGTGTCTCTGTGTTGAGGTGTGAAGCATGATTCAGCGTTGTTGCTGCCTGGCCCTCCGGGGATAATGTCTTCGTGGACGGACGGATTGATGGATGGAGGGATGATCATCATCATCCTCTTCCTTTTCTTCCTCTTCCGATTGAGGAGAGAGAGAGGTTGTGTTTGCGGAGCGGCTAAATGTGATGAAGGAAGGACATGGAATGGGCTGTTGGGGGGGGGGGGGGGGGAGATGACTAAAATGGACACAAAATCGGGGACGGATGAATGGATCATCACCAGCCCACCATGTCATCATCATCCGTCGATCCGCAAATATTATCTACACAAATATGATTCGCAGCAAAAAATGGTTTTATGGGATTTAATAGACATAAATACAAACCGGGAGGAGAAAAGTGTTGTGGCAAAATGCCAAATTTTAGTTTTCGAATATTCAAATTTTTTCTGTCTGAGAAAAATACAGTTTAACAAAAAAAATTATGGCGATAAAGAATATTTTATTAATTGGAAATGTTTATTTTCCTCTCTGACAAGATTGGGGTGAATAAAGCTTTTGATGTTGGGCCAATGTTTGCCGATGGATTTGATGGGCTGGCTCAGCCTAACAGAATCCACCCATTGGACGGCTTTATCCCCTACGGGGCCAAATCCTCCCGCCCACAATCTCATCCAATAGATTGAGCTCGGCGGGATAAAGCTGTTTGGCCAACCGATCGAAGACGACGACGATGCAGGACGGGACTGGCCTCGGCTTACGATAAGCCGAAAGGAAAACTGTTGGTGGGGGCCCGGGGCCAAGGACTTGGCCACAGATTTGCCCTCCGGGGGGGGGGGGGGAGGTGGCTTTAGAAGAAAAGTAAACGGAAGTGCGGAGAAGAATGGCCCTCCCTCCCGGGGAAAATCTGGATTGGGCGTGGGTTGGTAGATGGTAGGTTCAAGGCAAAAGTCACGTTTGTTTTTTTTACAAATTCCCGACGATGAGTGTGTGTGGCAAAGTTCAGTATATTTTTTAACTTCATCACAATAGAAAATCTTGATAAGCGCACGATGATGTGGCAGTAATGCAAAATTTTTAATTTTTATAAATTCCTAAATCTTAATTTTGGCATCCCGACCTAACTTCGGAAAAATGGCCATTTTTGTAAATAGAGTGTCCGTCTCCAGCAGAGGGTACAGAGGGTATTAGCTAAATGGATGAGCGGACTACGGAGGTGGGGGGAGAAGGATTACTCTTCCCTAAAGCCCATCTCCGGGAAGGCCCAGAAAGCGGAGAGATTGAAGAAAGCCCCTCCCCCTCCCCCCTCAGGGGATGGATGGCTCCCCCGAATTTTTGGAGATTGCCCTGAAGGGAAATTAAATGCGACTTTTGGGGAGATAAAAGTCGCCTCGGCGGATCCAATTAAGCTGATGAACAAGCACAGCAGCTAAAATAGTTTTGAATCGTCTTTTTAGGTTTTTTTTCTTTAACTAAAATAACAAATTAGGTAATTTAATTTTTTGTTCATTAAATTGCAAATAAATAAAGCAGAAACGGAGGATTTTCTGAAAATTTGTGACAAAATTCCATTCAATAAATTAGATTTTGGACTAGGAGCTTCGGGATTAGGGCAATTTGGTAGATTGGGTCATGGATTTGGTGAAGACGGGTGAGAGGAGGAGACCTCTCAAAAATTGGCAAAATCCATAAATTGGATTAATTCTGGCTAAACCCCAAACAATGCCTCGCCATGCCCGGACAGTACGGATTTTAGTACCAAATTTTGATGTTTTTATTCAAAAAATAAAACTTAAAAATTATAAAAACAAAATTTTGAAAATTAATCTGTAAGCCCAACTTCCCGGTTTATGAATTATTTTTCAAGGCTCTTTCCAAATTGCATCCTTTTCATTGCCTAACATCGATGGACTTCCATAATCCAGACAAATGGAAATCTGCTGGTCTGTCTCTGTGGGTTTTGTGATGGGTTTGAGCGGTGGGGGAGGGGGGGAGACCCGGGGGCCCGGGGGGGGGGGGGGGGGGGGGTGGAGGCTCTCCTGCCCAAATCCCTCCAAAATGAGTGTGTGCATCCGTCCAACCATCCAATCTCGTCAACCGTCGTCTCATTATTCATTCAAAAACGCGTCCCCATCAGCCGGGGCGGTCCACGTCGTTTTCGGGATGGGATTTAGGGATGGGCCACTACTGGAGGGGGGGGGGGGACTAATCCTTTGGCCCGGGCCAAGCCGTCCGTCCGCCATCCATCAGCAAAAGCGTCAACATTCGGCAGTACTTGCGGGCCAAAGTCACCAGGCCCAGAATCTTGGGAGATTTTGAGAATACGTATGTAAACTAAAAGTTGCTAGAATTAAATGAAGAAAATTTCAGCATTCGGGAGTGATATGTTTTGCAAAATGAGTTTATAGTGGAGACATAAGGAAGGATGCGATTATGGCAGCGGGTGACGTGCCCTCGCGGGTATTTTGAGGGGGACGGACGGCATTTTGCCTGAAGGCTTTCCGGGACCGGGATGAGCCCTTCCGGAAGAGTCTTCAGGAGGAGGCAACGAAATGATATGGAGAGAGTTGTGCTGCCGGCGGGTGGGCACCGCCGCTGCCCTCCCGAGGCAGTTAAAATTAATCCCACCCCCGAATCTCAATATCCCCCCCCCCCACCTCGAAACTGAAGAGGGGGAGAGGATTGAGCCAAGCCATCCAAATAGCCCTCACTTGAGGATGATAAATGGGGATGGGATGAAAAGGGCAATGAGTCTTCTCGAAAAGCGAGATTATTATGGAACAGAGGAGATAATCCATTAAAATTTTCAAAAATGGAATTTCTAAAATGCCCTAATGTCTTTTATAATTTGAATCTTTCAAATAAAATTAAATTTTTAAAAATAATAAATCAAAACAATAAACTATTTACATTGGGAAATTTTTTTTAATTTTTGAATGCGCTAATGATAATCTATTTGCAAAAAAACATTTAAAAAATATGCAGCCTACTAATAATAAAAAATAGGAATTTATTTTGTAAAAAGGATTTGCAACGGCCGGGAATCGAACCCGGGCCGCCCGCGTGGCAGGCGAGCATTCTACCACTGAACCACCGTTGCTACATTATGCTTCTGCTGCAAACTCCTTATGACTTTAGCTCTTATAGTGCATAACTGATCTCTATCAAACCACTCCCCACAAGGATATTGATTTGATCGCGAACAATTTGTTTGATTAAAATTTTGAAGAAAGGAAGCATTAAGGCTGAAGCAATAATATTGAAATAAAAAGGTATTTGAAGGAAAAAATATGTTCAAATTGTTTAACTGCTGTAAAAATATTTTTGGACAGATGAAAACTTGCAAAATTGGAGTGAAAATAAATGGTGTAAAATATTTTAAAATGTAAGCGGAATAAAACTCAATAATAACAAAATAAGAAATTTTTAATTATTAGAGTTTTTAAAAACGGGGAAAAAACAATCGACCAAGGGGTCAGGCGTGTGCGGTTTCCGTAACCAAAAACAAAGATTTTCCGTTTGCGACAGCGAGGGCACAATTATGGCCAAATGGAATTAGCCAACTTGGGAGAATGTCCAAATTAGAGTCATTTTGTGGGGTGTACTGCTGGTGAAAACATTTGTGGAATGTGTTTATGGCACACAATAATTGGTGGAATAGCGGCATTTCATTGCTTTTTTCCAGGTACTTTCTGAAAAAAGGTGTGCCGTGCCATTGTCACCTTGTCAAAAGGGGTCGTAAAAATTCAACAAAAAATAATTTATCTTGTAGCACATTTTGCCAAAATTTTCAAATTTAAATTTCAAAATAACTTTCAGCCTAAATTTTCCAAAACAAACTTTGCACCGAAGTGCCTCCAACCTGCAGCCCAAATGGATGGATTTTCCTATCCATAGTTAGGCACAACGGATAAAGTAAACGCCGTGTCCGCCACCGCTGTACCCGGCGCCCCAGGGCTGATGAATAAGCAGCCCTGAGGCAGCGGTGCCGGATGCCCTCGGATGGGATTAGCGAAAGCTGAAGCCCCAGGGGGCCCAAAAGCGCACAAAATGAGGGGCCGGCGGCCCCCCACCCCAGAGCCCCCACTCGTGGTGAGGAGATAACGGCGGATGAATGGGGGGGGGGCGATAGGGTGAGTAAATGGATTTCTCCCTTTCTTCATTCATCCACACTCTTCCGGATGGACGAATGCCGGATTTGAAGAGGGGGGAGGGGGGAAAGATTTGTTTTGGGCATGGAATGTTTGTCCTAGAGAAAATTGTGGTTAGGCTCAAATTTTCCGTTAAATTTACTCAATATTTCTAATAAATGGTACAGTTATTTGGAACTTGGGTGTGCGATAAGCTTAGAAAATGGTGGCTCTGTTGTGAGGGAATAACCGGAGGCTGAGGGGATTACCCAAAGCCCACGAGAGGCCGAAAATATGTGTATATACACCAGCCCCAACCCTCAATGCCTAAAAAGACACTAGGAGGCGTCCAAGTGGTCATTAATTGAGTACTCAGCCATTAATCAGCTAAAATAAAGATAAAACGGTTGAAAAAACGGAATTGGTGAAGAAATCAAATTCAAATTACGTATATATATATATAATTTATTATTGTAAAAATTAGAGCAATTTTTAATTGGGCCAAAACTTTTGATGGGACTTAGTTGGCCTTCCTTTGTACAGCCCCTAAATCCCTCGGGGGATTTTCGATGGGATGCAGGAAACAACCAGCAGCTGCGGGCGGGGGTTGGGATGGGATAAACCGAAGGATTAACAAAATCTACGGGCATATGTAAAATCGATTAAAAATCTGGTAAGAACAATTTGGAATTTTATGAAAATACGCTAACTTTTGCCATTATTCCAACAATTATAAGCAATGCCACTTTTCTAACACTAACATTTTTCTTTAAAAAATTCACAAAATTTTAAAATTCAAAATCTAACAAAATTTTCTTTTTTCTAACATTTTCCCCCTAATCCAACTCGCTCTCAAATTCTCCCAAATTTATTCAAAAATGTTTTCAAAATACGCCTTCCTTTCTCCTGCTTGGCGTTTTGTTTGGGGAGCTCACACGGTGGAACAAAAATTTGCGAGAAGATTTTGGGCACAGGATTGGCCCTGGTCTGTAAGCTTAGGGACGGGCAGATTTGGAAGGCGGGGGGGGGGGGGGATTGGGCGGTTGGGCCCAATGGCGGGGGTGAGGGGGCGGGGGGGGGGGGCTTAAGTCCTTCAGCCAACAAAAAATGGATGGGTGGGGTGGGTCGGATGGATAAATCCCATCAAATGTGGATGGAATAAAGCCCCCGAAAAAAGCACAGAAAAATGAAAATGCAAAACGAGTAATTTAGAAAATAAAAAGTGGATAGATCCAAGCGAATAAATTTCTCTGAGCAGTTAAAATCGAATACCATACAAAAATTCTCATGGTTTAGACGTTTTAAAAATTCTTGACGCCACTAGGTTTTATTAAATCAACTTTTTAAATTTCTTTGGATTTTTACAAGTTTTTAATTTTAAAAGACTGTGAGAAAATAGGCATAAAAAAGCCCAAATATTTAAAATAAGCTCGAGCAAATGTAGCAAAAAGTTAGAAAACCACAAAAAACCCGGAGGTAAAAGCCAAGAACACAACCATCAGACGTTTTGGCTCTTTTTATATATCATTCGACTCCTCTCAATGAAACAAAACGAATGGTAGCATTTTTAAGCTGCGGCAATAACTATAAGCTAAATATTTTCCATAAATTTAGAACGAAATCCGGGTCCAGCTCCGGCTGTTTAATTTCCTGGGTTTTCGGATCTGGATTTTTACAATTTCGGAAAAGCCGGATACTTTTGCCGGCCACTACTTTATAGTATAAATTGTGCCAATGCAATAAAAGAAGGGTGTGAATGAATTGTAACTGAAGGCCGACAAATTGTGCCAAGCCAAGCGAATTGAGCAAATTTTATTTGTCCAAATTTAATGAATTATCCTATAGGAATTGGCTTAATAGGACAAGAAGAGGATGACTGCAGTGAATCCACAAAATCTGTTCCCTGGCCTCCGATCCGCGTGCATCTGATCCAAAAAGCCGCTTCATCCACCCCCACAATATTGGAACCTGCCCCAACCAGTTTTTTTTGCTGCTGGCTGATTTCCAATCACATTTATCCGTGAATAATTGGCGCGTCTGATCGTTGCGCAACTTTCACTTTCATTTGCTGCTGCTGCTACTGCTTGTTGTCGTCGGTTGCAGCTGCGCAAAGAAAAGATAAGTGGGGGGGGGGGCACGTAAAATGAAGGACGAACATTTTTTGGGTTTTCAAAATGCGAAAATAAAACATGTGTTTAATTTACAAATTTGCTGCACACTTTGACCCTGAGTAAAAAGTAGGGATGTTCGAGACTTGAAATTTACCGAGACTCGAGACCGAGAAATGACACCGAGACCGAGAACTGACCCCGAGACTCGAGACCCGAAAAGCCGAGAAATTTCTCGGTTCGAGACTCTCGAACATCCCTAGTAAAAAGCCACCCAAATGCCAACAAGTATTTTTAGCAGAAAAATATTCTAGCACTTAAACGTCACATTTACATACATACAATGGGTACTGAAACGTCCTGGCACTGAAATTATTGACCTTCTTTTATGTAAAGTTCTTTGCTTTCCCACTTTCACCTTTTTAATATTGATTTATCGTTCATCCAAATGAACGTAACGTTGGACATACATATTAATGTTACCAAAATTTACGGGCACAATGTTTAAAAGTGGCTTTCGAGTCGTAAAACTGAATTTGTCTAATTTGTAAGCTCTATTTTGATTAAACCCGAATTTGAAACAGAAACCAATTTTGAAAATTTGAATTTTTTAACAAAAGCAAATTTGGTCAAAGTTTCAGCGGTCGAAGCGCGATTATTTTAAAATAAAAATCGCCTTAAAATTTTATATCCTATTAAGTAACACACGTTTGTGAAAATGCCAAAACCAATCTCTTCGCTGGGGCGGATGGAGCATTTGCTGAGCACGGGCGATGACGCGGACATTCAATTTTTGGTGGGGGAAGGAGACGAAAAGGAGGCGAGTTGTCAAAGCCTATCCACGGGGGGGGGGCATGCCTCAAAAAACCATAGGGTTGACCTTTTGTTTTGCTAAATTCGGAATTTTATTGAATAAACTGAAAATACACATCTGAGAATCAACTTTTCCCCTCAAGCTCATTGTCTTATACACAATCTTCAAATTTTTGGATTTGTTTTAAGATTCTGTCAGCGCACAAATTGATTCTGAAGGCGGCCTCCGATGTGTTCGAGGCAATGTTCCGTTTTGACGCGGAAAATGCAAAGTCCGCCGTCGCTGGGACCGGTGCGGAAATTTTGTTTAAATTTATTTTAATCCCTTCGGAAGAGATTAAGCCCGTCGAAGTGCCCGACGTGGAGGTGGGGGCGTTCAAGGCAATGCTCAGCTTCATTTACTCCGATGATTTGAGTGGACTGGACGGGGACAATGCAATTTCTGTGCTTTATGCGGGTGAATTTAAGAATTTGAACCGTTAATTGGCTTTTCGCAATTTAATTATTTATAAATTATGGTGGTTTTGCGGAAATTCATTAAAAATAAGCGAGGAAAACAAAAATACTTTTCATGGATAAATTGTCTTTTAGCCAAAAAATATGACGTGCCCGGACTGGTCAAAGTGTGCGTGGCCTTTCCCATACCGGATTTGCGCAATGTTTTTGTCGCATTTGACCGGGCCAACCTTCTTGAAGAAAAGGTGAGTAAATTTTGCCATTTTTAATTTAGATCACAGAGTTAGTTGTCGAAAGTTAATAATCATAAATCTTAATGCAATAAATAATAAATTTATTTTGGGCATTCGCTCGCCGCTGTTTGCATTACATTGATGTGAATGCGCACAATTTGTTTCAATCAGAAGAATTTTTGCAAATTGATCAAAAATTGTTGTGCGAGCTTCTGGACCGTGATCAGCTGTTTGTGTGCGGAGAGGTTGCAATTTGGATTGCTGTAATTTGCAAAATATAATTAATTAAAATAAATAATTGGTTTATATTTCCAGGCCTTATTATGGGCGTACAAAAGATGCCGTCAAAAGGGGAAAGAGCGTTCGGGAGAGAATATGCGCGTAATGCTCGGCCCGGCACTCTTTCAAATTCGTTTTCCTCTCATTGCACTGGACGAGTTTTCTAAATTTGTTGGTATCACTCATTTTGGATTTAGACAATTCTGAATTTTATAATCGATTGCTTTGCTTTTAACAGTTCCGTACAGAGTGCTGACACGGGACGAGCTGCTCAGCGTGTATCTGTACCATTCGCATCCGGACCGCGCTTTGCCCGGACTGTACCCGCTGCAATTTCCAACCAAGCGACGGATTGCGACCAAATCGTTCAGTGATGGTGGACTGAATTTATTTTAAGTCCAACTTGACCAAAAACTCATGCCAGATCCGTATAAGCCTAACGGGCAGATTATGCTGAAAATCGAAAAAGTGAGTGAATTTGCGCGAGAGGATGAAAACAGCCGCCGACTCAGCGAGGCCGTGTACATTAGGGGCATTCCTTGGAGAATTTTGGCAACTTCTCGAACAAATTGTGACCAAAAATGTTTGGGCTTTTACATCCAGTGCAACGCAGAAGACAGTGGTGGGTGGGCATTAACACTTAAAATTTACCATTTAAATTCCAAATTTGTTGGACATACCCAGGGGCCGGGGAGGCACGTGCAGAAAATTTTTTGAGCGGGTTTTTCAGAGAAAAGGGTACTGGGATTTTTGTCTAGTTTCTTCGAAACATTTTGTGTCCGGAGAAAATGAATGCTAATTTGTATTTTTGGAAAAACCAGTAACTGGTCGGTTCAGGGCCGTATTGTGCCTTGGATTTCGGGGAGGGGCAAGCCAAAAATGTCGATTTTGTTTTTTTAAATCGGTAAAATTTATTAGTTTTTCGATCATTAACAAATTTTACCAAATAATTTTGAATATTTCCAAAAGTTTAAAAAAGCCCTAAAAGTGCCGCTGAAGCAAAAAGGGGAGGGGGCAAGCGCAATTGTGTTAAACTGACATTTAATGTGAAGATGCAAATTGGAGCTGTGCCTGTTCGGCAACACTTCGAATTGTTTTGCAAAAGAAGGGAAAAGAAGACCTCACTGGAAAGAAGGACAACAACATTTTTAACTCCAAAACAAACTTCTGGGGCTTCGCCCAGTACATAACGTTTAAGGTTCAGATGATTTGTGATCAAAATGTCTGACATTAAAATGACAAATTTAGAAATTGATGGACCCGAACAACGGATGGTACGATGAGACGAACGACACTGCAATTTTGGCTGCTGATGTAACTGCTGACGAACCTCACGGAATCGAGTGACACGTAAAGAGAAGAAATTGATCAGTCCTTTTGCTTTCATTTATTGTTTATCAATATTTTTGTTTTTAACAAATTTGCAGTTTCCATCTGCCCTTTCCGATTAAGCTTGGCATACGTTTATCAAACTTTGTTGCGAAAAGACACTTGCAATTTAAATGGTTTAACGCGTACATATCGGGGTGGTAAAATATCGATTCGTTCCCCACGGATTCGTACCTCATCGATTCGTTCCCCACCTACGATTCGTTCCCTTTGTAACGATTCGTTCCCCTCCACAAAAATGCCTTTAAACCTCAAAAAATCGTATAAAACTGGTGCTAGAACACGTACCCGAGCTCCGTTTTTGCGTATGTCGAACCCCGGACCCGAATTCGAACAAATTGATCGAAAAAAATGTTTTTTCCAAACAAAAAAAAATTTTTTTTTAAATCGTTGAAATGGTTCAAAATGCATGTACGGACGGACGGAAGATCGAACGAACATGCTAAACGATTTTGTTACAAAAAATCGGTTTCGAACAAAAAATTTTTTTTTGAAAAATTGTTCGAATTTGGGTCCGGGGTTCGAAATTGGTCGAAATGAAAGTGATATTCGGAATCTATGCCCCCGTATACCCCCTATAAACCCTTTTTTATGGACTTGGGTAATTTTTTTATTTTTTTCGAGGGGAACGAATCGTATGTGGGGAACGAATCGATGGGGTACGAATCCGTGGGGAACGAATCGATGGTCGTTCATCGGGGTTGGGGGTGGGCCGTCTCCTTATTTTTGGACGGGATTATTATAAACACTGACCAAAAAGTCTTGACTCAAACTCTGCAATTCCAAGAATTTGACCTACTTTACCCTTGATAAGGAATGTCGACATTGTGTTCGGCATCAACAACAAAATTCGTCCAAAATAAAACAGATCTTTTTTCAACGCTATTTTATTATTTAATTACGTCAATACTTTATTGTTTATTGAAAATGCGCAAATCGATCAAGTGATGCTTAATCTTCATAAATTAAACAATGGAAAATTTTAGCCACTTTATTATTATAAGCACTTTACACATTCGTTAGTTTGACGCAATAATCATGCGTAAATGAAATGATTTATTGATTTATATAAAACTAAAATACATAAATATAATATAAGTCGCTTTCACGATTAATATTATTATTTGAATATTAGAATTATTCGAATAACCCTAATATTAGTTGAAAATATTTAAATAATACGGCGAATTAGTATTATTTGAATAAAAAATTCTTTTTTTAACTCAGTAAAATTCGCATTTTACTTATAAAATTTGAAACTTCCGCTTCTTTATTGTTTCAATATTTCTTTCGAAAAAATAAGATTTTAAATTTTACTAGTTAAATTCGAATTAACTAAAATCCAATTTAGTGAAGGTATTCAAATAAAATACTAACTCGCCTACTTGAATAAATTAAAATAATACTAGGATTATTCGAATAATCCTAAAATTCAAATAATACGCTGACATGTGTTCCATTTCCAAAACATAAATATAAAAGTTTAAAATTTTTACGAAATAATATTACTTGAACCGGCAAATTCACGAACTTTTAAAAAACTAAGATTTTTAACCTTTAAGAAATTGAAAATGTTTAAATTCCTATTTTTTTTGACTTCATTTTTCTTTATTTTATTTGGCACGACACATTCCATGTTCGAAGAGTTATCGCCGAACAAAATGAGAAGAAATAACAGTATTGGTGTTTCTGGGACAGCTTCGTCAGCCTGGCCTTCTTCTTTCACTGGGGCTGCGGTAAAGAGAAATTCTAGCACTGGCAATGATTCTGAAAGAGTTCGGCCTCCTCTTGATGGGGCAAACAAGCCAAAAACAATTAGTCAAACGTAAATAAATAACATTTTTTTTATATTAATAGCGCAAAATTATCGAGAATTTAATGTAATTTTTTTCAACTTTTAAATAAAATTATTCTAAAATTCAGGAGACAACAGCCATTATCTCCATTGCACGCTTATTTTCCTTATAACAAGTTTTAAATTATAATTATGAATAATTCAATTAAATTGTCGGTTTTTAGTCAACCAAATAGTCCAATGTCCCAAGTGCCGAGAGTGACCAATTTTAATGGGTGTATACCGGAAGGATTCAAAAATTTGCTGCTTCGGAGCAAAAGCACGGTTGATAGAAATAAAAACGGTGCCTTTTGGAATTTTTTATTATATTGGAACAAAAATTTATTTAACTTTCAGGCTATTTTTTTTTAAAAATATTTTCTTTAGCTTTTGCCAATTTTATATTTTAGGGTAAAAACTTACTGAAAAAATATGCAAAATATCCTTTCTTAAATTAGTTATTTTAAAGTTGCCTAGTTTCAAGCATTTTTAATCTAGCATTGATGTTTTTTTAGGTTTTTACCTTTCTGTTTGAGTTTTTTAGATTCCAAAACAGGGCCTAAGTAAATAGTAAAAATTATTCTCCTTTGAATTATATCGCAAAAAATTTAAATTATCTTTTAGGAGAAAGCCTGAGAAAGTGTAATACCTACCCATCTGACAGCAAAAAGTTTGAAAGCAGCAGTAAAGAAAAGCAAAACAATGAAGAGAGTGAGCAGAAGCAAAGCAAAGAAGACAAACTAAACAAATTAAAAGACTGGTGGCGTTCAACAATATTTTGGAAAGGAAATAAAAACGAAATTTCAAAATCAGAAGCAAAAGACAAATCCAAAGCAAAATCAAGACGAAACCCGTTGAATTCTGCGGAGAATAAAGGTTTTACTCTTTTATTTAATGAGTTTCTTTTTTAATTTAACAAATCTTTGTTAAGCGGCAAATAAACAAAATATCGAAGAATTTGAATTTAGTTTTCCTTCACGAGGTAGTTTGTTACATTTAAAAAATGAGAATATAAAAAATGAAATATTTAATCAGATGTGATCAACACCCCGGAGGCAATGACTCCGTTACGACTGTTTAAAGAAGGGTCAGCAAATTCGAGTGGACGAAAACCGGAGCTTTCGGTGTTTCCCCAAGTTGAACAGAATGATGGGCAGTGGGGGGATGAAATTGTTATGTGAAAAAATGAGGATTTTTTGTTTGTTGTTGATGATTATTGGTTACCGGCTGGATATGTTTTAGGTAAATTGTAAAGATTGTTTCTTGTGTTGCCTAATGCATTTTCAATTTTGGGTAAATGAGAAGTGCATTTTAAATCTCTTGAGTTATATAAACAATAATTTTTGTTTCTTGCAGGTTTGGCTAACAAATAAAAAATGCAAAACTTTCCTAAAATAAAAAAGCGCCATTTGGTTGTTCTAAAAATTGACCTGGTTTCGAATTTTAAAAATAGCGAGACTGACCGTTTTTTTAAGTTTAGGCTTGAGCTTAAGCTCATTTAGGACTTTATAATTACAAAGTGCTTAACATCGCCAAATTGTCCAATTACGAGGGGCTCCAAACTGGCCGCGTCAAATCTGCAGGCGCCAAAAACCCACGCCAAACTCTGACCCGTTCGGGTGCCAATAGGCGGCATTAGAAAAATTTAAAATTTGAAGGAACAATTTGATCCAAAATTTTAGAACATACAAATTGTCACTTTAACTGATAATCCGCGATCACCATCCCAACGTTCGGTACTCAAGAGACTCACACAATACGTTTCGGCGTCTATGCGTGTTGTGCCGTTCAGATTTGATCTGGGCCCGTCGCTGGGTGGGAAAATGCAGCGGGTACAGTCCGGGGAATCCGCGGTCCGGATGAGAATGGTACAACAACACGCTGACAAGCTCGTCACTCGTCAACACTCCGTACGGAACTGTCAAAATACGACAAATCCAGTCGGAATTTTCGGGAGCTTGGGGGCATAAAAATCAAATGTTTCGCATTTTGCTTTCAAAATTAAAACGGCGTCCATTCATAAATAACTGACAAATGAACTACCAATATTTGTCGAAAAATCCTTTTGTGGGATAACCGGAAAACGAATGTTAAAAAGTGCCGGGCCAAGCATTGCGCGTCTATTCTTCGCCGAACACTCTTTCCCATTTTGACGGCATTGTTCGTCTGCCCAACGAAGTGCCTAATTAAAATAAAATGAATGTAATCAAATATATAGCTTATAATTCACAGCATTCCAAATTGCAATTTCTTCGTCAATTTGAAGCTGATCACGGCACAGAATCTCGCACAGCAATTTTTGGTCAATTTGTAAAAACTGCTGCGAGAGGAGCAAAGTGTTTGCCTTTCTATCAATGTAACCCAAACAATGACGAGAAATATCCTAAATCAATTACTAATAAATAATATATAATTAATTTTTGATCAACTTTTTTTAAAATTTTTCTGGATTGATCGGGATCAAAAAATTTGAATATCGCAGGTTTTTTTTTGTGATTTCCTCACATCTTCTCCAACAAAGCGGGCATCAGCAAAGGCGTGGAAAATATTGCGCAGCTTCGATAGGGGGAAGTTCGCACACGCTTCGATCATCAACGCTAGATCATATTTTTTTGCTAAAAATGAAATACTATAATTAAGGCAACAAAATTTCCTGTAAAATTTTAAACTTCAAAAAACAGTAAATCATTAACCAGCATAAAGCACTGTCATTGCATTGTCTCCGTTCAGTCCGCTCAAATCGTCCGCATAAATGAAGGCTAACATTGTCTTGAACGCCCCCACCTCCACGTCGGGCACCTCCACGGGTTTAACCTGTTCGGCTAAAATGCCTTTTTAAATTCATTTTACAAAACTATTATCCCGCATCATTTCCAGCAGTAGCAGCGTCAAATCGAAACATTGTCTCGAAAACGTCGGAGGCAGCCATCAGAACCAGTTTATGTGCTGACAGAAGCTAAAAAAATATGTGCAATCAATGAATGAGTTTGTGAAGAACAGATTTAAAACAATTAAAATCAAAACAAAAATATGCTTCCAAACTCGCCTCCTTTTCGTCTCCTCCGCCCACCAAAAAGTGCATGTCCGCCCCATTGCCGGTGTCCAGCAAATGCTTCATCCGATCCACCATTCAAAATAAGTAAATCCGCCTAGCCTTTATTCAATTCCGTGAATTGAAATAAGTAAATCCGCCTAGCCTTTATTCAATTCCGTGAATTCAAAATAAGTAAATCCGCCTAGCCTTTATTCAATTCCGTGAATTCAAAATAAGTAAATCCGCCTAGCCTTTATTCAATTCCGTGAATTCAAAATAAGTAAATCCGCCTAGCCTTTATTCAATTCCGTGAATTCAAAATAAGTAAATCAGCCTAGCCTTTATTCAATTCCGTGAATTCAAAATAAGTAAATCCGCCTAGCCTTTATTCAATTCCGTGAATTGAAATAAGTAAATCCGCCTAGCCTTTATTCAATTCCGTGAATTGAAATAAGTAAATCCGCCTAGCCTTTATTCAATTCCGTGAATTCAAAATAAGTAAATCCGCCTAGCCTTTATTCAATTCCGTGAATTCAAAATAAGTAAATCCGCCTAGCCTTTATTCAATTCCGTGAATTGAAATAAGTAAATCCGCCTAGCCTTTATTCAATTCCGTGAATTGAAATAAGTAAATCCGCCTAGCCTTTATTCATTCCGTGAATTGAAAATAAGTAAATCCGCCTAGCCTTTAATCAATTCCGTGAATTGAAATAAGTAAATCCGCCTAGCCTTTAATCAATTCCGTGAATTCAAAATAAGTAAATCCGCCTAGCCTTTAATCAATTCCGTGAATTGAAATAAGAAAATCCGTCTAGCCTTTATTCAATTCCGTGAATTGAAATAAGAAAATCCGTCTAGCCTTTATCAATTCCGTGAATTGAAATAAGAAAATCCGCCTAGCCTTTATTCAATTCCGTGAATTGAAATAAGTAAATCCGCCTAGCCTTTAATCAATTCCGTGAATTCAAAATAAGTAAATCCGGCTAGCCTTTAATCAATTCCGTGAATTCAAAATAAGTAAATCCGTCTAGCCTTTAATCAATTCCGTGAATTCAAAATAAGTAAATCCGGCTAGCCTTTAATCAATTCCGTGAATTCAAAATAAGTAAATCCGCCTAGCCTTTATTCAATTCCGTGAATTCAAAATAAGTAAATCCGCCTAGCCTTTATTCAATTCCGTGAATTGAAATAAGTAAATCCGCCTAGCCTTTAATCAATTCCGTGAATTGAAATAAGAAAATCCGTCTAGCCTTTATTCAATTCCGTGAATTGAAATAAGAAAATCCGTCTAGCCTTTATCAATTCCGTGAATTGAAATAAGAAAATCCGCCTAGCCTTTAATCAATTCCGTGAATTGAAATAAGAAAATCCGTCTAGCCTTTAATCAATTCCGTGAATTGAAATAAGAAAATCCGTCTAGCCTTTATCAATTCCGTGAATTGAAATAAGAAAATCCGCCTAGCCTTTAATCAATTCCGTGAATTCAAAATAAGTAAATCCGTCTAGCCTTTAATCAATTCCGTGAATTCAAAATAAGTAAATCCGTCTAGCCTTTATTCAATTCCGTGAATTGAAATAAGAAAATCCGCCTAGCCTTTATTCAATTCCGTGAATTGAAATAAGAAAATCCGTCTAGCCTTTATTCAATTCCGTGAATTGAAATAAGAAAATCCGCCTAGCCTTTATTCAAGCCAGGGTGGCTTAGGCCTAAAGCGGTATTGGTTGATTAATGGTGAAAAAAAAGGTGCTAGGTCGTTTCGTAAATTCCGCCACTATGGGCGTTTCGTAAATCCGCCAGTGCGTTTCGTAAATCCGCCAAATATATTTTATGAAGTAGTTTTAGACATCATAACTTTATTCATACCGCACTAAATCACTTAAGTTGTATACCATTGGAAAGATCAAAATGAGTAAAAGCTGTTTGTAAAACAAAACTAAGCTGTAAATCAGGTTTAAAAAAAGTTATGATCATAAAACCACGAAAAGCTTGATTTTTGGCAATTTTACATTATAACTTTTTGAAACTTATTAAAACACTTCGACTTTGCTGTAATGCTTTCGATTAGGGTTGAGCCCCGACCCCTCGGGGGCGGGAAAGTCGGGGGTCGGGGAGGCCGGGGTTGGCAATGTCGGGGGTCGGGGTCGGGGAGGACCAAATTGTCGGGGTCGGGGGTCGGGGTCGGGGGTCGGGGTCGGGGATCGGGGGTCGGGGTTGAAGAAAATTTAATTCAATAAAATTTTTTTCCATAAAATTTTGCAAATCTTTACTAGGCAAGCGCATACAATACCTATATAATTTTATTTAAACTTTATTCATCATAATTAAAATCTCATGAGTATTAAAGAGTTTAAAAAATGGTGGTGTTTTAGAAGTTTTTTAAGAATGGGAGGAGTAGGCGGTGCCGATAGGCGCCGCCGGGAAAAATTTTTTTGAAGATTAACAATGTTTGTTAAGAAAAATTGCTTTTAAATTAACGAAATTTGGCTAACACTTCTTAAATTTTGGAAATTTAGTGAAAATTTTTGACTATAACTTGTTGAATTTTCAAAATTTTAAAGAAATAGATGGAATAAAAATTGCGCTATTTTTTCTAGAACTTATGACAATAAAATACTTATGATCATTCAACTTTGAACAAAGTAATAAATACATTTTTTAAATACAGGATGATCCAAAAGTCCTGCACCTATTTTTAAAAACGGAAACAATTTAAAAAATTTTTTACGAATTGTTTATCCACTATTGATGTTCATATTAAGTGGCAAAAAATCATTGACTCAATCGGGATCCGAACCAACGCTTGACCCAACCCACAGACAAAAGCATTCACCACTACACCACCACATAATATAAATAGTCAATTTTCAAAAGTACTTATTTCTCCCAAAAAAAGTCGATCTTTAGGGGTGTTTGTTCACCCCCGACCCCCGACGGGGTTTGGGGTTCGGGGGTCGGGGAGGCCGGGGTTGGCCATGTCGGGGGTCGGGGTCGGGGACGACCCCATTTTGGGGCTCGGGGTCGGGGTTCGGGGGTCGGGGTCGGGGCTTAACCCTACTTTCGATACTTATTTAGAGCTTTCCAATGGTATACAACTTAAGTGATTTAGTGCGGTATGAATAAAGTTATGATGTCTAAAACTACTTCATAAAATATATTTGGCGGATTTACGAAACGCCCATAGTGGCGGAATTTACGAAACGACCCAGCACGAAAAAAAAATATCAAAGATCATAGATTTTTCAAAATTTAGATGTAGTCAGATCTTAAAAATATTGTCATATTCGTGATCAGCACCCTTGAAAACCCTCCATATATGATCTCACAAATCAGCGGCCTTTTGTTGCCTTTTTTAAAAAAATTTGAATCTGCGGGCGCATAACCGAAAAGTACCAATTTTTCTTTTCTCTTCCCGCCGAAGGAAGCAGATGGGAAGGCAAAAATAACAAAGAGCACTTTAGTCTGGAAATACGGCTTTTCTGGTATGCATTGCACCAATTTATGAATTATTCATCGAAATATATATTTAATTCATCAAAATTTAATTCCCAATTAATTGTGTTACTTAATTTATTCAACAACAAAAAAATTGACCAAATGAATCAGCCACATTGGCCGGCAGGCCGGCCCATCATCGGTTTGGAGTAACAGGGATAATTCAGTTTTTGTTTCATTTTCCGTTCGTCATAAATGACCTATCGTGACTGGAGGGTTTATGCCCATTTATCTCAATTAGAGACCGACCGGACAAAGTAATTTGGTCGGGATTCCGACCAAATCCCTCCGATCCCGGCCAGTCTATTTTTCGGGATCCAGCGGGAATTTTGAATTGCCTGACACACTATTTAAACCAAAATTATTGTGTCTTACGCAAAATTAGTAATTCCGATTCAGTCTCTAATCTCGTGATAAATTGTTAACTTATTAATCCACTCATTATTGGGCTAACAAAACGATGAAAGCGCTTCTTCAGGCTCCAATTGTACTGGTCGTCCTCCCCCTCCTCTTTCTGTTAGGAAGTTGCCTCGGTTTCGGTATATTTTGTACATTTAATTAGGGTTATTCAAACTCGGGTTTTGGTTAACAATCGAGTGCAAGTCTCTTTAAATTTACCATCCAAAATAAACCGGGGCCCAAAATTCGGGTTTAAACCGGTCTTGAATTTTTAATTAATGCATTAATATTCCCTTTTTAACAAAGAGCATCTGCAATGCCGTGCCGGAGTTGATTTCCATGAGCCCGAAAATGAAAAAATGACGTGTTCACAAAACTTCACTCATTGTTATTCGGGAATTTGTCAAACAGGTACAGAGAATGGGAGAAATGTTTAAGGTTTAACAAACCAATTTTGGAATCTTAAATGTCTTCTGTTTTTGTAATACAAAGAAAATTATAGTTTAAAACCTCAAAAAGTTATGGACAGAAAAGTGCGCAAAGCTAAGATTTTTTTTTTGAATTTTTGTTTATAACTTTTCTGAAATAGATCGAATCTGATTTGAATACAAAATCTACCCCATCGATTGGTATCAATTTATTTGCTTGGTTGATTCCAAGAAGACTTATGGCACACGGAATGATTCCGTGAAGCTTAAACCTTCAGACATGGAGAAGCCTAATCACTACTACTATCTTTTCGGATGCGCTGCGTTTATCTATAAAGGCAACCAATGTCGCGAATTACTCAGCGAACAAAAAAGTATGAAGCAATACAAAGTGAACAAATGGAATTGCGACTGCTGGGTTCGGGAAAAGGGCAAACATATGGCAAATTTTGAGTTGTATCCGCCGCAAGATGTTTTTTCTACGCTGTTTCCATTGCCACCGCCGCTGCTTCTGGACGAGCCGAGTTGTGCGCCGATGGCAGCTGCCCGAAAGCCGTTTTTCGGCGCGTTGTTGATGATTGGTAAATTTTTTAAAATTGATTATTGATTTATTTAAAAAGCATCAAAATGCATTAAGCAAACATTTCAGCTATTTTAGCCCACTTTTTCCACGGTGCCATCTTCACTGATCATCAGTCTTCAATCTTATAATGGAATTTAAATCTGTGGTGGCCACCAGAGATGAGAATTTGTGGACGAAAATATTTGATAAAATTTCAATTAAAATTAATTAGAAATATTTGTTAAATTTTATTTAATAACGCTTTGAATTAACTGAACATCACGGCCTTTTTCGGTTAAGCCCAATTAAGTTTGTCTGGTTTTTTTGCCATTTTTGAATGCTATTTTGGCAAAAAATGTTTTTAAAATGATTGTTCACATTTACTATCGAAAATTTTCCTACCTAAATAAATTGCAGCTAATCTTTCGACGATTTGTCATCCACCCGTTCATCATCACCAAACTTTGATTATTCACAACGTTTTTATTTCAGTTTCATCCAAAACTTTTTCCGTTAAATTTCCAAAAAAAAGATGATAAACATTTATGAATGTTCAAATATTCTAATCGTTACTCATCCTCAACAAAATTTGTATACATTTTTAGCCCATGTTTTTGGATTTAAAAAGGGAAATGGAAAAAGAATTTTCAGTAAATCGTTTTCATTTAAAAAAAATAGCACTTTTAATATTTTGTTTTAACTTCAATGGAAAATCCTAACAAAATATCAAAGCTTGAACATACAGCGAAGGGGTCGTCTACCCAGCAGGATGCTGGTGGCTATGGCCTGCCTAGCGAAGACATGCAATTGAATAGGTGGGTTTAAAACAAAATATTTTGTTTCACAAATATCAAATATTATCCAGCAGTCAGCAGCCCAGAATTTTTTTTTCTTCCATTTTTTTAATAAATGGGTTTGGAACTGAATAAAAATTGTTTAGCACCATTTTGATCACTTTTTTATCAAACAACTATTAAAGCAAAGTATTATAACAATTAATTTAATGGTTTGAATTTAAAATATTAGTTTTGTATGGATTCTCCTCGGCGTGTTGGGCCTCATTGCGCTGCTTCTATTAGCGCGCCTCATCTTTTCAGTATACGTGCATAAGTCAAGCAAATCATTAGCACCAGCACCGCATTCAGCACGGGAAGCTGTACCGGAACCAACACTAAGCCCCCCAGCAGCAATAACAGCTTCAGCACCAGCACGGGAAGCTGTACCGGAACCAACACCAAGCCCACCAGCAGCAATAACAGCAATTACAGCTTCAGCACCAGCACGGGAAGCTGTACCGGAACCAACACCAAGCCCACCAGCAGCAATAACAGCTTCAGCACCACTTTCAGCACATGAACCAGCACGAAGCCCACCATCAGCATCAACAGCAATCACGGCTTCAGCACATTACGCACTTACACCACGTGTCCAACAGAGCGGCAGCTCAACATCGACTTGGTATTATTATGCTTCATCCTCGGAATACTTGACGTATTGTACGCGAAAGTGAATATGTTAACCATCACATAAATCGTGTTCTAGCCAATGATTTCTCATTTTGAAACCATAATTTATTCATTCTATTATTTCCTGTATTATTTAATAATCGTATAATTAAAATAAAAGCGTTTAACTTTTTTCTCTGCGATTTTATTATTTGTTACCGAAATCAATCATCCGACTTGAGCGATCATTTTAATTAACAATATCATTCGATTACTTTTACTCAAATGTTATTAAAATGCAAATTCTGAATCATTTGTTAGTTGTAACAATAAACAATTATTTTTTGCTGTGAATTGCATTAATTGCTGTTTTTTCCGACAAGTCTGATTCTTATTTTCTCTCTTTTTGCACAAAAATTTGTTCTTTCGACTTTCGACTTTCCAAATTACTTTTACTTAAGTAAATTTGCCTTCTAGTATTAAATTTTGCGTAAATAAAAATGAATATTTCTGCCTAGCCTTTATTGAAACAAAATAATGAAAAAATCCGCTTAGCCTATTAAATTTCGTGAATTAAAAATGCGGGATTTAAATTCTATGAAACAAAATAAACAAATTTTTGCTTGTAATATTTTATTCAGTGAACGGAAATTAATTGCACTTACTGATGCTCAAAATCAAAATTCAGAATTACATAAGCCATGATCGATAAGTAAATTCCGCTTGCTCTAATTCGTTAAGCGAAAAAATTCAGTAAATCAAAAATAAGTAAGTCCGGCGTTCTGTTTAATTAAAGATAAATTAAAATGTGAATATTTTAAATCCGCGAGCGACATTTCTAATTTACGGATTCTTTAGCAATAATTTATTGTTTTTTTTGCGTGAATTCAATTTTTATTATGCAATAATTTCCCAAATCCAACAAATTTGTTCTCCCTATAAATAGTTTTTAAATTACAAAAACTATAAAAAATTAATTTGAAAAAATTATTTTTTATTAATTTGAGCAAATATTCCAGCCAATATA
Organism: Globodera pallida; assembly: GCA_020449905.1. Classification (NCBI taxonomy): domain Eukaryota; kingdom Metazoa; phylum Nematoda; class Chromadorea; order Rhabditida; family Heteroderidae; genus Globodera; species Globodera pallida. The sequence goes on from JAIXHY010000013.1 coordinate 251,497, forward strand.
AACTCAGCAATCTTTTGAAAACCACATTTTTTTATTCCGTTTCCATTACAATTGTCAAATGAATTTTTTCTCGTACATTTTCGCGACTGCTGTGCTGTCCATTCTCTCTCACCAAACAATTTCTGAAGAGGTATTCATTAAATTCAAAAAAAAACTGAAATAAAAATAAATGGAATAAATTAAATTCTGTTGTCAATATAATATTATATTTAATGTTTAGAACGTCACTCAAAATGCCGTTATTGAACCTGCACACAATGGCACACAATTTCTGTTTTATTTTTTATTTTGCATTAAATTTAGTCACATTGCCGCCGCTTGCAGTCGTAAAGCGCGAAGGTGTGGAAAAATATGAGAAAATTAAAATGTTTTCTTTATAATTTAGTTGTACAAGAAGACTTGCTTGAAAATGGTATGAAAATTTAATGTTGGTCTTCAGTTTTAATAAATTACGATCTTTGTGAACAATTAAATTAGTCTAATTTAGTTGATCAACCAGACCCAGCGGCGGATGATAGTAGACAAAGATTTTTGTGAACAATTAAATTAGTCTAATTTAGTTGATCAACCAGACCCAGCGGCAAATGATAGTAGGCAAAGATTTTGTGAACAATTAAGTAAATTGGTCAATTAGTTGATCAACCAGAGCCAGCGGATGATGGTAGGCATAAACAGTTTAATGACCCAATTTTTTTGACATTTATTCACTAAAATTTAAGATGATATGTCAGAGACAGTGGCAAAACGCGATGGTGAGGAAAATATATACAGAAAAATGAAAAAAAAACAAAAGTAAAATTGAGTTGAACAACAACAACAACAACAAGTCCCGCAGAAAGCTGGTAGGAAACTTTTGGTTACTTATCTGCTTATTGTGAACAAATAAAATTTTGTTTAATTCTGACAATCAGACAAACCCACAGAAAAATGATGAGAATAATGTGAAAGTTTGTTGGTTTTGTAGCTAGGAACTGTCTCAACATTTGCAAGTGAAAAAAAATATGATAAAACTAAATGATATTTTAAAAATTTAGGTGAAGAACATCGAGTAGCCGCCCCACAGGAATCTTGTAAGAAACATTTGCTTTTATCGTGAATAAATTTAATTATTTTTTTAAATTTAGCTAATCAGACGGGCGGCCCACAAGCTAATGGTAGAGGAGAATATTTTATATAATAATTTTAATGCTATAAAATTGTTTATTTTTTAAATTAAGGTGGTGTTTATAGTCAACCCATCTTTCACGGCAAAGTAAAGTTTTGGAGATTGTATTTATAAGGTAATTAATTTATGAACTTTAAGTGAGCGATGCCTCCAAATGGATTTGAAATGCGGCGATTTGGCTGTGATGAGAAAAGCATGAGACACATTTTTTCAATCGATACAAATATTAATGCTAACAAAGTTTACAATGCATTAAAATAAATTAATCCTTTTCAAAAACTTCAAAACGTTTATAAATACTGCAAAAAAATGTTATTAGCCCCGCATTCTCGAGATGATAGCAAAATTTATGTTTTCGCACGCTAATTCATGGAAATTTTGCTCAATAATTCATAGAAAAATTTTGATCGATCAGGCACTTCATTTTCTCGCTCTGATTATGCGGCCTTGACGGGTGGGAATACGTCCGGTTCCGGCTCCTTGACATTTTTGTTGCACTTTACAGCCGGCATCTCTTGCAGTGTCAACTCGTGCCCATACGTAGCCAAAAGATCCAAAACGGCACCATTGGTCCATCCAAAGCCGATCTGAGCATTTGTGATCCAATTCAATAAAATGTTGGCATTGGAAGATATTTTCTGTGACCCCACGCCCTCAAATCGTGTTCCCGTTCTTTTGACCCCTCCCACTCGCCGAGTAATTTGAGCATAATAAAAACAGTGCCAAATGTCTTAATTCAACAATTTTTCTGCTAGCCATGACCCCATTAAAAGATCTGAAATGATCATTCATTTGATCAGATTTGAGCTGTCCAAAACTTCCAAAGTGATTAGCAAAACAATCACTTGCGCGTGGAAATCCCCGTGGGCACCGGAAGTGCCCGTGTCGGCCGCCATCTTCATCCACATGAACTTGAAACAGCTCTGGTACAGCTTGTAGTTGGCGGACAGCCATTGCCGTGCCCATTGCTTGGCCTTGTCCTCCATTCTGAGTGAAAAAAGAATGAATGTACGGCATTTGTTGATTATTATTTATATTTGATCAAATAAAATATACTTTTTGCTGCCCGAACGGCGAAAGCCTTCAATCATCATGTGACTCAATGGCTTAAAAGTTGAATTATTAACCATAAAATTGTTCAATAAATACTTTCACAGAATCTGCCAAAGTTTTCTTCAATAAAAATGAATTTTCTCAAAAATTTTTCAGAGCGCCTATCGACATTAAACTTCGCATTAAAATAAATAAGTTCCAAAATTTTGATATCCCTCAAAAAAAATGTTCTCTAAATCCGGGCCTAGCTTTACCATTTTCCCTTACCGGCCAAATATTTGGAAAGTCCCACTGTTGTGAGGTGTTGACGACTGAGCTGAAATTGTTTTTCACAGGTTAAATCCGGTTAAAATTTCTTTTTGTCTAACAATGGAAAGCTTTCTATTTGTGCCAATTTGGCCAAGTTCCTTCGTTGGTAGTCGCTTCCAACTAGCCTGGGTCGTTTCAGCGCTGCCGTTTAGGAGCCAGGTACCAGCTAAACCCCCTAAGTCTCTTAAAAATATTCAGGCGTTGAAAGCGCAGCGTCGAAACGTCCCGCTCCCCTCCCAACAGCTTCAAATGCACCTTGTCGGTATTCCGAACGGATGTTTCAGAAGACCATGGTCATCGTCCATCGCCTCGAACGTTTTGAGCACCCTTTCCGCCGACTCCACATCAACAGTGCCGTAGCATCTCGTAAACAATGGCATCACAATGCTTCCATAAAATGCTTTAGGACTCTTTTGGCCGGCACTTCCCTGTGTAAAGTCGTTGTACGCGCCGAATTTCTCGAGAAAGTCCTCGCGAAAGCGTTGGTACTTTGTATAGTACATGGTGGCATTCTTTTTGTCGCCTTAATCACAGTAAGTGCAGAAATTACAAAGATTTTTAGATTCGATAAATTCAGCTAAATCTTGACGATTTTCACTACAAGTTTGAAGATTGGGATCTTGGTTTGATTTTTGTATCAAAATTTACCAATTTGGAGAAATAAGTGGGCTATCTTCTCGAAGTTTCCACAGATCAGTGCGTTCAAGTCCACCGGCACAATGTCGGTTGTCATCAAATTGATCAATTTCCACGGGTTGTTTTTGTCCTTGGTGTCCTCGCGGATCCATCGGGCTAAATTGGGGGTAAATTCTCGTGATTCGGCTCTCTGAAAAATGTTGAGAATTCTAACTTATTCGTTAAGAAATAGGTCCACTATTTTCAACCTTTGGAAAAAATTTAGAAATTCCTAATTAGTTGAATGGCGGCACTATTTTTTGTTTTTTTGTTAACAAAGTTTACAAAAAAAATAATTTTGTTTAATATTTTTTGCGACTTTTCACACTCACAACTGAAATCCCATCCGGACTCGGCCGTAGACGCCATTTGCTTCCAAACGGCTGCCTTTTTCTTCGGGTCCGCGATGTCCTTGACGAGGTCCACGTCTTTGCAGAATGACTCCGAACGAGGCACCTTTTAAATTGGGGGGCGCCTATTACAATTATTATCCTTTTAAATTGTGCGTTTTCTAAATTTTAAAATTCGAACCATCCGAATAATTCGATTTCTGAACTTATTCAAATGGTCTGAATTTTGCTTGTCGCCTGATCAATAATTATTATTTTGAAAGATCCGATCATTTCGTGAGGACCATAACAAAATAATAAATGTTTTGATTATTCATGCAAACACTGCTCGCTCAGCTGACCAACATTGCTATTTGCCCTGTATTGGTAAAATTGTGCATGCCGATTGTTGTTCATGGGGACAGTAACATTTCGATTTGTAAGCCAAAAGTTGAGTTCCTTTTACAATAAAAAAATCCATTTAATTGATGTTAATTGAAATTAATAATTTAATTTTTTTGAATAATTTTGAAATAGCATTTGACCTTGACAAGAACCGGTAGCATTTGCCTAAGAAATTCGGTGTCACCAGTGGCCCCGTAATAATCATAGACCATTCTGAATGTTTAATGCTTTAAATTGTTGTTTATAATTAAGTTTTGTGACTGAAGAAAACGTACGACGTGAGGAAGGGCGGTTGAGAACGTTTGCTGTAGTAAATTCGGCCTCCGTTCGGCACAAAGCCAAACCGGTTGACCAACTCCGCAAAATTCATGCACATGGACTTCACCGACTTTGTCATTCCTAATGTTTAATTTAAATTGTATTGGTCAGCTTCTCTTAGAAGACGGATAGTGAGTGATCAGAAGGTATTGTAAATGTAGATCGATCAAAAATCCTCCCCTAACTTTGATCAGATCACCAACCGGAGGCAAGAAGACCGCGCACAATCCAATAGCTGTCCCAGTAGTAGAACTCCCGGAAACGACCTCCCGGCACCACAAACGGGTTGGACACGTAGATCAGCGAGTGCATCTGACTGTCTTTCAGCTAAATGAATTCAAATAATGAATATTGCGCCTGCTCCATTCTTTGTTGCACATTTTTAGGCATTTTTCTGCCCAATTGCTTCCACAAATGGTTCAGCTGTTTGGCCCAATCCTTGAATTTTGCGTCTTTGATGCGCTCAAACATTGGCGGATTTTCAACCCAATCTTCAGGATCATGCCTTAATAGTAAAATGAAAGAATTTTAAATTCGTCATTTCAACAGGTCAACCAACTTTGATCGACTAAACAAAATCTGTTTAGCCCCTTCATTCCCGATCTCTGGATATCAAAAATACTTCTCCAAATTTTGTGGGTCGCAGTTCTGATCACAAACTTACTGGAGCAGCACTCCGTCGGCCTTGCCAAAATTGTCTCGAACAAATTTGTTCAGACGCTCAACATCGCCTTTGCTCAAAGTGCTCACATTAAACTTTGCCCAATCAGTCACTTTGAACATCGATTTGAAATCTCCGACGACCTTTTTGGCATCGAACTTCAGCGGACGGTCAGCAAAATGCTTGGCATCGCCGTTCCACAGTACGCCATGGTAGTTGACCGCCTGAATATTTTAAAGTGATCACGACAATGGACACAGACCACAACTTTTTATTTTTTGATCAAGCTTCGGTTACGACCAATCAATTAAAAATGAAGAAGTTTCCGGTTTAAAGGACCCAGAGTTAGAGAGCAAAAACTTTTAAATTATATTTTTGATCAAGAATTTAAATAACTGCTTGCTGCCAAAGTAAAAAACGTGGCTCTGAAATACCTCAAGAATTTTGCCATAACAATAAATGGGTGCCAGATCAGGCCACAGCGCTTCACAGGGCCGCTCCACGAAGGAAAGCGATGCCAAGTCGATGCCGTCCAGGGAACAATTGTACTTCGTCGATTCAGTGCCAACACAAAATGTGAACAGAAGCAAAAGAATGAGGGGAAAGGGGCGACCCCATAACATCCTTGGACAAAACTGACACTGATTCTCAGTTATGATGATGACAAAACAATGTTTTTTTCATTCAGAATTGATGGTTTTGCTGAATTGGTTGAAAATTATTTTTAAAAAGATTACATTTATCATAATTTTGAAAATTTACTAATTATTGTCTTGTTTTGAAAATATTCCTAATTTTATGAACATTCCAGCTAAAATAGAAAACAATTTTTCGTTATGATGACAAAAATGTGAAAATGAATGGATGGTGATTTATTTTATAAAACGCTGATGAATAAGCCAGAGAGAGGAATGGACATAAATAAAAAAAATGTAAATGAATAAGCGAAAAGAGATGAACAAAATTTATATATTTTCTCAAATTTCTCGGTATTATCGATCAGAAAATCAGTTAGGTAATTCGGGCTTAATTAATTCCGAGTTTTGCCGATTGGGATTTCCTTTCCCCGTATTCTTCACAACAACCTAACAATTGCATTCTTAACCACCAAAATTTATTCTGCTGACGGCACTTCTCCGTCTGCTGCTGATCAGAGCTAAACATATCGTATGAAGCATTTGCTGGGCACGGCCAATCGTGCGGACGTTCACTTTTTGGTGGGAGACAAAAAAGTAATGAGTTTAAGCATATTTCAATGAATAATAAAGAAAGGAGGGGATGGGAGAGCTGCAGGTATAATATCCGTAAATGTTTTGTGTTTTTAAGCCCATCAAAGCATACAAAGCGATCCTCAAATCAGCTGGCCTTCATTGTATTTGTAGCGATGTTTGATTTTGAAGTACCGAAAAATACCCAAAAAAAATTGTCGCTACTTTTTCGGTACCAAAAATTTGTTAGAGTAATTTTTTAACAAAACTCGTTTATTTTGGAAATTTGGCTTTATCAATATTTATAATTGAGTTTGGGGAGATTGCGATTTAAAAAAAAAAAGCTTTTCGGTCTGTTATGTTCTGTGACAGGATTTTTAATAGTTTTTGGATCAGTTTGAAAGGGAAAGGAGGGTTGGCGGTGCCGATAGGCGCCGCCGGGAAAATTTTTTGGAATTTTTGATGGAATTGTTAAGAAAAATAGACTCAAAAAATGCATCGCGGAAGGCCAAAAAAATGATCAGAAAAATTTAAAAAATCAAATTTTTGAGAGTTCAAAATTTTCCGGATGTTTTTGAGAGGTGCTCCCTCTTTTGCGCCGGCACATTTGCGCCGGCAGTCTTAAAGATTATTTTTGTCTGCTTTTCGCCAGGGTTAAAGCTAATTTTTAAATAAAAAAAGGTAACGAATTTTTTAACACCGTTTCCGGACCCAACCGCGAGGAGGTAGCATACACTGAGCCCATAACAACTACACACTTTAAGATTGAAATGGAAGATTTTTACAGTTAATGGTAAAAAAAATTATTCCACAAGAACCGAAAAGTTTCGGTTCGGTTTTCGGTTCCGGTTCGGATACCGAAGAATTCCCAGGAACCGACAACCCAGTACCAACGGCTTGGTCGGTAGGTAATTCTATATATTAAGGAAGGGAAGACCAGGCCTGCTCACGGTTACCAATTTTCTTAACCGTAACCGCCCGTCCTCAAACACTTAGAAACGTTAACCGCCCGTCCTAAAAATCTCATAACCGTTAACCGCCCGTAACCGCAACTTATTAAAATTCCATAACCGTTAACCGCCCGCGGTTCGGTTAACCGCATTAATTAAAAATCACTAAAGTTTTCCAGATTTCGAATAATTGATTTTTCAAAGTTTTTTCCGATTCTTTCATGATTAAACAAAGCGCGACAGATCAGAGACATTTTTTCTGTTTTTTGCGCTTTAGATTTATTTTTTGGGAGGTGTGGGGGTTCGGCGGTGCCGATAGGCGCCGCCGAGAGAAAAAAATTGAATATTTACCGACTTATGCTAAGAAAAATTGTCAAATTTTAGGTAATTGAATGTTCTAAAAATGAGCTAATTATTTATTAAATGCTTAGAATTTTATTTTTATGCCTGAAATTTTTGCAAAAAATTGTAAGAATACTAAAAAGAAAGAATTAAAGTATAATTAAAAAATAGTTGCGAGCGGGGCTAGAACATTAAACCAGAATAGAATCGATCTGAGCGTTCAACCACTCAGCCATTGATCGTGTTGGTGCACTGGGGATAAAAGTAAAGGAAATAGGCATCAATAAATAAATAACAGATACGACGGTTAACCGCGGTTTTAGTGGTCATAACTAGTGTTCGGCAAATAGGTTTTTTCGGTAATCGGTAACGGTAATTCGGTAAATTACCGTTACCGAAAAATACCGAAATCCCAACATTTTTCTCGGTCGGTAATCGGTAACGGTAATTCGGTAAATTTCTTCGGTAATTACCGCGGTAATTACCGTTTTACCGCGGTAAAACGGTAAATTACCGCGGTATTCCAGTCAGAGATATCTCGGTCGGTAATCGGTAACGGTAATTCGGTAAATTACCGTTACCGAAAAATATCGAAATCCCAACATTTTTCTCGGTCGGTATACCGAATCGGTAATACCGAAAAAATTACCGCGGTAATACCGAAAATTACCGCGGTAATACCGTACCGTGCCGAACACTAGTCATAACCGTTAGCCGCCCGTAACCGCAACCTTTTAATTCCATAACCGTTAACCGCGGATAACCGCGGTTACGGGTAACCGTGAGCAGGCCTGGGGAAGACCCTCCTTCTTCGCCTCTTTCATCCGTCCCCACATTGGCAGTGGGCAACTACACTAAAAAGTCCCTCCTCCCTCCGGGGGTTACTCGGATTTGAAAATCGTTTAGCTTTAAGCTTTTTCTCGAACATTTTTCAAAGGATCGGGAATCGAGACTTGGCCAAGACTTTCGGCTGACTTTGTCGTATAGGGATCGGGACTTTTTGAAAAAAACCGTAACCAGAACTTGTCGGGACCAGAAAAACTGGGGTCGGAGCGTTTCAAAGAGAAATTTTTCAATGTTTGAAAAAATTTTCCATAAACCAAATTCTCAAACCACCAAAAAGCTGGGCCGGACTGGAAATCCTGCTAAAATACCCGGATCAGAACCCGGCTTTTGTAAGTACTTTTAAAAGATCTTCTTCCCTCCAGGGGTTACATACAAACACTCCGGGGATGGGTGGGCACTCCCGTCATTCGTGGATAGGGAGGAAGGAAACTGTATCGAAAAGAGACGCCTTGCGCGCACATTAATTTCAAAACAAAAAAAAATTTTGAATTTGATAATTAGGGTGCGGATTTTTAAGTTTTGACATGTTTTTTTGCGAACGAATAAGGATCATAAGAGAAGCTAAAAAATAGCATTCATTTCGAAAAATTTTACAAATAGAGAGACTTTTTAGTCATATATAAATCAATATTTTGGCTTTTTTGAGAATAAATTAATATTTTGCCATTTTTCATAATAAATCAATATTTTAGGCCTTTTTCTTGAGAAAAATGCAATTTTTAGGCATTTATCCGAAAATTCTTGAAAGATATTTAGTATTTCAGGCAATTTTTCCCAAAATTTCTTAAGAAAAATAAAATTCTTAAAAATCAAAAAAATTTTCAGACCAAAAATGCACCCCTAAAAAATGACTTTTTCTTTGAAACAAATCCACCCCCAAAGATCGAGATTTTCCCTAAAATATTTTTTATTTGATTTTTTTTTCTAAAATTTTTAAAAACATGTAAAAAATAATAATTTACAATTGTATGAGCAAAATTAATAAAGATAGACGACTTTTGAAGGGTTTTACGCATAAAATGACTGGATTTGGTTAGTTATAGCCTATTTTTTTATCAATATTTTGGCACTTTTTTGGGTTTTTGGTCAAATTTTGTTAAGTCACTATTTTGCGTTTTTTAGTCAATATAAATCCGTTCACTATTGATAATGCACAAAGATCTAAAAAATAGTAAAATTTTGTTTAAACGAAAAATTTATTCAGAATGAATATGAATAACATTATTATTTGAAAACATTTATTTTAAAAACAGAATTTAGTAACAATCAGGAACGTATCCAGAAATTATTCCAGTGGGTTGAAGTAGAATGTTTTAGTGAGTGAGTAGCGAGTGTCGCCCACTTGCTTTTCGCACCTCCTTTGTCACAAAATGCTGCAATAATGTGTGCACGCGTGGCATAAGCTTGAGAATGTCCTCTTGTGCCGCCTTCGCGGCAAAAATCCGACAAATGGCTTGAATAAACCACCCGCCGCGCTCCGGGTCCCGCATCGCCGAGTAGTTCGGCCAGCATGCTTGGGCAACCAGAAAGTCGATATTTATCGATTGATGGAGCCTGAACATTTAAATATTTGCAGATTTCTTAAATAATGAAAATGCTATAATTTTGTGTCTGCTGCCCAGGAAAATTTATTTTGGCTGCTTTTTGAACATTACTTACAACTCAATATCAGCATCCACCGCAACTGCCTGCCGACTAGTAGTAGGCCGCTGATGCTGACCACGTCTGCCGGATGATTTTGTCTCCGACGGCAATGGTGAAACGGTGTGGTATGAGCCACGATCCTCGAAGTCTTAAATTTATTAAAATATATTAACTGGGTGCAATTTTCAGAATTCAGCGCGGCTGCAATGTCGGACACTTTGATGCTGCGTCCATCAACTCCAAAAAATAACTTGCTTTTTTAGAATTTTTAAATTAATTTTATAATTTAACAAAGAATTTTCAATATTTAACAAGATTGAATGTAACTGACGCTGGAAGCCGTCATCGTACACGTCATCCATTAAGTTCACAGTGGCGACGAGATCATGCGCAAATAGTTTTAATTGCACTAATTCTAAGGCCTCAAGGTAATCCTTTGCATCTTTGGAAATGCGCTTGGACCTCTCATAAAGTTCATACTGAATTATATAGATATTAAAATTAAGAAAGAGGATTTCATGGGGTCTTGACAATTAAACAGTGAAAAAAAAATCGGAAAAAGGTTTTTCTTATGGCAAATAAATCCCAGGTTTTTCCCGTCCCCACCCGGCTCCAACCTTAGTTAAAACTCAGAAATTCTGTCATGAATTCTCACCAAAAAATAACCTCAACCGAGCGTCTTTCAGTTTACCTTTGATTCCCAGCTTCGAAGGAACTGTTCATGCTTGTTTAATAAAATTTTCCGAAGTAGAGACGGCAAAGATGTTAAAAACTCAAATTTTGGAAGAATAAAAGTAGTCATTTCATGAATAAGGTCGTAGTATAGTACAATTTTTTTTTCTAAACATTTGATTATCGCTCCAAGTCATTAGCTCATCCCCCCCCCTCCCTTTATACTAAATTAATAGTTATCAAAATTAAGATTTCATGGGGACCGGATAATTTATGGGAGTGATCCAGATCAGACTGAAAATACTATCAATGATTCCTCTCGTCGAGCTGAGTTCGGATCCGCAAAAATTTTACTCCGGAACCCACAATGAAGAAAGTTACTAGCAAATTAAGTTGACAAAACTATATGGGGGACCCTATTGATCAAAATTTGTGGAAAATATTTTTATTCTAAAAATTGTTATTTGATGTACTGATTACAAATTCGTCAACAAAAATAAAAACTGATAATTTAAAGCGGTTTTTGAATCGGGTTGAATTTTTGAAAACTAAGGAAAACCTTTTAAGTAACTCCAAAACCGGGTAGAATAACAGGGAAAGATGTATAGGAGATTTTTAACCCGCGCCAAAATGTAGGCACGATTTTTTTCTAAATAAATCATTTATCGTTTTTAAAAAGTTTAATTTTCTGACGGATTGTCCTCGGACGGATTGTCCGGACGCCTTTGTAAATTCTTTAAATAAACATGCAATTTTCACTCAAAATGCATTGTCTCATCAATATATTGTAAGGATTAGAGAGAAACGGATTGGGTGGAGGACGTGGGTTCGAGTCCCACCCGGGGATACAATTTTGCCTATTCTTTACTATATTCTCTCTCTGGGTTAAAACTAGAGTTGCACGGGACCGGGATTTTGGGAAAAACAGGGATCGGGAAAACCCGGGACTGATAAACGGAAAGAAAAAAAAATCTTCTTTTTACTTGATTAAATGTTCATTAGAAAAACAAAACTCCTTTTGGTAAATTATTCGAAATATCTAAGCTCAATTGTTCAGAAGTTGTATAATTCGATTGACCCTAAAATCCAGCGTTTTGTAATGTGCGGGTTTGTAAAGAAAATCCTTAAAATTATAATAAAGACTAGTGCTGCACGAGAGTCTCGGGCTCGAGTATCGACTCGAGAAAAGTCTCGAGTTTTTCGGGGCTCGGGCTCGGGCTCGAGTCTCGCGTTTTTAGTCTCGATTTTCGAGACTTTTTTACACCCCTAAAGATGGCCTTTTTGGTGGAATTCACTTCAGATATAGAAATGATTAACAAAATTTGAAATTTGCGATTCATTTCGCCAATTGTATTTAAGTCTGTAATAAAAGAAACATTTATGTACACACAATCGCCTGAAGATGCTTTAACAATATATTTCTAATTTACTTTAAGCAAATAAAATGGAAATTCCTTCAACATCACAAAGATTAAGCGAGTCGGAAAATGATGCTGAAACGGTGGAGGATGACGTCTTTGAAGATCCTTGACACGTCGGAAATTAAATCATTGAAGAAAGTGATCGGGTTCGGATTGAAATCGAGAATGGAAAAGCATGAAAACAAAAGGTTAACATTTCAACATAGGACTTATTTTAATCCTAGTTTTAAGATTCCTCGAATTTTTTTGCATTTTAATTTTGATGAATAAATTTCAGAAACTCATAACTTGTTTACAAGCAATTATTTTTAGTCAAAATCAAGATAAATATTGTTAGATTTGGTCTAAAATTGACTTTATCCTAGAAAATTATGACATTTTTGGGGTAATTAAAAATTTTACAAAAAAAGTCTCGAGTATCGAGTCTCGACTCGAGAAAAGTCTCGTGTTTTTTGGGTCTCGGGCTCGGGCTCGAGTCTCGAGGTAAAGTATCGGGCTCGGGCTCGAGTCTCGAGGTAAAGTATCGGGCTCGGGCTCGAGTCTCGAGTATCGAGAAATTTCGGGTCTCGTGCAGCACTAATAAAGACCCGGGTGGGACTTGAACTCACGACCTCCACCCAATCCGTGGGCAACTCTTCCAACTGAGCTACCGGGGCGTCACATCTGTCTTCTTCTTTATGGTGATTTTTTGCCCCCCGCCCTAGGCGTTTAACCGTCCACTTCCAACCAGCGGTACCAATCTCGCCGTCACTGATAGGGGTGGTCAAAAATAAATTTTTTCATTTTCAAAAACGAAACAAAACAAAAAAATTTTTTTAGGACGAAAACGAAACTCTAAAACGATAAAATATACGTTTTCGTACGAAACGAAAACGAAAATTTTTAAACCAAATTTTAATCATAAGCAAACCGATTAATTAACCAATTATAATGCAAAACAATTGCTTTCTAAATTTTCTGATGAAAGGGAAAAGTAAAAAATAATCGTTTAAAATTTTTGGATGAGCAGGGGTCCCAATTTTCCCTATTTTTATGGCAAATGCCATATTTTCTTCAAGGTGAGTTGACACCTCTGTGGATGCGGGGGGAGTCGGCGGTGCCGATAAGCGCCGCCAAATTTTTAAATTTGATCGATTTTGGTTAATAAAATTGATCCAATAATTTATAATTTTCCCTTTGAAATTAAGAAAGAAACATACGATTTATGCAAATTATAATAAGGAAAGTTCGAAATATTTATTTTAAGAAATGTAAAATATTTTTAAAACATTTAAATTGTTTTAAAAACAAATTCCTGCACAAAACATTATAAGGAAAGTCGCAGGTCCGGGGAATCGAAGCATTTGGGAGCGTCGGTCCTCCTCCCATTGACCTGACCTCAGCGAATCGGCCGACACAGTTACGTAATTCTTCCTCCCCCCCCCCCCCTCTCCCCACTCATTCATTGGTGGTCTCCCCCTCCCCTTCCCTCCTCTCCCCTCCCCTCCCCTCCCCTCCCCTGTGGGGAATTTGCCCCGTCCCCCCCCCCACCGGAGATTGTGATAAATAAATCGTTTGAAAAAATTAATTTTTGAAAATTGTTTGAATCGGGTTCGGGGTTCGGATTAAAGAATGTAGAATCCTATTTGTTTGCTCAAAAAGGATATCCACATTTGACTTTCATATCCGGATATATCCGCAGATATTCGTAGTTTTTGGAGGAATTTTCAAAAATGAGAACTCTGCTTCACTCTAGTTGGGGAGACGGGCATCCGCGGATATCAATGTCATATCCGTAATTAGCATAAACTGCCTGGCCGTTAAGTCTTTAGAAATTACTTATAATTGAAAATAAACAGATGGATCAGTCGGTTCACATGAATTTGGGCCAATTTAAGCTTCATTTGCTTTTTCGGGTTCGGTTTTTTATTTTTAAATTTATTCCATTTCATTAATGAACTAAAATAAAAGCTCTGTCCGATATCCGCTGCAATTTCCTCAACGATATCGAGACTTGAACAATATTGGCACATATTTACGGGAACAGTTTGGAAAAACGGTTCCGGGGTTATCATGAACCAAAGTTATTAAATGAAATGAAATGAATCAAAGTCCCGGTCCCGTGCCACCCTACGAAAAGTAGGGGAGAGAGAAAAAGGGAAGAGAAAAGAATAAAGACAACGGGGACGGAAGAGGATGGGGGCTTTTACTACTAACGAGGGGAACAAATCCCTTACTGTGAGTACTCAGATCACTTTCCAATTATGGTTTGTCCAAATTTGAGCTGAGATATGATTTTTTTTAACTTCCTGCGCAGTGGTTTTCAACGAAATATGCAATAACTTAAATTGCATTTTTCGACCCTTCACTGTGTGGGCGGGCAAAAAAGCCGAAAATTTACAAGAGTAAATCGATTGTGCCCTACACGATAGGCATAGGTAGTTTGAAAGTGATCTGAGTGCTCACAGTAAGAGATGTTCCCCTTGTAAGATTGAAAATTTTATTTAGTTTATTAATAAAATGGAATAAATTTTAATTTTAAAAAACCTAACCCAACGGAATTGGGTACCCGACCCCGAAGTTTCACCCTTCTCAACCCCGACGTCGGAGTTACAACCGTAGTTTAAAGCAAAATAACAATTGACCCATAATAAAGTTGTAGTCCAATTTCAACATGTGAAAGAAATAACGCCATGACAATCAGCAGGGGGGTTATGGATTTTTAATTTTTGTCAATGTATTTTTTAAATCTTTCAAGCTCAAAATTCTGTAATGAATTCTTACCAAAAATGTCATCTTTAGGGGTGTGTTTTACCCGAAACTTCGGGTATTTACCCGAAGCACGAAGCTCGAAGTTCGAAGCTCAAAATACCCGAAGTTTCGCGAAGCTCGAAGCTCGAAGCCGAAGTTTCGCCCATCCCTGGTCCCCACCCCCCCCCCCCCCCGGCTGCAACCCTATCTTCAAAAAATAAACGTAAAACATCCTTAATTTATATTTTTAGGCTCCTTGACACAAACGAAGGTCCGACTAGGCACAAAGGATGAACAAAGGACGAAGAACGGAATTTGATGAAAATATTTAAATTGATAGACTAAATTTAACATTCTAGCGGTTTAGGTGCGCCTACGGCCTACCAACCGCTAGAAAGTACGATTATGTTGTGAACAGATTTGACTGAAATACTTCGATGCTTTCTAGGATCGGGATCGGGATTCCAAAAACCGGGATAATTCCGCCCGATCCCGGCCTACTCCACCTAAGGCCCAGGAAAAGCGCCCTATGCTTGCGTTGCTAAATGAAAAAAAGCAAATGATGAAGCTTAAAATTGCCCCAAATTCATGTGAACCGACTGATCCATCTAGTTTATTTTCAATTTATAAATAATCTTTCTAAAGCCTTAACAGGCACAGGCCGTTCATGCCAATGCCAAATTTGGCTCGCGCAAATGCCAACTCATTCTCTCGCATCCCCTCCACTCACTCTCTTTGTTTATAATGCTATTTCTAAGGCTTGGCTTTCATAAAATATTGCGAAACAAAGTCACATTCGAAACCATCGATTGAAAGCCGCATAAAAGCGCTGGGAAATGCAGCAGAACAAATCATTCAACCTATTGTCTTTATCCCGACTAATTCCAATCCCGACCTCCGATTCCAATTTACCGATCCCTCTCTGCCAAAGGTGGTCTCGGGCATCCGGTTCCGCTGAGATATCCGGATACAAATGGTTTTCAATCTCACCAACCCCCAAATGTTGAGGAAAATTGTTTGTGGAAAGAAATATGATTAAAAAAGCACATTTCATGCCAATAAACATTTTGCTGCATTTTTGAACATTTTGCAAAATGCCCTTATTTTGGACCCCAAATCTTATTTTTTGCCATTGATGTCCTTATTTTTGAAAAGTTTCGATACGACCCCTGGATTAAAGTCCATTTTATAGTACAAATGCATTGTTTTGCTTCTGCAATTTCTATTCTAATTATTTTGTTTTCCCTTACAATTGCGAAGGAATCGGTGGAAATAGTGAGTTAAATAGAAAATGGTGGCCGATCATTTGTCATTGTTTGTTTGGTCACTGAGTTTTAATAATTTTTGAAAATTTTTCAACTTTCGAAAAAATTGTTCGTCTTCGGGTACGGAGTCGAAATTCAAACAGTGACAAAATGATAGGTAATTGATTTTTTTAAATTTATCTCCTAAATTAGGTCGAAGACGATGAATTTCTCACTTTTGTGAAAGATCCGTCCAATTTTTGGCAATTCAAAGAATTGGAAGAACGGAATGAAGTGGAATATAGCACTCCCCGAGTAACTTATGGGTTCAAAAAGATGAGAAAATTTTTGACAGAAAAGTCCGAGGCTCATCTTGGCGTTCTGTATTTGATGAGACAGCGTTGGCAATGTGCCAAAATTGTGGAACAAATTAAAGGGGAGTATGAGCGGACTGAATGCCACAAATTCCGCAAATATTTGGACATTTTGTATGAATATTTATTCCGCGTCTACGTCGAAGGAAGAGGTGACTTAGCCCAACAATAATGAAATTGTACATTTTTGCAAATTCCGGGAGAAAAATATGAACGGATTTTTCCGTAAACTCGATCCGATCCCGGGCTTACATGTTTTTTGGGATTGAAATTGCAATTCCCAAAAAGTTCTTGCGGACTTCAATTTTATTAATTCAAGGTGTTGACTCAATGCATGCTCAACAGTTTGCCGCAGTGAAGCCAAATGTCAAGCTTCAATATGGTGAAAGGATTGATGATGGAACATTATTTGATGCTATATACATTCTGAGCAGCACTTCGAAGTTCTTTTTTGACCCAATCGAAAGTAAGGAATACGAGTACAGTTTGAAAAGACGGTTCCACGGTCGTGATGAACTAAAGTTATTAAATGAAAAGGAATTTAAATTAAATGACGCCAATTCAAATGGCACTTTTCGCCAACAATTTGACAGGGAGCTGAAACGAATGGCCAAAGCGACGAAGAAAAGGGATGGAATAATTGACGAAGAATTAATTGAACTGAAAGAATGGATTAAGAAAGGAGGTGGTGAAATGACTGAAGGGCAATCGAAGGAACTAAGAAAACTAGTAACCGTGGACATCGACAAATTTAGCGTTTTTAACTCTTCACCGTTTAATGACTCTATTATATTGGTAAGTCACTTTTCTGGACCAATTAATTACACAAAATATCACTTAACGAACATTAATTAATTGTCAAATTATGTGAATTCAAAAATGTTTATTTAAATTAGCTTCTCAGCTCGATGATTTCAAACTTCTGCTTGCATTGTTCCACAATCCGCCCACATTTTATGAAATTTTGAAAATGGCAAAGAAACTTGGCGAAATGGACGACGACTTTCACATTTCGCTCAATTCATCGGATTTAAAACGAATTTTTAAACGTTTAAAGCGACCGGAAGAGCCTTTTGAAAAAATAGAAATTCAAATTGAAAATGAATTTTGCGCTTTGGCATTTTTTGTTGGCGATTTATTGGAAACGGCGAATATAAAAAATATTCCAACCATCGAATTGGTTGAAAATGGCAATTTAATTTTGATGGTTAAGACAATGATAAAAAGGGTTCTAAAGGTTGAATCGATTAAAGTTAACATTGGCAATTTTTTGGAAAAAAAGGAATTATGCAAAGAGAAGCAGTAAGTAAAAAAATATTATTTAAAAAACTAAATTTGTTTTTTTTGTCATTTTTTCTTATGGTAAATTGCCTAATTTTTTAGATTATAAAAATTTAATCATAACAAAAATAGTTAATAACAAGCTTTTATCATTTAAATACTAAAATTACATTTAATATAAAATAATTTAGAAAAAAAAATGAAATCAAAAAATATCTTGAAGGCAAAGATTTGTACAATGGCAAAACTCCAAAAGTTGATTCCAACCCAAGAAACGGTAATAATAAGGGCATTTTTGGACTGGGCGGCTTCGGACCGGTAGCCGTTACTAAAGCACGGATTTTTGAAAATCCCGGGTCGGGATCTTTGAAATCACCTGGATCTGGACCTGGTTTCCACGATAAAATACCAGGATTCCGGATCAGGAGTCTTGGAAAATCCAGGTCTGGCTGGACCGAGGTCCTTGCCGTGTTCTAGCCGTTACAACAAAAACTAGAAAAATGGAAGGGGGCGGCCGAATGATGGCATGATTTCACAATTTTTGCCAAAATGTCTTTTTTTAAACTTGAAAATTCTTATTGTTTTTATATTTTGTTTTGAAAAAAATAGAAAGAATTTCATACGGCTTCAACCTCATAATGGGGCTTTTTTGAAAAGCTGGCGAAATTAGGGGCAAATTTATTTATTCACAAAATTAGCCCTTCAAACCGTTTCAGTTTCTTATGAGTTGAAGAAATAAAAACTTTATTTTTTAATTGTACAGATTTGAAACAAATTGTTCCTGAAATTGTTGAGGAAATTGAACAAATGCTGCACAAAAGCGATTGGATTTATGCGAATTTAATTTATTTAAAAATGGACGAATGGAATCTTTTGGAATACGATCTTCACAAAATTGGAAATGATCAGAAATGGAAGGAAATTGAGCAATTGCTCGTTGAATGGGAGAAAGCGTACAACGATTGGTGGAAATCCAACCAAAGTGAAGAAAAGAAGCCCAATTTTGAAGAAATAATGGGAAATTTGATCAAAACGTTGTCCAACATCCTTTCTGTGGGAGGAAAAGATTAATGATTCTGTCGTTTTGTAAGATTTGAAACGAGCCAAAATCGCATAAGCCGATTTTAAGGCTTCCAAAAGTGCTGAAACGAATAGTTTCTATTATTTCGGCTTTATGCAATTTGTGTCGGCTTTCTGACCCAATTTTTCTGGCTCTTAAAGGGGGTATGAAAGTTTATTATTTTGGGATTTTATTCATTCATTTTTATTTTTGCTAAAAGTTTAGGAAAGACGTTTAAGCAAAATGTTTTTGAAATGAAAATGGCCATATTTTAAAGAACAAAAAAACGGGCTTAAGTCTTTGAACTTTGACAAAAACTAATTGCCATTCATTTGCAAAATTAACGTGCAGAGGTCGTGGGAAAGTACTGAAATTCGAAAAAGTGTCTGATAATCAAGGATTTTTCTGGGAAGGAGAGCCCGACTGTGCCGATAGGCGCCGTCGGGTTTTGGGATTTTTATTAAGAAATTTGACCATTTTTTTTTGCAAAATTGGCATATTGCTTTGTCCGAAGGATCGGGAACTAATCATTAAAATTCTTGATGTAATGCCCATCTTTGTGGTACCCCCGGCGAGGATAAGACCGGGAATCCCCGTTTTTGGGGATGAGTAAACCGGGGATGAAAATGGCCGTGGATCCCCGTCCCCGTCCCCACCAGGGATGGGCGGAATTCCGTTTTCCGTTTTTCCGTTGTTTTTGGGCCTTTTTTTCCGTTTTCCGTTAAAATGCCCTTTTTAACGGAAAAAACGGAAAAAATATACACCCCTAAGAATGGGATTTTGGTGGATTGGAATTCGGTTGGGTTGTGGTGTAATGGTGAGTGTTGGGGACAGATAAGTGTGGGTGGGTTGGGGGTTCAGATCCTCTACTATGTTAGTGAATTTATTCGGACTTTTGCTGAACATAAACGGTTGTTAAACAATTTTAAAAATTCTTATTAACTTTTTCCAATTTAAAAACAAATACATCCACTTTTCATTCATTTTTTGTTGGACGAAATCAAAAAACCTAGGGGAGGCCCTTTTGTTGTGCTACATTCGTAATTTTGGACCCATTTTCTTAACAAATCTGGTGAAATCTTCAAGAAAATTTTCCCGGCGGCGCCTATCGGCGCCGCCGGACCCCTTACTATTCCTAAAAAAAAAGTGCCGATTTTTAAAATTTTTGTTGAAAATCTCTTAACAAATTAAGTCAAAAATTCAAAATTTTCTCCGGCGGCGCCTATCGGCACCGCCGACCCCCTCCCCCCTAAAAGCTTAAAATAGAATTAGAAGGCCGCTGAAAAAAAGAAATCCTTCAAAATTTTTAAAAATAATTACTGTTAATATTTCAAAAAATATTTATTAAAATAAATTATTTAAAAAAAAAATAATTATTTTATTTTATTTAAAAATTTTTCCGTTTTCCGTTTTCCGTTTTTCCGTTGTTTTTGGCCCTTTTTTTCCGTTTTCCGTTAAAAAAATTATTTCCGTTTTTCCGTTTTCCGTTTTTTAAAAATAAATTTCCGCCCATCCCTGGTCCCCACCAGGGATGGGCGAAGCTCGGCGCACTACCCGAAGCCGAAGCTCGAAACGAAGCTCAATTTTTTTCGAAGCACGAAGCTCGAAGTTCGAAGCCCAAAATACCCGAAGTTTCGCGAAGCTCGAAGCTCGAAGCCGAAGTTTTTAAAAATTTTCTGACGGAATTTGAAAATGAAAATCCGGATTTTAGTAAACTAAATTTAGAAAATGTTCCTAAAATTTGTAAAAAAATCTCCATTTTATAAAGTTTGTTGTTCGCCTATTAATCCGCCAAAAAGAGGAATTATTAAATTAAAAGAATAAAAATGAATTTTCACTCGGAGAGTTCAAAAAAAAGAGTTTAACCACTGAGCCATAGTAGCCCTCTGATAATGATGGGCAAATATGTTAAATTATGGATTTTTAATTTTTGTCAATGTATTTTTTAAATCTTTCAAGCTCAAAATTCTGTAATGAATTCTTACCAAAAATGTCATCTTTAGGGGTGTGTTTTACCCGAAACTTCGGGTATTTACCCGAAGCACGAAGCTCGAAGTTCGAAGCTCAAAATACCCGAAGTTTTGCGAAGCTCGAAGCTCGAAGCCGAAGTTTCGCCCATCCCTGGTCCCCACCCCCCCCCCCCGGCTGCAACCCTATCTTCAAAAAATAAACGTAAAACATCCTTAATTTATATTTTTAGGCTCCTTGACACAAACGAAGGTCCGACTAGGCACAAAGGATGAACAAAGGACGAAGAACGGAATTTGATGAAAATATTTAAATTGATAGACTAAATTTAACATACTAGCGGTTTAGGTGCGCCTACGGCCTACCAACCGCTAGAAAGTACGATTATGTTGTGAACAGATTTGACTGAAATACTTCGATGCTTTCTAGGATCGGGATCGGGATTCCAAAAACCGGGATAATTCCGCCCGATCCCGGCCTACTCCACCTAAGGCCCAGGAAAAGCGCCCTATGCTTGCGTTGCTAAATGAAAAAAAAGCAAATGATGAAGCTTAAAATTGCCCCAATTCATGTGAACCAACTGATCCATCTAGTTTATTTTCAATTATAAATAATCTTTCTAAAGCCTTAACAGGCACAGGCCGTTCATGCCTATGCCAAATTTGGCTCGCGCAAATGCCAACACATTCTCTCGCATCCCCTCCACTCTATTCGTTTATAATGCTATTTCTAAGGCTTGTCATCTTTCATGAAATCAAAGGCACATTCTGAAACCATCGATTGAAAGCCGCATAAAAGCGCTGGGAAATGCAGCAAAAAGCACATTCAACCTATTGTTCATTACCTCAAAATCGCGACTAATTCCAATCCCGACCTCCGATTCCAATTTCCCGATCCCTCTCAGCCAAAGGGTTCGTGCATATCCGTACATTTGAGTACCTTTTTGATGAAATTTCATAACGAAAATCCCAAACCGACGGCGCCTGTCGGCACCGTTGGGCTCGCTTTCCCGGAACAATTAAGATTTTCTTGGAATAATACCCGTACCCGCAATTTCAAACTGAGAATCGATTCAAACTTGAACCGGAAAATATCTCGAAATTAATGCTATTAATCCTCTGCGGAATTTTTTAATTCGGACCCCAAATCTTATGATTTCCTTTGGATTAAAGTCCATTTTATAGTACCAATGCTTTGTTTTGCTTCTGCAATTTCTATTCTAATTATTTTGTGTTCCCTTACAATTGCGAAGGAATCGGTGGAAATAGTGAGTTAAATAGTTAATAAAATATTTATATATTTTTTAAAAAAGTATTTCCTAAATTAGGTCCAAGACGATGAACTCCTCGCTTTTGTAAAAAATCCATCCAATTTTTGGCAATGTAAAAAATTGGAAGAACAGAATAAAGTGGAGTATGGCATTAACGGAATAACTTTTGGATTCAAAAAGATGCGAGAACATTTGATCCATAAGTCCGAGGCTTATCTTGGCGTTCTGTATTTGATGAGACAGCGTTGGCAATGTGCCAAAATTGTGGAACAAATTAAGGGGGAGCATGAGCGGACTGAATGCCACAAATTCCGCAAATATTTGGACATTTTGTATGAATATTTATTCCGCGTCTACGTCGAAGGAAGAGGTGACTTAGCCCAACAATAATGAAATTGTACATTTTTGCAAATTCCGGGAGAAAAATATGAACGGATTTTTCCGTAAACTCGATCCGATCCCGGGCTTACATGTTTTTTGGGATTGAAATTGCAATTCCCAAAAAGTTCTTGCGGACTTCAATTTTATTAATTCAAGGTGTTGACTCAATGCATGCTCAACAGTTTGCCGCAGTGAAGCCAATTTTCAAGCTTCAATTTGGTGAAAAGATTGATAATGGAACATTGTTTGGTGTTATAAAAAGTCTGAATAGAATTTCGGAGTTATTTTTTGTCTCGAACGAAAGTGAAGATTACGAGTACAGTTTGAAAAAAATGTTTCAAAGTTCTGATGAACCAAAGTTATTAAATGAAAAGGAATTTAAATTAAATGACGCCAATTCGAATGGCACTTTTCGCCAACAATTTGACAGGGAGCTGAAACAAATGTTGAAAGCAACGGAAGAAAGGAAACAAATAGAATACGATAAATTGATGAAGCTGAGGAGACAATGGAGTAAGCTAAACGGTGGAATCTTTGATTGGGAAGAGCGGAAACTAAACAATCGAACAATCGCGTACTCCGACAAATTTAACATATTTCCGTTTAAACGCTCTATTATATTGGTAAGTTCATAAATTAAGTTACACGAAATAATCATTTAACGAAACATTAATTAGTTGACAAATTTTGTACTTTTTAGCTCCATGACATCGACCTTCTGCTGCTTGCATTGTTCCACAATCCGCCAACATTTTATGAAATTTTGAAAATGGCAAAGAAACTTGGCGAAATGGACGACGACTTTCACATTTCGCTCAATTCATCGGATTTAAAACGAATTTTTAAACGTTTAAAGCGACCGGAAGAGCCTTTTGAAAAAATAGAAATTCAAATTGAAAATGAATTTTGCGCTTTGGCATTTTTTGTTGGCGATTTATTGGAAACGGCGAATATAAAAAATATTCCAACCATCGAATTGGTTGAAAATGGCAATTTAATTTTGATGGTTAAGACAATGATAAAAAGGGTTCTAAAGGTTGAATCGATTAAAGTTAACATTGGCAATTTTTTGGAAAAAAAGGAATTATGCAAAGAGAAGCAGTAAGTAAAAAAATATTATTTAAAAAACTAAATTTGTTTTTTTTGTCATTTTTTCTTATGGTAAATTGCCTAATTTTTTAGATTATAAAAATTTAATCATAACAAAAATAGTTAATAACAAGCTTTTATCATTTAAATACTAAAATTACATTTAATATAAAATAATTTAGAAAAAAAAATGAAATCAAAAAATATCTTGAAGGCAAAGATTTGTACAATGGCAAAACTCCAAAAGTTGATTCCAACCCAAGAAACGGTAATAATAAGGGCATTTTTGGACTGGGCGGCTTCGGACCGGTAGCCGTTACTAAAGCACGGATTTTTGAAAATCCCGGGTCGGGATCTTTGAAATCACCTGGATCTGGACCTGGTTTCCACGATAAAATACCAGGATTCCGGATCAGGAGTCTTGGAAAATCCAGGTCTGGCTGGACCGAGGTCCTTGCCGTGTTCTAGCCGTTACAACAAAAACTAGAAAAATGGAAGGGGGCGGCCGAATGATGGCATGATTTCACAATTTTTGCCAAAATGTCTTTTTTTAAACTTGAAAATTCTTATTGTTTTTATATTTTGTTTTGAAAAAAATAGAAAGAATTTCATACGGCTTCAACCTCATAATGGGGCTTTTTTGAAAAGCTGGCGAAATTAGGGGCAAATTTATTTATTCACAAAATTAGCCCTTCAAACCGTTTCAGTTTCTTATGAGTTGAAGAAATAAAAACTTTATTTTTTAATTGTACAGATTTGAAACAAATTGTTCCTGAAATTGTTGAGGAAATTGAACAAATGCTGCACAAAAGCGATTGGATTTATGCGAATTTAATTTATTTAAAAATGGACGAATGGAATCTTTTGGAATACGATCTTCACAAAATTGGAAATGATCAGAAATGGAAGGAAATTGAGCAATTGCTCGTTGAATGGGAGAAAGCGTACAACGATTGGTGGAAATCCAACCAAAGTGAAGAAAAGAAGCCCAATTTTGAAGAAATAATGGGAAATTTGATCAAAACGTTGTCCAACATCCTTTCTGTGGGAGGAAAAGATTAAGGATTCTGTCGTTTTGTAAGATTTGAAACGAGCCAAAATCGCATAAGCCGATTTTAAGGCTTCCAAAAGTGCTGAAACGAATAGTTTCTATTATTTCGGCTTTATGCAATTTGTGTCGGCTTTCTGACCCAATTTTTCTGGCTCTTAAAGGGGGTATGAAAGTTTTATTATTTCGGGATTTTATTCATTCATTTTTACTTTTGCTATATAAAGTAAAGTTCTAAGGAAGAATTGTCACGTTTAAGCAAAATGTTTTTGAAATGAAAATCGCCATATTTCAAAGAACAAAAAAACGGGCTGAAGTCTTTGAACTTTGACAAAAACTAATTGTCATTAAATAACTTAGTGCAGAGGTCGTGGGAAAGTACTGAAATTCGAAAAAATGTCTTAACCGTAGGCGAGTCGACCATCGACGTGTCGGTGGAACTGTTCTTTAATTTTGGAGTTGGAATGGAAATTATAAAAAATAATCGGCATTTTAAAGTTCTAAATTACAACTTTGGCGCTAATAAATCATTAAATCTTTACTAAAACATAAATTGTAACCGGAAGATTCCAAAACAACAAAAATGACACTGTCGGCGTCTTAATGGTCGTCCGACATCTGGTGTTCTGTGATGCCCTGTCTCCAACGAGAACCTGTCGTTCTTTCGAAGTTTGATGCGAGGGCGCTTTGTTGCTTTTTGCAACTTGAAACTTTCAAGTTGAAAGTTGTTCTCACATATATATTTAATATTTGTGGGCAAGGGGACATTTTTAGGGGACCTTTTGTTTCCATACAGTTTAAGGATTCACATTTTCAATGAGGTGATATTTTTGGTGACATTTTGTCCGATTTCCCATTAGGTGACTTTTATTAAAAATCCATACTTTAATATATTTGCCCAGCGCATTCTCTTAATGGCTCAGTGGTTAAACTTTATTTTTTAAATTATTTATCGGAGGTTCAACTCCCCGAGTGAAAATTCATTTTTATACTTTTAAGACCCCCTCCCCCTGAAGTAAAGCAAATATGAAAATTACACCGGTTCCTCCGATGGATTTTGGCTTGGATTCGGAATCCGAACTTTTTGGAGGGTCCGGATTTTCGTTTCCAAATTCCGTCAGGAAATTTTTTAAAAACTTCGGCTTCGAGCTTCGCGAAACTTCGGGTATTTTGGGCTTCGAACTTCGTGCTTCGAAAAAAATTGAGCTTCGGCTTCGGGTAGTGCGCCGAGCTTCGCCCATCCCTGGTCCGGATGGCCTTTTGTTAGCGTGCCGAACACAAAACAAAAAAGGACCCAAAATGAAAATACGTTCTTTGTTCTCCCAAACACATGATGCCGAAAAATGCAATTTTGAAATTGTATGGTAAATGGATAAATTTGATGCGCAATGTAATTCTTTTTTCCGTATCACTCGACTCCGACAGGTTCTTCTGCAGTCACTTCGGCTTCTAAAATCACCGTGTCGTTCTTCACATCGTACCATCCGTTGTTCGGCTCCATCAATTCCTAAACATGGCTTTAACTTAAGCAAATTGTTGCTTAAACTTCCAAAATATGGACGATAAAATACTAAAACATTTCGCAACAACAAAAAAATTCGGTACTTTTCGGTTCTTTAAAAAAAGTCAATAAAGGGGGCGCTGAAGGCATTTTAGCGCACGCCGCTATTTTGGGGGCATAAACGCAGCAATCTGAATTATGCAATGGGAATGGTACAAAAATCGTTCCTTCAGCCCCCCCCCCCATTTGTTGACCTTTTTTAAATTTTGAGGTTTAGGCACAAAACCGAAAAGTACCAAAAATTCTCGACTCTACTTTCTTTATCGTTAGTTGCTTTAGCAAAATTTTTTTTCAGATTTACAGACACCGAGCGGCATCGAATGGTATATATTTTGGCGAACCTTGAGTTTTGAACATACAAGGTAGAAAATGACATTTGTTTAAAAGCATGCACATTATAAGTAATAGTAAGGCATTTCGATCGTCTAACCTTAAACGTCATAAATTGAGCAAATCCCCAATCGTTCTTCCCAGAATGAAAAACATGGTTGATCTCTCGAGAGTGATTCGGTTTCCCCTTCTTTTGCGAAACAATTCGCAGTGTTGCCGAACTGTCACAGAACCAAACCGATTCTTAATTGGCATTTCTTTAATGAGTGTGAATTCGCCGTTTTTTGATAGTTAACCCCGAAATTTCTGGCCCTAAGCCTTTTTGTGCATACCAGTGTCTTTGTGGCACTGGAGGTAAAAGCCCAAATATTTTTGCGCGGGGCCGGGTAACGTTCGCGGTTGAGCCAGTATTTTCCATGGAAGGCCCCTGATGTATACGGCCTCGCTGAGTCGGTCGCTGTTCCCATCCTCTCGCGCAAATTCAGACACTTTCTCGATTTTCAGCATAATTTTCCCACTGGCTTTAGACGGGTCTGAAGTTTGTATTTGAACAGCTTTTAATAAATTATGTTCACCATCATCGTGGAATTTGGCCTGAGATCGTAGCTTGGTTGGAAATTGCAGCGGGTACAGCTCGGGCAGAGCGCGGTCCGGATGAGAATGGTACAACAACACGCTCATCATCTGGTCACTCGTCAACACTCCAGACGGAACTGTCAAAAGCATTAGTTTATTCAATTGTCTCATCAAAATGAATGATACCAATAAATTTAGAAAAATCGCCCTGCGCGATGAGGGGAAAACGAATTTTGAAAAGTGCCGGGCCAAGCATTGCGCGTCTATTCTCTGCCAAACACTCTTTCCCATTTTGACGGCATTGTTCGTCCGCCCAACGAAGTGCCTAATTAAAGAGAAAAAATATATTACGATTTATAAAATTTTGGTGGAATTTACCGAATTCCAAATTGTAAGTTCGCTGATCATCAGCTCATCGCGATCCAAAATCTCACCCAATAAATTTTGGTCAATTTGCAAAAATTCTTTTGAGAGGAGCAAAGTGCTGGCCTTCTGATCGATGTAAGCCAAACAACGGCGCGTAAAGTCCTAAGACAAAAAAATATTAAAATAATAGTATTTAACTCTTATAGTTATCATTAGGCTCAAAATATGCTAATTTTCGTATTTTATTGCATTTTTGTTAAAGAATTTTGAGTCAAAAAGTTCCAAAATATGCTCAGAAAGGACCATAACAACGCCTTGAGCTAATTTCATCGAATAATTGGACTAAAAATAAGCAAATGCACAAAGCCCAGCGTCCCTTATCATCTCAAAGCAAACTCAGGGTGACCACCTGTAAACCCCAAAAATCAGGAATATTTTTAGTGTGTAAATATACGGATTTAATGGCAAATTTTTGTGTTACCCAAGACTGGGTCCGTATCTAGTCTTGGATTTTGTTGTTAGTGGGTCCGACGGCGCCGACGAGCGCCGTCGGGAAATTTTTGAATTATTTAAACGTTTTTGTTAAGAAATTGTGCAAAAATTAAGAACATTTTGCGATTTTCTAATTTTCAAAAATGCAATTTTTTTTTGCGCTTTCTGCTTTACAGGAGGAAGAAGGGCGGGGGTTGGCGGTGGCGATAGGCGCAGCCGAGAAAATTTTAAATTTTTGACTCAATTTTAAGGGATTTGCAATTTTAAAAAATGGCGGATATTTTTGAAGCTTTTATGAATGGGAAAAGTCCGGTCGAAAATTTTTTGAGGAATTTAACGATATTTGTTAAGAAAATTGGCCATTTTCACTGAAAATTTGCAGTTTTGAAAATCAGACAAAAAGCAGGAAAACATCCAAAAAATCAGGCAACAATTGAAAATCAGGAAAAACCTGATAAATAAGGTATTATGGTCACCCTGAGCAAACTATACAATTAAACTTTGATCAGTGCTGTGTAAAAAAAAGAAAAAGTAAAGAACGGACTGAGACAAGATCCTCACTCAAGTCCGTTCTCTAATTAAAAACATAATTTAGGATTAAAATCATTGAAAATTTGCCCTACCTTTTCTTCAAGAAAGCGAGCTTGGACCAACGCGAGGAAAATATTGCGCAGCTTCGCTTTGGAAAAGTTAAGACACGCTTTGATCAGCGCAGTTACGTCATATTTTCTGGCTGAAATTAAATAACCACAAATTTGGTACGAAGAAATGATAATAATCGGGTTGATGCACCCCCCCCCCCCCACTCACAAACCCCCTTTTTTGAAAAAATAAAGCGCAAATTTAAAATTTCTAAAGGAAATGGTCATTTTTTCTGGTGGCGCCTATCAGACCACTTCATTCTTATGTAACCTAAATTTCGACCAGATTCTTATTTCTCAAAAATTAAAAATGCGTTTTATAAATTAAATTGACTCGATTTGGTCAATATTTTGCACATTTTTTGTCCACTTTTGGGGGTTTTAGTCCAATCATATGTCCTGTGCTATTTTTGGTCAATTTAAAAAATCGCAGAAAAAAGTTAGAAACCTAATACATCAAAGAACAATGTGAATGAACTAGAGCCCGGCGAGATCGAGATCCCGACCGAGATTTTCCGAGAGTCCAGGTCACAAATCTCGAAAATTTGTCAAAAACTCCGAGACCTGGACTCTCGAAATTTCGAGATAAATCTCGATCTCGGTCTCGGCCATTCCCAAATCTCGATCTCGGCGATTTGACCGAGATTTTGGTTGAAAAGGATTGTTTTTCGAAGCGAAATACGGAAAATTGTGGTAATATATTTGAATTTTTCAGCGTTTAGTGCTAATGTCACGTGGCTCAGTGGTTAAACTTCCGGACTACCGGAAAATTCTTATCTCTCAAAAATTTAATTTTTCAAAATTTTTCTAACCACAGAAGGCCGGCGACCGAACCTTCTAGCCGGTCTCTAGTTAATTTGATTTGCGAGAATCTATATGAATAATTTATTTTGCACACTTAAAATCATTATTTAAAATATGGTAACGATTTTGAAAAATCTTGATCTCGGTCGAGATCTCGGCCCAAAAAATGGTCCGAGACCTGGACTCTCAAAATTTCGAGACAAATCTCGATCTCGGTCTCGGATTTTTCAAAAGTCCGGGCTCTAATTTGAACTAACTCCTCAAAATAATGCGAGAAATTTAGCCCGTATAAACCCGTATTCAGCGACTGCACGGGCATGGGCAAAATAAAAAACCGTAAAAAACCCCTGCCGACCCAAAAAGAACGTTTTAATTTTTCCCCTAAATCAAAAAAACATTCTGACTACAGGCCTGCTTTTTTTTAAAAAAATGTCCATTTTCAGTTTCACTGACCCGCATAAAGCACAGCCATCGCATTGTCTCCGTTCAGTCCTCGCAAATCGTCCGCGTAAATGAAGGCTAACATCGCCTTGAACGCACCCGCCTCCACGTCGGGTACCTCGACGGGTTTAACCACCGAAGTGGCTAAAAAAGTTTCAAAAAATTTTAATGATTTTTGGTTTACCATCCCCTCACTAAAATTGTTTTTTTATCAATTGTATTTTTAAAAAAAGATGTTTCTAGCTAAGTCCATCATACGGAATCCAAATCCGGCGTCAAAACTATTCTACCGATTCCTCTAACATGAGAAAATGATGCTCAGAGACATGAAACCCCCAAACCCATCAACGATAGGCGGGGGGATAAAACAGAAAATCATTTTAAAGAAAGACAAAATTTCCTCCACACACCTTTTCTAATGGCAGCTTTTGCAGCATTTCGGGCATCAAAACGGAACATTGTCTCGAATACGTCGGAAGCCGCCGCCAGAATCAGTTTATGTGCTGGCAGAAGCTTAAAATGACCGTTAACAATTTAATTGTCAGTGTCTGTCTATGAGAAAACAATCATAGGGGGGGGGGAGGGGAGGGGGGGGGGGGGGGGGAAGGGGGGGGGGGGAAGGGGGGGGGGAAGGGGGGGGGGGAGGGGGGGGGGGGGGGGTACGATGTGTTAAAAAGCAAAAATGGTTTTTATTTAAAACAAGGTTTTCGGGGTCGTAGAATCATTATGACTAGGGAGTCCAAAAATATGCACATCAAATCTTGAAATATGCGCATAAAATGAACGGCCATCAACTCGCTTTTCACCAACTCGCTATTTAATCATTTTGATCAAATTTTTTAATCAACTCGCTTTTTTGGCAGCGAGTTGGGAAAAATTCCGGAATATGGGTACCTCACCAAATTGGACGAATTATATAGCAATCGACTCCACTCTAAGCCTAGCGCGCGAATCCGTTAAAATTTTTTGGCGGAAACCACTTTGAAGCAAGTTATGAGCCCGGGACTGAAGTGTCTTTTTGACTGGGGACTCAGTTGTCCATTGATTAAAAATGGGCAAAATCACTCATATAGGCTTTAAAATTACGAATTTATCGATAGAAACTAAAAATTGAGAATCTAAAACGGGTTTTGAACCGGTTTAAAATTTTGAAAATTAAGGGAAAAATTACTTTTATAAACATCAAAGCCGGATAGGGGAAAAGTTAGACAGTTAGGTGGAAAATAGCAGCCAAAGTACCGCACACTCGACTACGGCGGCCAGTAGGTGGGGCGAGACTCCGGGCTCCGGAAGAAGTCCGCGCGTGACCCGGCTGGGGGTCTCGCGCGCGCCCGCTCCGCGGGTCCCCGCGCGCTCGCCTCCCAGTGGCGCTCGTCAGACTTCTTCCTCCGCCCTCCGTCTCGCCCCACTACTTGCTCCGTCTCCGCATGCTCGCTGTTGGCGGGCCGTTACACGGCCTTTCATTATTATATCCGCTTTTGTTACTCAAAACTTGCTTTTCCTTAATTTTCAAAAATTTAAACCGGTTCAAAAACCGCTTTAAATTCTCAATTTTGATTTTCTATCAACTAATTCCTAATTTTAAAAGCCTATATGAGTGATTTTCCCATTTTTAATCAATGGACAACTGAGTCCCCAGTCAAAAGACACTTCAGTCCCGGGCTCATAACTTGCTTCAAAGTGGTTTCCGCCAAAAAATTTTAACGGATTCACGCGCTAGGCTTAGAGTGGAGTCGATTGATATATAATTCGTCCAATTTGCCGAGGTACCCATATTCCGGAATTTTACCGCGAGTTGAATAAAAAATCAACTCGCTGCCAAAAAAAAGCGAGTTGATGTTTTACCGCATAAAATATGCACCAATTGAGAAAATTAAAAAACAGCCACAGTTTTTCTGAACTCACACCTCTTGGTCGTCTCCTCCTCCCACCAAAAAGTGCACGTCCGCCCCATCGCCGGTGCCCAGCAATCGCTTCATGCGTCCACCCAAATTGTCCGATTTCGCCATAATAAATTTTTGAACTACAGACCTGGAAATTTAATTAGGAATTACGTCAATAATTGCCTTCATTTTGATCACGAATCTGTTTTAATGTGGTGCTAAAGGTTGTTTTGGGCCTACAGTGAATCTGAAATTGCGAAAAATTTTCGTAAAATTCAGCGATTTGCAATTTTTCAAAAATGCAATTTTTTGCTTTACGGGGGGGGGGGGGGGTCGGGTCGGCGGTGCCGATAGGCGCCGCCGGGAAATTTTTTTGAAGATTTTAACAATGTTTGTTAAGAAAACTTGATTCAAAATTAACGTAAAAATGATCAAAAGATACACCGCTTTAGAGGGCGTTTTGATAAAATGGGCCTTTTTCTATTGAAAATTTGAATGTACACAATGCCAAATCATGATTTTTTCTCCAGCATTTTCAAGGACAATCTTGAAAACATTTTCAATTTTTAAGATCGAGGGTCCATTTTCAAGGACTGTCCTTGCCATTCAAGGACGAATCCGAGCCCTGCTACCACACAATGATCACACCAAAATCCCAAGTTTATTTCGAATTGTGTGAGATATAGCCAATGAAAGACAAGCTGTTCAAAATTGGGCGCAAAAAAAGTCTTGCCCCAAAGTGAAAAGTCAATATTCTGTTTGGCCAAAATCCATAAATTTTTGGTGAGATCATTGTGTGTAGATAATGTGGAGAAATTCAATGAATATTTAAATGCAATTCAATCAACTTATTAATATGTAATTTATCGATTAATAAATTTCTGTTGCCTGGGGCAAGACTTTTTTTGGACGTTTCGCAAAACAAGGAACAAAAAAGAACACTCAAATTCAAAAAATAAAATAATTGCTGGGGTATTCACTAACAAATCAATCAGTGAGTGAGTGCATATCGTTTGAAGATTATTGATGTGAATGCCAATATGTGCCATTGTAATTATCGGTTATTTCAATGCATTTGCACTATTTGTGTGTCATCTCCATGCCCCCCCCCATGCCGTTGATGATCCTTTTCTTTATTAGTTGATCCCGGATTTTAGCCACTAATTTGTAAGCGCCTAAAATAATCACTAAAAATTTCCGAAAAATGAAATTGTCGCGTTATTTTTGACAGATTTTTAAACAAAAAAGTCAAATTTTTAGCATCGCCTATTATAAAAAATTTTGTGACATGTCAAAATCAAACTCTTTGGTGAGTCGAATGAAGCGTTTGCTTAACACGGGCAATGGGGCGGACATTCACTTTTTGGTTGGGGAAGGAGACGAAAAGGAGGCGAGCATTTTTTTAAACCAGTATTTTTGGTCTGATTCCTCAAATTAAGCTTCTGCCGGCACATAAAACGATCTTGGGGACGGCCTCCGACGTGTTCGAGACAATGTTCCGCGTTGACGCTGAACATGGAAAGTCTGCCGCCGTTGGGACGGGTGCGGGACAATAGTTTTGTTAAATGAATTTAAAAAGGCATTTTAGCCAAAGAAGTTGAGCCCGTGGAGGTGCCCGACGTGGAGGTGGGCGCGTTCAGGGCGATGCTCAGTTTCATTTATGCGGACGACCCAAGCGGACTGAACGGGGGCAATGCAATCGCTGTGCTTTACGCGGGTCACAAAATTTTTATGAATTTATTTTCGGTTCAAATTTTTAATTTAAGCAAAAAAATATAACCTTCCTGAACTTATCAATTTGTGTGTAAACATTCCCGTATGGAAGCTACGCAATGTGTTCCTTGCGTTTGACCAAGCTCGCTACCTTGGAGAAGAGGTGGGGTGGGGGGGGGGGGTGAAATTATTCAAAAAATATTATTTTTAATTATTTTTTTTGGGACTTTGCTCGCCGCTGTTTGGAGCACATCGATCAAAAGGCGAACACTTTGGTCCCCTCAAAAGCGTTTTTGCAAATGGACCAAAAACTGTTGTGTGAGATGCTGGACCGCGATCAGCTGCGCGTCAGTGAAATTGCAATTTGGAATGCCGTAAGATTAATAATTTAATATTTATTTTGTCTCTTTTAATTGTTCCATTTATTTCATTCGATGTTTTGAGAAAATTACGCTAAAATTTAGAATATGGACAAACGGGGTGCCGTAGGGTCCGACGGACAAGAGTTACCGGACCTTTTGTCTACATAATATTGACCGGAGGATTTTTAAACAAACTCTTTAAAATCTTAAATTTTTTTGTTATTAACAAAAAAAGTTTAAATTTCCCGAAAAATTTATCGACGGCACCTATCGGTGCCATCGGGCCCCATCAACGAAACCCAAGGCTAAAATCCCTAAATCGACTTTTTAGTTGAGGTACTCCCTCGAAGGCAAAATCCTAAATAAGCCCCTCCTCGGTATGGGAAATGAGTATTTATTTACACAAAATCATTCCATAAAATGTCATAAGTTTAAAAAACAATAAATCCGTAACTATTAATTAGGCACTTCGTTGGGCAGACGAACAATGCCGTCAAAATGGGAAAGAGTGTTCGGCGGAGAATAGACGCGCAATGCTTGGCCCGGCACTTTTCAAAATTCGTTTTCCCCTCATCCCAAAAGAGGCGTTTTCTGATAAAATAGGTTTCCATTTTTGAATGACAGTCCGGGTGACCAATTGTAAAACCCAAAAAGCAGGATTAACAAGCTGAAAAAGCAGGAATATTTTTAGGCGTATAAATTATACGAATTTATTGGCAAAACTTTATTTTTTTGTTATGGAATTTTCGAATACAATTTTTTGTGAATTCTGCTTCACTTCTACTGGGGGGGGGGGCGAGGGATGGTCACCCTGATGACAGTTTTAATTTTAAATAATTTAGCAGAATTCATCTTCTGCTAATTTCATATTTCGTTAGTTGAATCCCAACTTTTGACAGTTCCGTCCGGGGTGTTGACGAGTGACCAGATGATCAGCGTGTTTCTCTATTATTGTCACCCGTATCGAGCTCTGTCTAAGCAGTATCAGCTGCAATTTCCTCAACGATATCGAGGCTTACTGAAGTCTTGAACAATATTGACACATATTATTTGACCTAATTATTCTTATTCAAAGTTGTTTTTATTATCGAAAAGCTGTTCTTGAGTCGAAATAGCTCAAAACCAGAGTTTGGGTACATCTATGCGCATCAGCTGACTGAATATGTTTTTCGATTAAAATTGTTTAATTTTAAATTATAATTCAACTGACGCAATATATGCGCTGAGTTTTGGGGGTCTTTTTTGACCCGATCAGAAGTAAGCGGTACGAGAACAGTTTGGAAAGACGGTTCCGAGGTTATCATGAACCAAAGTTATTAAATGAAAAGGAAATATTAATCAAAGTCCCGGTTTTTCTGGTTCCGGTCCGGTAAGTCCCGGTTTTTCTGGTTCCGGTCCCGGTAAGTCCCGGTTTTTCCCAAAAGACCAGGTACCATGCCACCCTACTTCAAACCCAAGTTGTTGAGAAAAAAGTCCACTAATTTTTGTAAAATTCCGGATTTTTGATAAAAAAAAGTCCCGATTCCGGACCCAAATATGTCCGGAAACTGGAAGGCATCTCTATTAAATTGTGATCAAGGATCAGAACAGAAACTTTGGTTTCTGCTGCTGTTCATCTTTTTCACAGAAGATGAAGGAGGTTATCTCCGTTCATCCGAGACAAATTAGGGATTGATTATGCAAAGCTTCGCGGGTGGCGTTCTTCGCTCTCGCAGAGTTTGGGGATTTAACTGATCGGCGGATGGATCGGGTCAAGAAGCATTGGTTGAGAGCAAAGTGATCACTTTTTGCACGGATTGCAATTTTCAATCATTTTTTGTTGTCGCAAAAACTCATTCGCCAAACTATAAAGTTTGCAGCTATTTCTTGTAAACTCAGAAGGCTTTTAGGGCAATTCTTCTCAAAAATTTCCGTCAACAGTCAAAAAATAACGGATCACGGCCTGTTTATTATTATTGTTGTTTTATGTTTTATTATTTTGCTGATAAAATTTTATTTTTTTTAATTAACAAAATATTTAAAAAAAAATGGAATTCTACTTTCAATCAGAGGACTTAAGGACCAATCGATGATCGGTCGGTCTCTAATTTCATTTTAAAGCATGCAGTAAAATGAAATTATCTTTTAGTAAAATTTCTATAAAAAATATATATACGAATTTGAGCGACAATTATTTCACAAATATTTGGCAAAAACATAAATTTTTTGCCCATTTACAATTCATTTTTGCTTATTCATCCCCAACAGTTTATAAATAAAAACATCGCATTCCTTTCGTTGTCATTTTTTTTTCATTTTTTTTTTCTAAATACCCCCACCATCTCTTTGCCTTAAGGGCTAATCATTCCGTTTATTTTCAGCTATTCCACCAAATTTCATTTATTTTCAGGCAATTTAAATCTTAAACACGAATATTAAAGGCATGTTTTGCCCAATTGTTCTGTTTTCTTGCATTCTCTTTGGCGTTCTGTCTTCCGTTAAGGGTTTGCAAATTTTCAAACAAAATTTTCAAATTAAATTTCATAGGCTTGCGTTGCAACAAGGAATTTGCTGTTGAGGCAGGAACTAATTTTAGCAAGAATTCAATGGAAGACGTTTGCTCGGGATCGGACACCGTCTGTTCCTTTGTGCAGTGCACGGACCCATCGGGAAAAGGCAAATGGCGTTGAAAATAAGCGTTAGGGTATTGCGGGATCGGGTCCATTTTTAAAATTCTTTCAAAATTCCCTTAAATTGTCCCGGTTTATAATTGAATATTTTTTATTGAAAGCCATTTAAAAAGCATGTGTAGCAATGCCAATTTTAGCCATTTCAAACACCAAAAACGTCGGCTGTGAAGACCCGAAGCGTGTGAATTGCAAAAAGTTGGGGGAAGAATGCGCGACAAAAAAAGGCAAAATTTGTTGCCAAACGTGTGACACCGATCTTTGCAATGTGGACAAAATTTGCGACGGGTTAAGCATTTTTTTCGCCATTTTTTTTAATTTTTCAGAGATCCCAGGACCAAAGGCAATGGTAGTGGTGGTGTTTCTGTCCGTGCCGGTGCTGTGGCATTGGTAGTGCCATTGATACTCCATGTCTGTTGGACGCACGTGGCCAAAAGTTTAGTTTTTTGCTTTACATTTATTGAATTAAAACGATTTCCTTTCTTTGCAAAGGCATCTGACGAGAAACGCTTCAACAAACTGCGCAAGAAATTGATGAACAATTTTTGAATATGAAAATTTTTGCGATCATTAGAGACAAGATTTTCAGGTGTTTGCTTCTTCTTTTTTTTAAGAATAAAAAATAGAATTTAGGTATTCCGAATATTTTTGATTTAGAGTGTCTTTTTAGGGCATATAATAAATGCCTATTTTGCCATTTTTGAAGTTTATTGTTTATTTTGGCTTTTTTTTAAATTTCTTAAGAAAATGCAATAAAAACAAAAAATGCACCAATGCCAGCTTGTCTTACTACCGAATTGACCAAACACCGATCAACTTGGACAAAGTGCCTCAAATTTTGAGTTAAAACATTGGGCAAAATGCCAAAATTGATGAGGAAATTCGACAACAACAGATAAACAACCAAGAAAATAAAAAATAAAATTCGAATTTTACGATTGCCTAAGGCAAAGGAAAAGCGCCCTAACAAATAAGTGCGTTTGCTGAATAAAAAAGAGCAAATGATGAAGCTTAGAATTGCCCCAAACATGTAAATTGCCTCTTCAAACTCCACAGGAGGGAATGGCTTAAACAGGCCCAATGCCACTCAACATTTTTGGCATATATCTTTGTCGAAGTAAATGTGGCGCAATGCCACATGCCAATTGGCTTCACTCAAATGCCAACACATTTCTCGCATCGCCTCCACTCTCTTTGTTTATAATGCTATTTCTAAGGCTTATCATCCCTTCCACGAAATATTGCAAAACAAAGTCACATTCGAAGCATCAATTAAAAGCAGCTAAAAGTGCTGGGAAATGCTTGAAAGAAAATTGACATTTCGGAGCACAGTGCATTCGATGGCGTTTGAATTTTACTACGGATTTAAAAAAAGAGACAATAATCTGAACAAAATTTTGACTATATTTGCCAAAAATATTTGGTTGCAAAAGAATGAAAAGGTCCGGCGGTGCCAAGATAGGAGCCGCCGGGTAAAATTTTGAAGATTTAACGTTATTTTTTAAGAAATTGTTCTAAAATTTTTGTTTAAAAAAGTATTCTTTCGGACTCTGTTGTTTATTTAAGCTGACCTAGGTATTTCTTGCACAAGGGTCCCGTTTCCTCATTATTCTTATTTTTCTCTGTTTTGTACATGCCTCTGACAATAATAAAAACATTTAATCTACATATTTGTTGGTTATCTGATCAGATAAACCCCAAAAAAAGCACACTTTAATATTTTAATAAACATATATAATTCAAAAAATTCAGGAGAATGAAGTTTTCTTCCAAATCATTTTTTTGTTATTGGTCAGTTTGTTGTCAACATTTGAATTTGGCGCTTCGGCAGAGTTTGAAGAATGGGTACAGTACCGTATATAATACTGTTGTAATTCCACCGGCGACATTATTTTTCAAGGCATTATTAGAGGAGGAAATGGCTGGGTTTTATGAGTTCACCCCCTTCGAGGGGGCGACATTATTAAAGGTGGTGGCATTATCAGAGGGGGTGGAATTACAAGAGTATATACAGTATGCCAGAAAATGATCGGCAAATTGAGAAAGCACCAATCATCCGAAATGATACTGTAAATGGCACAAATCAAGACGCTTTATCGATGCCCTTCGAAAGTTGAAGGAGGAATTGAACAGCTTGCAAAACAAACTGAACAATTTATGGCAAGCAAATCAGTGCCACGGAAATTATTTGGAAGATTGGAGCGGCCGTAAATAATGCAAAAGCGTATTTTAAACAGTTGAAGAAAGGCGTCAATGATTTTGGGTGGGAGGCCGACCAAAAGTATTTGGACGGCTTAGTGCCGAGGATTCGCTCACAAATTCTTGAACTTTGAGCAGAGTTTGGCACTTTGGCTATGGAGTTTCAGTTGAAACTCATTGATTAAAAGGACTTGCGGTGAGGACAAGACAAGGCAGCATTTGAGGCAAAATTGCACCAGATTTTGGCATTTTTGAAGCATTTGAACATGCAAAAGCAAAAATTGCCAACTTTAATGAACAGGAAGCAAATGAAAAACTGCAAAACCGTGTTAAAATGCTGATTTTGTAGCGGCTTCATCAATTTTGCTCTCCAATGTCACTCAGAGTGGAAGCGAATTAAAAGTGTCGTAGCCGACTTACCAAATGTTTGGAACATCAGAATTCGGTAACTTTTTTTCACACATTACTTCTTTTTGAGACTTTCCCGAGCTTGCTTCTTGGCCACCTTCGGTATCAATTTTCTAAATTAAAAATTTCTGAAAAGTTTTGGTCCCGAGTTCAAAAAGTCTCTGGGTTTTTGGGCTCTCGAGTCTCCAAAAGGCTCGGGGTTTTTGGGGTCTCGAGTCTCCAAAAGTCTCGGGGGTTTTGGGCTCTCGAGTCTCCAAAAGTCTCTGGGTTTTTGGGCTCTCGAGTCTCCAAAAGTCTCTGGGTTTTTGGGCTCTCGAGTCTCCAAAAGTCTCGGGGTTTTTGGGGTCTCGAGTCTCCAAAAGTCTCGGGGGTTTTGGGGCTCTCGAGTCTCCAAAAGTCTCGGGGGTTTTGGGCTGTCGAGTCTCCAAAAGTCTCTGGGTTTTTGGGCTCTCGAGTCTCCAAAAGGCTCGGGGGTTTTGGGGTCTCGAGTCTCCAAAAGTCTCGGGGGTTTTGGGCTCTCGAGTCTCCAAAAGTCTCTGGGTTTTTGGGCTCTCGAGTCTCCAAAAGTCTCGGGGGTTTTGGGCTCTCGAGTCTCCAAAAGTCTCGGGGTTTTTGGGCTCTCGAGTCTCCAAAAGGCTCGGGGGTTTTGGGGTCTCGAGTCTCCAAAAGTCTCGGGGGTTTTGGGCTCTCGAGTCTCCAAAAGTCTCTGGGTTTTGGGCTCTCGAGTCTCCAAAAGTCTCGGGGTTTTGGGCTCTCGAGTCTCCAAAAGTCTCGGGGGTTTTTGGGCTCTCGAGTCTCCAAAAGTCTCGGGGGTTTTGGGCTCTCGAGTCTCCAAAAGTCTCGGGGTTTTTGGGGTCTCGAGTCTCCAAAAGTCTCGGGGGTTTTGGGCTCTCGAGTCTCCAAAAGTCTCGGGGTTTTTGGGGTCTCGAGTCTCCAAAAGTCTCGGGGGTTTTGGGCTCTCGAGTCTCCAAAAGTCTCGGGGGTTTTTGGGTCTCGAGTCTCCAAAAGTCTCGGGGGTTTTGGGCTCTCGAGTCTCCAAAAGTCTCTGGGTTTTTGGGCTCTCGAGTCTCCAAAAGGCTCGGGGTTTTGGGGTCTCGAGTCTCCAAAAGTCTCGGGGGTTTTGGGCTCTCGAGTCTCCAAAAGTCTCTGGGTTTTTGGGCTCTCGAGTCTCCAAAAGTCTCGGGGTTTTTGGGGTCTCGAGTCTCCAAAAGTCTCGGGGGTTTTGGGCTCTCGAGTCTCCAAAAGTCTCGGGGGTTTTGGGCTCTCGAGTCTCCAAAAGTCTCTGGGTTTTTGGGGTCTCGAGTCTCCAAAAGTCTCGGGGTTTTTGGGGTCTCGAGTCTCCAAAAGTCTCGGGGGTTTTGGGGTCTCGAGTCTCCAAAAGTCTCGGGGGTTTTTGGGGTCTCGAGTCTCCAAAAGTCTCGGGGTTTTTGGGGTCTCGAGTCTCCAAAAGTCTCGGGGGTTTTGGGGTCTCGAGTCTCCAAAAGTCTCGGGGTTTTTGGGGTCTCGAGTCTCCAAAAGTCTCGGGGTTTTTGGGGTCTCGAGTCTCCAAAAGTCTCGGGGGTTTTGGGCTCTCGAGTCTCCAAAAGTCTCGGGGTTTTGGGCTCTCGAGTTAGATATTGAGCATCACTAGTAATGGGTGTTATTTGTCTGATTTTTTATATATTTCTGTGGAAAAATGACTATATTTATGTCATAGCATATTAAACTGTATTTTAATTTTCAAATTCTAATTCAAACTTAATTGCAGAAATATTTTTTTACATTCAATGAGATC
Organism: Globodera pallida; assembly: GCA_020449905.1. Classification (NCBI taxonomy): domain Eukaryota; kingdom Metazoa; phylum Nematoda; class Chromadorea; order Rhabditida; family Heteroderidae; genus Globodera; species Globodera pallida. The sequence goes on from JAIXHY010000013.1 coordinate 292,156, forward strand.
GACAGCCACCAATTTTGTAAATATTTAATAAAATCACTCTTTTTACCCCATTTTGGCTTAATCATCCTCATTTTTTGTCGCCCATTTGCTTGTTTATTCATCCAACATCATTTTATAAAATAAAGCATTCCATTCGTTTTCACATCGCTTTTTATAATGTAAATAAGAAAAATGGTCACTGTGTCATCGCGAAAAATGAAAACATTTATTTATATATTTTCTATTTGCTCTAAAATAATAAATTGGTTGTTTATTTTAATATTTATATTTTTAGGGAGTGGGCAAGTTGGGAGTCGGGGTTCTTCGGGGGCGGAAAGCAACCCCCTAATTGATTAATTAACATTAAAATCCATTAGATATTTTTTATTTTGCGCTTTTCACCAAACAACCCATCGGGGGTGAAAAGTGCAAAAAAAACAAAGAGAATATGCGTGCAGGTAGTAAACAGCAAAAGCTTGCGCACCCACCCACCACCTTCACTAAAAAAATAAAAGAAAAAGTTATGTGTGGGCCATTTATATACATAGCAATGAAAGCTGTTATTTCTTATCATTTTTTTTACATATTAACCAAAAACTCGAAATAAATTTTTGTTGAATTTTAATTTAAAAAAACCTAAAATATTTTTAAACTTTTTTATTTCTTTTCGATAGTTTTCTTTAAGAAACAAGTAGTTAAGTTGATTTCAACTGTTTTATAAAATGATAACAAAACAATTTAAGAATTTAACACTTTTGTAAAAGAACTATTTAAGAACATGTTTTGCAAAATTTCTTTGGCTGCTTGCATTCATTTTGGCGTTCTGTCGGTCGTTACGGGTTCGAACTCTTAAAAATTTGCAATTTTTTTCATTTAAATTCCGCAGGCCTAAAATGCCAACAGGAATTTGCCCTTTTTGAGCCGGAAAGTAAGTTCAAAAATAACACATTGGAGGTCGAATGTGCAATTCAAAGCCATCGCTGCATTTATGTGAAGTGCACAGCAAGCTCCACGGGAAAAAGTAAATTGCGGGAAAAATAAAATTAATAGTCATGCCCTTCTCTTAGACCCTTTTTTTAATGAGTTAAGCTTGGGAATTTCCGGGACCAAATTTCGGAGGTTTTTGCCAGAAAGATCCCTATAAATTTTCGGTTTTTGAAAATTTTTGTAATCCCGGTCCCGGGTTTTTACAAAAATTCAGGTTTTGCTTAACTTTAATTTAAAAAAGGCCTGCACATGAACAACGCTTGTTTATTCAATCAAAAAAAATTTTAATTTTGAATTTAAAATTTTAGCCATTCCATTCACTGAACACGTCGGTTGTGAAGACCCGAAGCGTGTGAATTGCAAAAAGTTGGGGGATGAATGCGCGACAAAAAACGGCAAAATTTGTTGCCAAATGTGTGACACCGATCTGTGCAATGTGGACAAAATTTGCCCAGGGTTAAGCATTTTTCCGCATTTTTTTTGTTTGTTTGTTTCTTTATGAGTCAATTTTAAATGTTCTTATTTTTGGTTTGTTTTTCACTATTATTTGTTTTAATTAAATAAAAAAGCTTTTGTTTGGTTTTTTAGTTAATTTCTGCTCATTTTTGTTTTTAATTCCTTTTTTTTGCTTTAATTTTTTATTATTTATTTATTTTTTGTTTCTTTAGCAATGTTACCGTTACCTTCAAGGGTGGTTCTACGATTACAGCTGGTGGTGTTGCTGTCGTCCGTGCACGCGTTGGTGTTGTGATACTGCTGCCAGTGCTGTCGCTGCTTCTGAATTTTTTTGCAATTTGCTTCACAAAATGTCAAATTTTTTTGGTTTAACATTTTTTAAAATTTTATATCGACACATTTATTTACTTTTTAAAGGCATCTGACCGCGACGGGTTGCGGCGGTGCGAAGTTTTTCTTCAGATTTGGGAGGATAAATGGAAGAAAGTGATCCAATTTTTGAATGTATGTAAATGAGAAATGATCAGAGATTTATTAAAATTGCCTTAGCCATTAGCTTTTGTTCGATCAATAAATAATTCATTGTAAAACAAATGTATAAATGTAATAAATTAACAAAGTTGGCATCTCGCCAAGCCTCCCCAAAACTTTGTTTATTGGCCTGTCTGCATTTGCGAAATTTTAAGCCTTTCCTAAAACAAATAAACGCATCCGAAAACATTTTTCGTCATTATTCCCCAAACCCAATGAGTGCATTGGGCCAATTTTGTCCTGGCCATAACAATCAATAATAAATAGTCCGCATTTTCGTTGCCCAGTCAACAAACAGCAGGACAATTTCTTTGCTTTTCTCTTTTCTCGAGTTTCACCCAAACACTTCGAATGAATGAATTGGTTGTGTCCCCGGGCGTGACGTTAAGAGATTTCGAAATATTATTATTTTATTCAGAATTTTAAATCATTTAGCTCATATACATATGTATGATAGTGTGTTATAAAAATTAAAAAACAATTAGTTAAAAACAAACAAAAAATTCTTTAATTCTTTAATCAATATCAGAAAAAATATTTAAAACATATAAAATTCAATTAAATACTAAATAAATACATGAATCAACCCAAACTTTTTATATTTCCCTTTGCTAATCGATTTTGTCTCTTTTTTTACGTAAACAATTTCGTTATCTTTTGCTCGGTAAAAGGGGCCAAAACATTTGGTTACAAATTTGCTCGCTGCACAGCACACTTTTTATTTACAGCAACGATTAATTGCTGGAAATTTCCACAATAATTTCAAAATTCTAATTTTTATAAATATTTAACCCATAGATTATTCATTATCTAATAAAGTATTTTGTGCAAAATTTTTTTATTGTTTTGAGAAACATAATGTTAAAAAAGGTATACTTTTAGAAGAAAATATTTTCAATTACTAAATATGTCCACGATTATAAAAGAAGGCTTTGTGGAAAAATTCAAAAGCGGCTTTTTGTCTAGCAAATGGAAGTCCGTGTTTGCCAGACTTTATTCCGATTCCACATTGGCACTGTACAATGATCGGGTAAACGAATTTTTGCTAAATTATTTATGAATTAATAAATTTTTAATATTTTTAAAGTTTATTTTTTGATTAGGGTGACTCACGTCCGACGGAAAATATATTCATCAAAAATGTCATCCCATATATTTGTGTGGGCTATATGACTGACCGTATGCCGGTCCGTCGTCCATCGCTTCCGCCCGGCACTGCTGTCCAACGTAATTTAACACAAATTGTTTTTTATGGATTAAAATATCAAAAATTCAAACTTTAATCTATTATCAATTTAAATTATGAAATTAAATTTTGCAGGTTTGGTCGGCATCGGCTTGGACCCGCGAGCGGAGAAGGTCCACTGGATACTCTTTCCGTCAGAACAGATTTTAGAGTAAATTCACACAAAAATTATCTGTAAAAAAATTTTTTTTAAGGGAATGGCTGAATGGCATTATGTCCACGTTGCCAACGCCGCCAAATCCGCTTCCAAACGTTCCGCCAGTACCCGTCTCACAAAGCATAGGCTTTGGTACTGTACTTAAACAACATTTAAATTTCATTTTAAATTATAATTTAAATTTTTGTGCAGTTCCTCCGCCAAAGTATCCGGATCAGCCTCCGCCATATGGTCAGCCTGGGCAACAACAACAACAGCCACCGTATTACCAGCCTCCAGCAGGGTACGGTAATGCACAGCAGTTACCGTATCCATCACAACAAACTGTGGTCATTGATCGCACGAGCACTCCAAGCGGAGGCTATGGAGGGTAATTTTAGGCTGTAAAATATGAAAATATTCAAAATAAATTTTTAAAATTTTAGGGTAAGTTATAATTGTTAAAATTATCGGTAAAATAAATTATTATTAAAAAAGTATTATTTTAAACCACTTCAGCTCATCGGGCTTCGGCACTGGTCTCGCGGCCGGCATGGGCGGTGCCATGGTGGGCTCACTGCTCGGTTATGGCATCGGCAGTTTCTTCGCTCCCCACGGCGGTTGGGGAGGCTGGGGTGGTTGGGGAGGCGGCGGATATGGCGGTGGGAACGGATTTGGAGGCGGCTACATTCAAGTATTGAAAAAACATTTAGAAAAAGGCATAAATTCAATTGGAATATTTCCAGGACAATGACACTTATGTGACCAACAATTACTACACGAACAATGACGACTCATCAACACCGGCCCAAAATTCAGGAGGCAAATTTAAATTATAATATATTTTAAAAGAAATTAAATACTCTATTTTTATCGAAATAAAATTATTTTGGCCTCTAATAAAATAATTTTTTTGAAAAATGCTAGAAATAGGGAGAAACTGCAAAAATTATCCATTTTTTGCAGATTATTCGACACCCTCCCAAAATGATAACACGGACTACGGCGACAGTGGCGGAGGTGGCACATGGGACGATGGCGGTGGATTTGACGGGGGATTCGATGGGGGCGGAGGTGATTGGTGATTAATCGGACAGATAATTCTTTATGATCATTAATTTGTTTTAAAATTGTAATGAAAGTATTAAAAATATAAGCCATCAAATCATCGACTATTCAAAGAAATAAATCACATCCAATGCAGTACATGTTAAATTTACTACCAAAAAGGTCACGTCACAGGATAAGGAGCCTATGCTTCTGGGCATATCTCACGCAACCCTCCCCCGCTCCCGCCCATGCCAAATTCAATTCACATTAGAATTATGCTATACAATAATTGTTTTTTTATTGATTAACATAAAACTAAATAAAGAAAAAAAAGTGTTCAATAAAACAAGCTCAGTCGGAGGAGCATCCGATCGGACATCGGAACATTCCGGATCGTTCTCCGGCGTCCCAGAGGCAAAAGGAAATTGGAACGATTTTTTGGCAAAGCGCCCAACGCTTATCAATACGGCAGTAAACGTAACCCGAAACGCGCGAGAGCCTAATAACTTTTCTAAGCATTGCCCCGCAAAGCTTTAGCTAATGATAACGCTAACTCATCGAAAGTTTTCATTCGGCAAATGGTCGACCTAATCGGTTTGTTCGTCCGCGACCTAATTTTACAAGATAACTTTAAATAAAATATAAATAAATATTTCATCAACTATTTAACTCACTAATTTGACCCATTCCTTCGCAATTGTAAGGGGGAATAAAATAATTAAAATGCAAAATTCAGAAGCAAAGATTTGGCAAAAATTGTAAGTGTTTTATACTTTTGTCAATGCGCAAGAATTGTTTAGAACCTTTCAGTGCCATCGACGTCCACTTCCATCGCCGCTGCGTCATTTGCCGTTTTCCTCCACGCCCTCTTCTGCCCCTGCCCAACTCTTTTCAGTGCCGTCCAATCGCCGACTTGGAATTGTTGCTCCAATACTTCCAACGTTTTATTGCGCGTTTCAGGCAAAAATCGCCAAACAAAAATCAGAAAAATGAGTCCAACAACGGCGAGACAAGCAAAGTTGGCCGCCATTCCAATGGAATTGGTGCCGATCTGTGTTTGGATTTGGACAGTTAAAAGTTTGAAAAGTATTTTAAGTCCCGTCCGGACTCTCTCCGTCCAGTCGGGCATTTATCGTCCTGTGAAATGCCATGTGCCCAATTTTCTTTGTGAAATGCCATGTGCCCGATTTTCTTTGTGAGTTGCCGTGTGCCCGATTTTCTTTGTGAAATGCCATGTGCCCGATTTTCTTTGTGAAATGCCATGTGCCCGATTTTCTTTGTGAAATGCCATGTGCCCGATTTTCTTTGTGAAATGCCATGTGCCCGATTTTCTTTGTGAAATGCCATGTGCCCGATTTTCTTTGTGAAATGCCATGTGCCCGATTTTCTTTGTGAAATGCCATGTGCCCGATTTTCTTTGTGAAATGCCATGTGCCCGATTTTCTTTGTGAAATGCCATGTGCCCGATTTTCTTTGTGAAATGCCATGTGCCCGATTTTCTTTGTAAAATGCCATGTGCCCGATTTTTTCTTTGTGAAATGCCATGTGCCCGATTTTTTCTTTGTGAAATGCCATGTGCCCGATTTTCTTTGTAAAATTCCATGTGCCCGATTTTCTTTGTAAAATGCCATGTGCCCGATTTTCTTACCGGAAAAAGAAAAGCGATGGTGCATGCCGTAGTCCAGGCGATAGACATTCCGATGCCCGAGCAAATGCCGCGCAAATGCAGCGGAAAAATCTCAGCCGTGAGAAGCCTTTGATTGATTGGATCAAACACATCCATCGCACTCATTTCACTCACCAAGTAACGGTTGAAATGCATCCCTGGGCAAATGTGAGGAAAACGAGCAGAAGTGCCAATGTGAGCCATCCTCGGGCCGGCCCGTAGGGCAACAAGGTGAAGCAAAGAGTGATCAGAATGTCCATTCCGATGGCACCCATTTGTCCCGCCATCAGCAAGCGTCGTCGTCCGACTCTCGACACGAGCAAAAGACCGCCCCATGAGGCCAAAAACGAGACGACCTTGAAGGAAAAAAGAATAAAGCATTTGAAGAATACGAAAAAGCGGCATTAAGTAATGGAAAATCATTCCACCCCAATGACGACGTTGCCGAGCAGTGCCGTCTTCGTGTCCAGGCCACCTTCTTCCAGCATTTTGGTGCCAAACATCATGCCGATGATCACCCCGTAGCATTGCTGTGTGAACGCTATTCCAATGCCGACCAACATAATGGAACGGACCCAGGACACCGTCAGAATGTCGAAAAAGTTTGCTTTCGTCTCCGAATTGGCACCGATCACATTTTGAATTTCCCTTAAATGCACTGATTTCTAAGTGAGAATAGAGTCCGGCAGAAAACAATTCACTGATCGATAGAATAAATTATTATTTTTGTAGAAAAACCGAAATTCTTTGTGCGTTTGTAGCGATGTTTTGCGCATCCGTCGCAATGTGTCGAAAGCTTTCTTTGGCTGCCCATTTTGGGCCAACCAGCGCGGACTTTCGGGCACTAACAGAGCATGGCAAAACAACAGCACAACGGCGGGCACGACGACGGCCACATTAATCCAACGCCAAATGGACGGCCTTTTGGGCGGAGGGGCAGCGATCGATCGATGGGAAAGAACAAAAAACTTACGTGTCGAACCTAAACAAAAACAAAATTGCCACCAAAATGCTAATTCCAAGTTTATAAAACACCAAAAGTATTGTTCCATTAAAATGGTTATTTAACTCCTAAATCCAAAAAAAATAGAGCAATAAGATCGTCGATTTTGGTTCGTTCATAAGCAAAAATACGTGCGAAAATGGAAAAAAAGTGATTTGCCAATTCCACAATTAAAATTAAATAAATTTTAAATGAATTGATATTTCTTATTTTCCAGACTAATTGTAAGCATATTTTTCGTGCATGAATTGAGAATGCCAACCACCCACCCACCACCTTTTGCATTACCAAATATTCCCGAGCACCGCTCCAACGATGAACACGCACATTTCGCCAAAAACAATAAACAGAAGGCTCATCGAAACACTTTGCGATCGAAATTCGAGCGTTGCCATTTCGGCGAGAAGCACCGGTGCCGAAATGGTAATGCCACCGCACGAGAAACCGTACAGTAACCGAGCGACGATGAGAAACTGTACCAGTGGGGAGAGCAACAATAATAATCCAAATCGAACACGGGTAAGATTAGACATGGGAGGGTCCAGTAAATTTGTATTTATAGATATTATAAGTAGAGCTGATCAAACCTGAGGGATTTCGGGGAAAAGCAGGACCGGAATTACAAAAAATTTAAAACACAAAATTTTTTATGTCGGGAATTTTTAGGAATTTGCTTACGGAAAATCTAATTCCAAGAGTTGGCAATCGCAAAAAAAGTTTTCACAAAAAAAACAACTTTTTGCCATTAAAAATCGGTTAATTCCTCCAGGATCAAAAATGCTGTTTTTGTTTCTTTTTTTAAACCCACCGCGAGCGTTGGCGCAAGCGACGTGCACACACTGAACGCAATAAACAGCGCGTCAAATAGCACCAGTGTGCGCTTGCGTCCGATTCGGTCTGCCAACTTTCCGCCCACAAAACCGGCGATGCCGGCGCCAACCATAAAGCAGGAGGTCACAATGCCAACTTCGGCAGGGCTAAGATTCATCTCGCGGATGATGAAAGGGAGCAAAAAACCAAAAGAAATGAATTAAACGCTTTTAGGCAATGTTTAAAAATTTAAACATTTTCAAACAACGGTCCCTACCGAATCATTGATTGAGGAAGAGGCGTAACCGAACAAAAAGCCGCCCAAAGAGCAGCCCCAGCTGGCCAAATGAAGATAGGAAGTGATTGGAGCGGAGGAAAAGCTATCGATCGCTGTGGGGGATGTGGCAGAAGGAGTAGTGATCGGTCGGTCTTCAGCCGAAACTTTGTGGGAAAATGATCTGCCGGGATGGAGCAGGACGGGCACGGCATTTTCAGTTGGAGTGGGCTTGTCACACGCGCGAGAGATTGGCACTACCATTGGACACAATTGTTGTGCCGTTGAAGTGTCTGTTGAATAGTGAAATAAAACGAGCGCTGCTGGGAGAGCTTTTGAAATAAAATCTTGTGGCGGGGTTTGCATCCCCAAAATACTTTTTTAACCCTTTTTAGTAGTGGGAGGGATCTGACAGTGCCAATATAGGTCAATGTTATTAAAAAAGTGGTCCAAACTTACAAAAAAAAGTTTGAAAACCTAAAAAATCCACAAAACCTAATTTTCAAAAATGTAAAACCCCCAGAAATTCCGCGTTCAATATCTTCCGATATGCCTAAAATCGAATATTTTCGACATTCGCTAACGACATCCGTTACGATTATTTTGGAATCTAAATACCCTATTAGGATAAAGAATTTTTTGGGTACTTTTTGCTCAAGCAAAAAAATGCCGAAGAATGCCCTAACGCGCTGGTTCAAATCCAGCCGGCCCAACCTTTTATGAAAGCTAATGGGGGAGAGCAACGATCAAAGGGCCCGGCCGCTTACTCTATTTAATTTCTTTGCTCTAATTATTACAGAGGAAATAGCCTTTTTATTACCGACCTACTTGACTGATAAACTGAATATTTATGTGTAGTTTTAGTTTTAATGCCTTTTTGAGAGAACGGCGGGGAAAATGTTTCAAGTCCAAATAAATGCATCAATTTAAAAAAAATTAAAATGCAATATGGGGATATAAAAATCCTATAAATTTTAAATTTAAATTTGACAACACTAGATTACCTATTTGAAACAGGATTTAGAATTAAAGGTAAGTGTTCAGTAAGCAAACAAAGTAAAAAATAAATAATTAAATTTTGGAAATAAAGTGTTTAGTGCTTTTAGATTAAGCTTGACATTTTTTTAATCACTCCCAAAACATCGTTAATCAGTGAATTTTATTTTTAATTTGTTAAGAAAATGAATGTTTTTTTAAACTCGGCGACCACAAAATTTTTTCTGAAAGTATAATGCATTTTTTGTAAAATAATTTTTTTAAAGGCTGAGATGAAAAATGCGTTTTCGATATGCCAAACATTGGCTCTGTTTGTTTTTTCGCTTTTTATATTCGAATGACCAAAGCCATCAAAATTTTGCAGTGTCAGCCCCCCCCCCAATTTATTAATTCATTTAACCAATTTATTCGTTTCTTATCAATGTGTTCTCATGTGTCAGTCAGTGATGGATTTTCCAAATTGAATGGAAGTTACCTAAATGAATGTAAAAAATAAGGTCGAACAAAAGCGGTTTTAAACCAGGGGTACCGGTTTTCGGTTAGGCCGGTTTTTCGAGCCCCGGTTTTCAGTTTTGGGTTTGGCCGACATCCGCTTAACCAAAAACCGAAACCGCTTTTCGGCAATATTGTTGGTCATACTCTTGCAATTTTTCTCAACACACAGTAATCGAGAAATACAGCGCCGGACCGTATACAGTATAGCAGCTAATGAGGAAGAGGAAGAGCATTACGATGCTAAAAAATGTTGACCTTAATTCCGATAAAAATGAACTAAAACATTAGTCTGATTTTACTTGATTTGTCATTATGTTGCGTATTTTTATATAAAATAAATTGATTAAAAACGGAGAACAATTATGAATTTTAAGAAAATTTAAATAAACATTTAAATATTATATATTTATTTAAATAAATAATGATGGGAATTATAATTGTGTTGGTTTATTTAAAACCGCGAATATCCTGGAATTTTTCCGATCCTGATCAAAAAGCGGAATTTTGATTCCTGAAAATTCCGGTTCTGGGAATTTCGCTTTGAAATTAAAAATTCTTCTTTTTTTCTTTAAATTAAGGTCGTCGTCCAAGTTAACCAAAACTGTACAAACAAGTTGCTCGAAACCTTATTGTGCAAGTAAATTTCAATTTAAATTAGAATTAAATGAAATAGTTTTATAGGCCTTAATGCCGCTAATTATAATAAACGCAATAGGCACTCTCATTCGCTGGTATAGCTAAAAAATTCTCATTAAATAAATTATTTAATTTTTATCTGCCTTCAAACTAGACACTTTGACCGATTTTGTTTAGATTTGTCATGAATCTTTCAATTCTGTTGTTTGAAGAAGCTTCACCTCAACCATCCGCCGGTCCATTGGTGGAAGGGCAACCAACCAAGCCTCGTCCGAGACCAGTTAAGCGCAGAGATTTTGATTCCAGCAAAGCTAACCCCACACACAAATCCCAGGAGTGCCAAAATAAATTTTGTAGCAAATTAAAAATCGTTTAGTAAATTTTAAAATTTCAACATTATTCTGCGGAGGTTCACAGTACTGCAACTGCTTAATCATTGAGGAGAAATGGATGGATAAGAATACGAGAAGCATTTTTTTTTGGCACTCATTATTTTTTCGACTTTTCAATTTTTCCAAAAATGCACTCCGAAAAACAGACTTTTTCGAAATCAAAACGCATTAAAAATCAACTTTTTCTTTTTTCAAAATAATTTTGCCGTTAAGAACCTAAGTATACATATTTCAGGATTTTTCGCACATATAAATCGTGGTTTTATCCCATCACAACATATTGTTTTTTTTATTGGGTTCTGTTTTGTATAAACATTTGAGTCAATTTCTTATCTAATAATGTAAGAATGGCTAATATTTGTAAACTTTTACTTTGTGTGATTAAATCGGAATCGGAATTTTAATACTTTAAATATTTACACCCAATATTGTTAAATGTATTGCAGCGATCACATTATCACCAGTACAGTATCCACCGTATCCATCATCACCGTACTCATAATCAGTACCCCGGTGCTGTTCTCGGCGCAGCACAATGGTCACAAGCGCCGCCTTTGCCTTGGTCGCCCGGCGTCCCCGCTTGTCCTGAGCCTCCCGGTTGTCCTAAAAAAATGTTTTCACAAAATTTTTACAAATTTTTTCAAAACCCGGTGGTCCCGGAGGTCCTGCGTCTCCGGGCGGTCCCTCATTTCCTGGTCCTCCGGGTTGTCCAGGTGAGCCAGGGTTTCCATTCTCTCCAGGCTTCCCGTCAGGTCCGGGTGGACCCTTAAACGTTGTGTAAATTTTATTAATTTTATGATAAAGGCTTGCAAATCAACCGACCGGTGGACCTTGTTTCGGTGCTAAAATAAAAAAATTTAAGAAAATTAAAATAAATGTTCCAAAAGAAATTACTGTAATCCGTTTCCAAGCTGCCAGGTGGGCCCTGGTTTCCAGGCCCACCAGGTTGCCCGGGCTGTCCCTCGGGGCCTGGTGCACCCGGAGGCCCTTGCGGTCCGGGCTGTCCTCCATGACCGGCCTCGCCGGGTGGGCCTGCATTCCCTGCCGGTCCCGGTGGCCCTGAGGGCCCAGGCTGTCCATTCTTTTAAAAAGTAAAATTTAAAATCTTTGTAATACAACGAAGGAATCAACCTTTTTATTAAATTTCAACACTTACTCCATTTAATTTTTTTTTGAATCATTGGAAATAAAGTTATCGAAATTTCTATGCTTTGTAATTGACGAACTATTAAAGATTATTAAACCTGGGGCTGTTCACATTCTTGGCATGCCTCAACGTGGTATGCCGGCTGTTGTGGAAGAGGCGCTGTTTGTTAAAAAAATTACAGAAATGTTGACAAAAAAAAGAAAATAATTTTTTTGTTTACAGGTTCATAAGTTCTTAAAATTTTTCACCATCCTCTCCAGGGTTTCCTGCTCCTCCGGCTTGCCCCGGTTGTCCATCTGGACCCGCAGGTCCGGGTGGTCCTGGAGGACCCGGTTTTGACTGTCCGCAGGCACAACACGCACCTGTTTTAATTGTTAAATTGCAATTTAAACTTACGTAAATAATTAACAATAAAATAAACAACAAAAAATGGCTTTCAAATTAATGGTACTTATTGATTTACAAGACGGTTTTGCGCTAGCGGCTGGCGCAGAAACGCCGCCGTAAATTCCAGTGGGGGCAGCCGCGGGAGCTGCAGCAGTTCCGTTTCCTCCCGCGGGTGCAGTCACTGCAGCTGGTGGTACACTACCATATCCTGATACTGCTTGACGCGCATTCCGGACCCCACCGGACGCGTGGGAATACGCTTGCGTACGCGTGACCTGAATTTTATTTATAAAAATTTTCCAATTTTTTTTTTCACTTCCTACGTTTTATCAAAAGTTGAAATAAAAATGTACAGATTATTAATATTAAAATTGGATAGAGCCCGACTCCCGTCCTACGTTTTCGGGCCCCCCTAAAGTCGTTTTCTTTGTGATTTTACATCTTTTTATGAAATTTGTGGTAACATTTTGCTATATTTTTAATCATCGAACGGGCTACTTTAAAAATATAACAAATTTAAAAGATTAGCTTATAATGAATATCCTTCCAGTTAATTTTTTTAATCATTTATTTACCTCTCGCCAAATGTTGCCGGCTCGTGCCTGACAGAAGTCAAGCTCGTTCTGCATGTGCGTGCCCATCTGCTGGAAGTGCTGGTACGCCAACGGAACCGTGACGACGCTGATCATCATGGACACGGTTGATAGGCACACGCCAAAAAAGGCGAGCATACGCAACGCGTCCGCCTCGCGCTTGCCGTTTTCAGCGCTGAATGCAATGTCCGCTACAGCATTCACGCTGCAATCCGTCCGAATGCCCATCTTTTTGGGTTGAACTCTTAATTTGTAAACCGCTAATTAAATATAAAAATACTTGCAATAAATACTTAAAAATAGGGAAAAATAAATAAAAATTATATAAAACATTAAATAAAACAACTCCAATACAAGCTTTGCTAATAAAAGAAGTAATGTTGTTAGCGAATCTGATCCATGCCGCCCGCCCCTTTTATAGGGCTCAACTGCGAGCAGTCCATTCATTGTCGGGATTCTTTGGACCCGCAGCCCCCAGAAAAGCCTCGTAAAGTGCGCGCGGATTTGTTGTTGATGCACCCGCAAAAGTCCATTCATTCATTAATAGCAGCACAAAATCCCATTTTTTATGTTTGAAAATACCCGCGGGGAGGCGGTGGTCCTGTTTTGTGCTGAGCTGACTGATACACAAATATTTATGCAATGTTTGATCAGCTAGCACTCAATCGTTGCCTCAGGCGCTATGATTGGCGGACCGGATTTTTGGGTTTGTTTTGGATCACAAAATTTAAATAAAATTGTTCTCTAAATTACCATCAAAAAGTTCATTTAAACATCCAAAGTCTAGGAATCGATAAAAACAAACAAAACACAACTAAATATTGTAAATTTAGATAAACTAAATTCGAATTCTAATTTTTGATTGATTCTCTTCCCAATAGCTTTCAGCTTTAAAAACTCGTTTTTTGTGCACTGGCCGAATCTGTGGATATATTATGAATTTTCTCGTCATGATCTGGCGCTGATCTGTCCAAAACAGCAAATATTAGCGCAGATTGTGCAATTTATGATTTATGGTCGAGTGGAAGCCTCTCGAGCTGTGTGTTATGCCTTATGATGTGATTGGAGGCAACATTTTGGCAGAATTGAAAATTGATGAAAAGAATTAAAATTTTTGAACTTTTTGCTCTATTAATTTTTAGTTGAAAACAACTAATTAATGGCTTTTAAAAATATGCTCAACATTTAATAACTTTCCATTTTCGTTAAATCACTGATTTGTGAGTGTCAAATTAATAACAAATGGAATATTAACTAAATTTACGTTGGCCACCGACCGTTGTTGATCAGCGTCATAAATAAAAAGCCCATAAAAAGTCGTGGACATTTCACCAAATGCTTTTTATCATGTGACGGAGGAGGAGCAGTTTTATGGATTTCACAGTTATTTTACGATTTTTTGCAGGTTTTATAAAGTGTTTTCTGTTTATGTAAAGCAAATTAATTATAAATTTGGTGATTGGCCTGCCAATTTGAAACTAACATTTTCTAATTGAACCACAATATTTTATGCCCCTAAAGTCGGGATTTTGGAGTACAAATTCTTTTTTTAGGACAATCAAAAATTTTTAATAATTCAACCTAAAATTAATCTAAAAATTCCCCCAAAAATCAGTAATATCCAGAATTAATTAACCTTCTCCCATTTCCCCGTCAGTCTAAGGAAATTGCAAAAGTTTTCACCAATTCAACCCAAAGTTATTCTAAAAATTAAAAATCGAAAAAATTAGCATTTTTTAGGCCATCCAGCTCAACTTTCTTTCCATTTCCTCGTCCGAACCGTTCTCTCCCCCCAAGGACAATGTGTCACTGTCACCCCTCAGCGCCCCCCAACTGTCCTTGGGGGGAGAGGGGCCTAATTATTCTCCCCCTCCTCTCACAAAAACTTCGAAAATGGACGCAGAATGAATGAATGAATGGATGGACCCATCGGATGAAAATGAAACGAATTTTCGATGATTTTTCATCGTCGCCGAAGGGGCAAAAACACAAAAAACATTCGTCGGCCATTCACCCCCAATTCACCCTGAGAAAACTGTTTCACCTCCATCTACATCACCATCATCATTATCATCATCATTTGGTTTATTCTTTAAAAGTGCCCATTTTTATCATTAATTACTGTTCATTCATATTCCCCATAGTTTTATTTGCTGAAAATTCTTCTGATTTATTTACATCTCCAAATAAATTAGTTTCATTATTTGTTATGTTCATTAACATTTTTGTTTAAATGAAAAGTTACATTTAAATAATAACAAAATTTGACACAAAATGAATTAATTTTAATTATTTTAATTTGCATATTCTCATCACTTCCCCTCAACAAAATTTGGCCTTTCCCATGTCATTTCCCCCAACGACTTTTGTCCATCATCAATTCACAACATTCGGGCCAGATCTGTCTGGCCTTTTAACAATGCCGACTTGCATTCAATCAATGAAATTAATGCTTATTTTTTAAGTTAGTTGCTTTTGTAATGATTATTTTAAATTAATATAATCAATTAAATTATATGGCTTTCTTAAACGTTATTTTTATTTTTTGTAATTATGGTTTGCAAATTTATTTATTTTTGCATGAATAAACATTATTTTTTTAAATAAATTTGTTTTTACTTATTAATCACTTACCGTATATAATCGGTCTTACGAAATTCAATTTTCGGATACCGTAACCTTAACGGCCTTATAAATCATGTTTTCCTGTCACTACCCATAATCTATTTGCGATGTTTCGGAATTCCGTTCATTTTTGCGCTTTCCGGCGAATGCCACAAACTCTTCCCCCCGGGGGGTGCATAAATTGCGCCCATTGTGCCCATTTAGGCGGATAATACCAACGACCTTTCCGTCTTCCCACGGCCCATTTGACACTAAGCACAGTTTCTGGGGGGTAAATTTACCGGTATTAAATGACAATTTCAATGACAAAAAGTGACTTGGGGAGAACCGAATTGCATAAAAACAAAAGTTTTTTTAATACAAAATAAAGAAATTACAATTTGTTTTAAATTTCGTAATGCCTTTTTTGATACATATTTATTCATTTTGGTGGCATTAAAAAATAAATTGGTTAACTTAAATTACGTATTATTTGAATTTCTAGTTTTGGGGATTACCAAATTTAAATTTAAATTTTTATCGTTTTTGTTATTCTCAATGTAAATAAAAAAAAAATACGATTTTTTGTGTCATTTCAACGCCTCTTTTCCACTCTGAAACAATCTTTGCCCTCGGGGGTAAAAGCCTCCTATGAAAGAATGAGCTCATCGCAATGCTGCGATGTCCTCCATCAGCAATAGCAGCCCATTCACCTCCTCCGATCGGCCAATATTCTCGACATTTTACACAGTCACTCTCACTCTGTTGAACAAAAAAAAATGTTTATAATTTTATTGTTAATGATTTTTAAATTTAGTTACAAAACATATTTTCAAACAATTTTGTTAGAATCTTGTGAATATTTGTTATTTAAAAGTAAAGTTTGTAAAAAAATTAATAATTTTAACTATTTTTTAGTGTTTGAATTATTGAGTCCAAATTTTATGAAAGCCGGGCCCGGGTATCCGGGTTTTCCAGCTTAGTGAGACCCGGGCCGGGTTAAAAACCCGGTTAGCACTAAAAACACGGGTAACCCGGATTTTTCCAAAAATACCGGGTTTCGGTCTACCGGACCCGGAAAAATCCGGGCCTTGCCCGAGCTCTACAAATATAATTAAATATAGTAATGGATTGTTGCGTTCATTTAAATTTGTTGAATTTTTGTTTTAAAATTTAAGGTCCAACACTCAACTCAATGAGGCTTTCGAACCTTCTGCAATTTGTCTCTGTTCACCAATTTATTTCATTAACCATCCTGCTTCTCCTGCTCACCACCAATTTGACAACAAATGCTGCTCGACGTCGGCTTGGTGCTTCGACACAGCGGAAGAAGTACGCTAATGAGAAGCTGAGCACTACCGCGACGCGGAAGTACGGTGTCAATGAAGTGGTTGATGGTGGTGGTACGGTAACAAAAAAAGGTGACATTGTTAGGACTACGGCAGAAGTGCAACAACAGCACGAGCTGAGAACCTGTGAGTTGATTGATTAGAAAATGTGGCATTTGGGTTGCCTTGCTTATGAACACTAATACAAGTCTGATCACATCATTTCTAAAAATTTTCTTTAAAATTTTTAAATAATTTACTAATGATGCTCCAAATTAGCTAAATGCCTCAGGCAAACAAATGGTTATTACAGTAACTTACATATTAGCATTACAGTAACACTAAATCCAGCAGATTATGACCATTGGCATACAGTAAATATTTTATGCTCAACAGTAAGGTGCAGATTGTGAGTGGGTGGTTTCGGCAAACAAACAAAAAAAAAGAGTTTAAAATTAATAAGCCTCACCCCCGGCACCGATCCCAATCCCCGACACGTCGCCACCCGAAGAACCCCGACTTCCCGAAAAACCCAACTCCCGACATTTTTTGGCCTTACCCCTTACCTTCGACACGCCGCCCTTGAAGAACCCCGATACACCAATCAAAAAATGCTAATTTAATGTTTAGAAATATTTAAATTTTAGAACTCTTTCTATTCTTCAAAAGCTTATCTATGTCCCATCTCACTTTCTCACAATATTTGTTCCTTGTATCAGTTCATCACGAATCGCAAAAATCAATTCCAATAAATTTGAATGCTTGTCGATAATGCTTAAACATTATCATGCTCATTTATATCGCAAGTTTTCACAAAAATACAAACACAAATTTTTATCAGTTTTCACCACAAATTACAAAAAAAAATGTCTTGCACTAAAAAAATGAGACCTTGTGGTTAATGCCTAGACGAAAAAATTTTTTTGACGGCGCAACAGGACAGAATTTAACAGAAATATTCTGGAGTTAATTAGGCACAAACGATAGACAATTAGTGTTAATTATCGGCTTTAACAGTTTGTCTTGGCACTGAAAACGGGCGAAACACGATCAGCGTGGTGCGCGGCATGGGGCACTACGAGCGGTTGCGCAAGTCGTATGTGCGTTGCAGACGCGTGATCGGCAATTTGGAGCTGACGCATGTCGATGCGCGCGACGTGCGGCGGGACGAGCGGCGCCAGCGCAACCAAACCGCAGCTGACAAAGACAAAGAGGACGCGTATTACGCGCGGGCGCCATTTTATTTTTTGGAACACCTCGAGGAGGTTGTGATAATTTATTTTATACATTTGAAAGTTTGGTAATTATTTGTCTATATTTAGCATTTCCAATTATTTTTGAAGTTTTTGATTTAATTCCCCCCCGAATATTCAAACATTTCTCCTTTTATTTCAGATCACCGGCTATCTGTTCATTTTCAATATCAATCTTACTGAAATTTCATTGCCAAAACTGCGCATAATTTGGGGTGAAAAACTTCATGAAGGCAATGCACTTCAGGTACAAACAAATTTATTTTATTAATTTTTTTAATAATTATTTAAGTTTTTCTAATTATTTTCTATTGTCTGCCCAGATTGACTCAAACCCGGGGATGGAAGTGCTAAATTTGCCGGCCTTAAGAAGTAGAGTATCGTAAATTAAAGCAAATAAATTTAAATATCTTTGAAAAAGAAATCTAAAAATATAAATATTTCAATTTAAAGCGATTGAACGTGGAAATTTGAGCCTAAAACATAGTGCCAACCTTTGCTACATGGACCCGAACAGAGAATACATACGATATTCTGAGGTATATTCAATTTAAAAAAATATAAAAATGCAAAAAAATTAAAACTCATTTATTTTTAATAAAATTTTTAGATTCTTGGACCAGAACAACAGCAAAGGCTTAATTTTGCGGGGAATTTCAACCCAAAATGTGCCCGGGCAAAGCCATGCCATAAAAATTGCGGAGAAAATTGCTTTGGCACCGGGGCCGACAAATGCCAAAATGGTTAAAATAAACAAAATTTAAAAATCATAAACCGATCAATTTAAATTAAATAAATAAAGCCCGGCATTTCAAAAATAAAGGATTGAAAGGATAGAAAAACATAAATTATTTGATATAATAACATTTATTTCAAAATTTTGTTTCATTAAAGTTTTTTGTAATAAAATTAGGTTTATGTTTTGGAATTGTTTTAGCTTTTTTGTTCACAAAAAAATTAATTTTGTCCGTTGTTTGTGCAGCTTGGGGACAAAAGTATGTATGTCTAATAAAAAAATAAAGGCATCCTTTTCGTTGCAGTCGTGTCCGAGTGGTTAAGGAGACGGACTTGAAATCCGTTGGGGTTTCCCCGCGCAGGTTCGAATCCTGCCGGCTGCGTAATCTTTTTTGATTTGTTTTTTTAAATTGATCGGCCTTTCCTTTTATAATTAAATGGTACAATTTAATGATTAATTTATGTATTATAAAAATTAATTTAATTTGTTGTATAAAATTTTTTTTTCTAATTTATTTTTTATTTTTTTTAAGTGCGTCTTTACAGTCCTTTTCACACTTTTAATTATCTTCGTTTTTAGCAAATAAATTTTAATTTAATGTCTTAAACATTTTTAGTCTATCGAAAAATGTGTTCTCATTGTGAAAGTGGCTGTTTCAAAGATGCAAAAGATGGCGCGCTTAAGTGTTGCGATGATGCGTGTGCTGGTGGCTGCACGGGCGAAGGCACCAACAAATGCATTGTGCAAATTTAATTTATTTTTGAATAATTATCTTTAAAAAAAATCTAATTTCTATAATTTACAAGTTATTTTTCAATGGTTTTTTAATTTTCGAGTACAAGAACTTTTAAATAAAATTTTAAGAATATTCTAACATTTTTTGAAAATTCAAAATATTCTAATTCAAATTTTTTAAATTTAACCCAGGCCTGCAAGAAGTTCGAACAGGACGGCCGCTGTGTGACGGATTGCCGCGGCTTTGACCGCTATGATCCAGCGGAGAAGCGCATGGACGTGTTACCGGAGGCCGAACGGCGCTTTGCCTACGGGCGGCATTGTGTGCCGTCGTGTCCGTCCGGATCATTGTACGAGGGCTCGCACTGCGTCACCCGCTGCACGCCCGGCAAATACCGTAACGGAACGGACCACTGCGTACTGTGCCAGGGCGAATGCCCAAAGGGTGAGTTGGTCACAAAGGGTGAAGTTGGGCATAACGCATAATTTTGAAAAGAATGAAATTCGGACGCACTGGCTAAATGACATTTTGCATGGTTGTGATAGCAATTACAAATAACTTTTATTTCTCCAAGTCTTGGGTTGACTATTCAAATCCAAAAAGTGATTATTTGCAATTAGTCGGCTTCAAACTTGGTTACTAAAATGCCAACATTTTAAATTCAGTGTGCCAATTGGAAGCCCCAATAAATTCGGTGAACATCCGAGAACTGATCAATTGCACCGAAATTGAAGGCAACATCGAAATTTTGAACCACGTGTTCAGCGAACATATTCCGACAACCGCCACAATACATTCTCAAGAGTGAAATTTATTTAAAAACATTTTTTTGCTAGAAAAATTTATATAAAAAAAAATTAATATTTGTTAAAAAAAAATCAAATTTTAAGAAATTATTATTATTTTTTTGTCAGAGGGCTGATGGGTGCCGATGCGCTAATTCCCGCAATAAATGTCACCCAACTGAATGTGCTGCGTAGTGTGCAAATTGTCACTGGCTTTGTGGTCGTTGACGGCGGTCGGATGAAGAACAAGCGCAAGCTGACCTCGCTTGAATTCCTCTCCAACCTTAAAGTGATCGAGGGGCGCAAGCTGTACTTTGAGGTGGCAACTTTTCAAACAAATTTATTTTTCAAAGATTTTTAAACACTAATTTTTTAAAATTTTAAAGAAATTTGCGCTGTATGTCATCGGTAACATGGAGCTGACCCGGCTGGGACTTCGGTCGCTGAAGCGCATCAAAAACGGCATTGTTTCCGTCCGAGAGAATCGATTGCTCTGCTACAGCTACACCATCCCGTTCGAGCAGTATTTTGGCATCCGTGAAAGTGCATGGAGCGACAACATGAACGAGTCATTATGCGGTCAGAGCATATAAATATATTCTTTAATATGATTCTGTTCGGACTGGTCGCGTAACGCGTTTGGCCAAATGGTTACGAACAACTCAGTCCGAATAAAAAGAGGGAACTCAAGTGGCATGCCGAAAAAACCCAAAAAGGGTGTATTGGGGCGAAAGTGGATTTTGAAACTCTTAGGGTCTGAAATGTCGAGCCAATCATATATATTGAAGGGTGCGGCACATTATTATTTGAGATCGGACAGGGGCCGGGCCCGTACTTCAATTCCTTATAATTCCTTTTTTTTGTAAATTTGTTTTGTATAAATTAGTTCAGTGGCCAACAACCGAGTTTGCAGTCAAACATGCGGTAGGTTCGGCTGGTTTTGGGTTTTTTATTCATTTAAAAAACATTTGTTTTTATTTATCAGATGCGCAATTGGGCTGTTGGGGCAAGGAGAGCAAAGATTGTGTGAGGTGTCGAAACTACACTATGGAAGGCAATGTGTGCGCGGAACAATGCCAAACCGCCAAAGGGTAATTTTTTTTTGAATAAAATATATTTATTTATCAAATATAAGAAAAACGGTAGCTTTTTTTATTACTCTTTTAGACATTATATTGTGGAGCCATATGGAGATGATCCCCTCCGGCATTGCTTTCGGTGCCATGAGCAATGTATGGAGTGCCATGGGCCCTCCTCCGGTCAATGTTCCAAATGCCGAAGTTTCCATCTTTGGCGCAATGCCGCTCAAACGTCGGCCGACATTCCATACGCCGTTGCTGGCACATCTGGTGCTGTACGGCATTGTGTGGCAAAGTGTCCGAACATGACTTACCCGGAAGGTACACTGTGGGATTTTGAATGTTGAAAAGGTGCACTGTTGTAGAGTTATAATTCAAAAAGTGTACGGTAGGTTACTTTGACGTTATTCATACTGTAGTCTAAATTTTAATACTAAATGCAGGTGATTATTGTGTGCCGTGTCATAAAACATGCCGAAGCGGATGCTCAGGTCCCAGCGAACGAGTTGGCCCGGGCGGCTGTAACCAGTGTCTTTACGCGTTGGAGGGAGAGCGTTTAGGAGAAGTAAAATTTAAATTTTTTGTGAAATTTTGAATTAGTGAATGATTTAAAGGAATACATTTAAGGTATTCTTTTAAAATTCTTATTTTCTCATTTAAGGAGGGCATTCATTTAAGAGTAAATTTGTTGCGATTTCTCATTTTTTTTTTTCATATTTTCCAGTACTTTTGTCTGTTCGGCGACGAGCCCGAAAAGGCTGTTTGTGGTGAGAAAAATGGGCTTCCTGACAACTATTTCATAACTTTGGCCGCCAGTACATCGTCCATTACAAAATTTGTAATTTATACAAAAATGAAAAACTCAAATATTATTCATATTTTGTTTCAAATTAGATAGGTAATAATAAATTAATTTTTTTTTTAATTAACAAGTATGGCTCGGATTTATAAGTATATACGCACCAAAAACGACCAAATATGTGTGCATTTTTACTTATTTTTTGCGTATTGTTAGGTTAAAAACATTTGTTTTTAATTGGTTTTTGTTATTTAACCATAAAAAAGTGCCAAAATATGCATTTACAAAAAGGATGAAAAATAAAAAGGATCAACGTAAAAACATCTTTTTTGAGCAATTTCGTTAATTGCATAAAATATGCAAATGCGTATAAATCCAAGCCCTATTAATAAGATTTAAATATTATTTTTATTTACGATGGATTCTACATCTGTTTAATAAATATATTTTATTTCAAATAATGATAATTTTAGTATAATTATTTTAATAATCAGAAATAATTACTTGATAATTAATGTCAAAAAATGCCACTTTCTCAGCTTTGCCGAAAGTGCCGACCCGAGTGCAACAGTTGCTTCGGTGACGGAGTCCAAATTCTGGAGCAAAGTGTGTGCCAATGCGCCTTCTACCAGATGGCACTCTTTGATCGCGATGCTGGCAAGCCCACCGAATGCACCAGCGAATGTGGAAAGTGAGAGCAATGTTTGCATTGATTGCATTGTGACTTAACGAATTCTTGTCCTTCTGATCTGATCTCAAATTTAACGGAAATAAAATCAAAGATCGTTTTATGAAGGATTGCTCCTCGAACCTCCGACATTTTTTGGATCGGGGTTTTTTGCCCTGAACGGAAACATGTGTTCAAATTTAATGATCAGATCATTTGTTGCTCAAAATTGTTGGGCAGCTCATCGTTTGATTTTGAGGATGTCAAACAAAAAATTAAATTACAAAATTTATTTTTTAGGGGCTCACGTGTTATTATCCCACGCTCTGTTGACAACCGCAATAATAACAATGACACCAATGAAACGGCGCCAATTATCGGCCTCTGTCAACAATGCCATCCGCTGTGCGATCCGCACTTTTCATGTGCCGGCCCGAGCGCAACAGAATGCGATCGGTGTTCGGTGGGCGGTGTGTCGGACATACAAAATGGCACATTTCAGGTCCTGAACCTTTTTCTGAGATTTGATCAGTGATTTGGGAACAATGTTGTTGATTACAGTAATTGAGTACAGTATGCCCCACTTCAGTGTTTGGCCGAATGTCCTCACGAATTGCCCTTCCCCCACGAGGGCATTTGCTATGAGCAAAACATCGAAGAGCATCGACAACAACGCACACGCCGTTACATAGCACTTGCGGTGTTCATCTTCTTCACTGTGGCGTTCGTAATTGCGGTATGCGACCACCGGGAGTACTGTAGGGCGGCTGTTTACTGTACATCTTTAAGGAGAAATAGAATTGCTTACTGTAAATGTAATTTTGGGATTTTATAAAAATGTAAGTGATATTTTTGCACCCTCCGAAAAACCACCCGACCCCCCCCCCCCAAAAAAAACTCCCCGACCTCCCAAAGAACCCCCTCAACTTTGCCACCTCCGAAAAGTCGGGGAGCAACCTTACCATAAATGTAAATAAAAGTGCGAACTACAAATCATAATTTTGACATATTTTATGTTAAAGTTTCTCATCTACCGTTGTCTGACATATCAGAAGAAATACACAAAGGAAGTTCAAATGCATCTTCCAGGTAAGAGTTTTTTATTAAAATATCATTTTAAAAATATTTTGATTTTGAAATAATAAATTTTGCAATAATTTTACTATAAGTTTATCTTAAAATCTTTTTTCATTTTTGAATATTAGAAATTCCTTCGATTGACCCAATGAAAGTGACACAACGGCCAAATATGCGCCGAATACACCTCATACAAATAAACGAGCTGGAATTTGCGCCAGAAAAACGGGCAATTCTTGGCCAAGGTGCTTTTGGCATTGTCTACGCGGTAAGAAATTTTTTAAAATTTAAAATTTTTTCGAAAATTATTTAGGGAAAATGGAAGCCGCCCAGCGTCAGCCAATACATTCCGGTTGCGATAAAGGCAATTAATTGTGCCGAAAGCCGTAATGTCAATGAAAAAGTATGGCATTAAGAAAACCAGAAACTAAAACTAAACCAATTCAAAAAAATTAATTTATATTAATATAATATAAATATTTCTCTGGACTTTCTTTCTTTAATCAAAAATTTAAAAAAAAGAGGCCAGATAATTCACCTTTTCAATCCGAGAATTTCAGGAAATGCTGCACGAGGCTGGCCTAATGCACGCGGTGAAGCATGAACACCTGCTGCCCGTGGCCGGCATTTGCATGGGCGCCACCGGGGGGCTCAAAATTGTGACACTTTTGCGGCCCCTGGGCTCGTTGCTAAAATTTATGCAGGAAAACGAAAAACTGCTGGGCTCTAAACATCTGATGCTGTACTGCTTCCAAATCTCGTCTGTAAGTGTTTTGGGGGGTTTTTCACAATTAAAATAGATGACGAGGTTGGTTAGCTCGGTTTACAGCAAAGAGAAGGTAGTCTAAACTTTGTTTGGCATCAACTTTTGGTTTCTTTAAAAAGTTTTGCAAATTTTAACCATCCTTTTTCCACAGGCCATGGAATATTTGGCCAACAAGAAGATTGTGCATCGGGATCTGGCCGCTCGGAATGTGCTCGTGCGCAGCGTTATACACGTGGAGGTGCTTTTTTTGTAACAAAAATAAACGTTTAATTTTTAGAACAAATTTTTTTCATTTTAACCATTTTTTAATGATTATAAAATTAGCGCCTATTTTGGCGTTTTGAGAATAAATGCCTATTTTGCCTCGAGGTTTTTTGTGTCTGAACATGCGGTGTCTCTATTTATAATTAATTAAAAATAATTTTAATCATTTTTAAAATTATAAGATTGTTTTAATAGTGGTAAAACTATTTTTAGGTAACGGATTTTGGGTTGGCGGCCATGCTGCAACAGCCCGGCGACTCGGTGATTGTGGACGGACGCGTGGCGGTCAAATGGCTGGCGCTGGAAAGTTTGCGACGCCAAATTTACAATCAAAAAACGGATGTTTGGTAATTTTTTTAGCGTTATTTCAAATTGTTTGCTGACAACTCTTTAAAGAGCTGCGCAAATTTGAAAAAATCAATTTGTAAAGCAATAACTAATTGCTAAAAATTCAGAAATTCTAACAAAAAGTGTGAAAATCGAAAAAAAAACATTTTTCACGTCTCCGTGATAACTTTTCTGATGCCCAAGACAATTATTGCCTGTGGCTAGGCCCTGCTTAAACTTAGTGTTTTAAAATTAAAAGTACTCAAAAATGAATTTTGTTTTTTTTTCTCAAAATTTCATTTCATTTTCAGGTCTTTCGGTGTCACCTGTTGGGAGATTCTGACATTTGGCGAATCGCCCTACAGGGATTTGCAGCTGAAGCGTGAAAAGTTGGCATCCGAGTTGGCCTACGAGCTGGAACGGGGCTACCGGCTCAGACAGCCGACAAATTGCAGTCAAGAGTTGTATCAAGAATTGCTCAATTGTGAGTTGCTTTAAATTGTTTTTGCAGAACAATGTGAAAATGTTATGTATTTTAGAATTGCTCAAAAATTCTCAAAAAAATATATATGAATTTAACTTCAGGTTGGCTGGTGGATCCGGACTCACGTCCAAATTTTTTGCTAATCAAGCAACGTTTTGAGCAATTTTGTCGCGCTCCGCACATTTATATTCAAGTCCGTTTTTCGTGCATTTGAAAATTTTTGTTTTTTTTAAATTGTTGTAATTTTTAATCGTTAATCGATTTTTTTTAATTGGTTATTTTATTTAAAATAATTTTTTTTTGAAGGATCGACAGGCTAACCAGCGTCTCAACTCACTGCTGGACACGGATCAGCGAGCGATGATTGAACGCCTGCTGCGCGACAACGACTTTTTGGACCCGGTGCGTGATGGTTTGATATTTTGCTGCTGACCAATTTTTGGTCACATTTTTGCTAGCGATTTATTTATTTTGAAATTGATTGGATCGATAGCGTTTTATTATTTTGTCCTCTTTTAGGTTGGACTTGACCCGGCCGAGTACTGTAGCAGCTGGTTGCAACGTGCAGCGCACGCTGCAGGCTGCGATGCGCCTGACGACGACGCGATGCACGCGAATGCAAGACGCATCAGCGTGCATACGATGAGCACCGAGTGCTGCTTCTCCGCATCGCCACCACCGTTGCCGACCTGTGACGTGCCGGACGCGCGCGCGTTCGCGCCACGCTCGAGGGTTTGACTAAGAATTTCGAATATTTAAATTTTTATTGAGTTTAAATTTAATTTTATTAAAAAATCGGCTTCAGAATGCGCCGTGCCATCGTTTAGGGAGCACTGGCACCGGCTCGACGCGCTACAAATCGGACCCGGTGGGACGAAAATGGTCCCAATCGACGACGGGGGGAGGGTCGGCTCGTAATGGGGAAGAGGACGACGAAGATGCTGATCAAGGTATACATAACTTGACTTTATCAGCGGTCAAGATCCAAAATCTCATCAGTCCAGAATTGATCCCGAAGTCTATTTATAATCTATCCTAATTTAGATGTAGGTTCTGGGGGAGGTGATGACGAAGTACACTATCTGATGCCGAAACGGACAAAAAGTGCCGAACGAAGGGGCAGCATCACCAGTGACAACGGCACGACTACAGTAGGGAATACTACGGTAGCCGGTGGGACGGACACAGTGGGCGCACGAGTTTCCGAACTGTACACACCGGTGGTGGAAGGTTTTTGGAGCTTTTTTTTAAATTTTATTTTGCATAATATTATTTTATAATAAATTTATATAAATAAAATTTTAAGCCGAAAATCTGCCAAACTACATAAACGATGTGCCACAAGCGGTGCTTGAATACGCAAATGGGTCCGTGCCAGTGCCGAACAATTACGAAAATACGCCAAAGGCATACTCAGCGACGGCAGTGGCAACGAAATGCCAAAGTGAAACAGTGATGTGATTTTATTTTTTGTAATATTTTGTTGTTCTGACATCACATTGTGTAACGCGGGTTCAAATGTGCACGCTAGAGTTGGTCGGAACCGGAATTTTTGAAAAAATCTGTTATCAAATTTCAGTCCCAAAATGCAAATTTCAGTACCAATCCCAACCAACTCTAGTGCAAACATGAAGCAATGACCATTCATTTTTACTGGTTAGTCATTTCATTAGTCCCAACAATCCAAATTCTTTTTTATTAAAGCCACATAAATACATCCAAATTCTTTGCATTTTAGGGTTATATAAAATGTTTACAATTCTATAAAAATAAAGGGGTTCAAAGAAAATTAGCGAAAAATTGGTTTAAATTGAATGGCACATGTTTATTCTTTTGGTTTTTATCTTGCAAAAAATGGCACAATCCTGTTAGGGTATATTTTGTTTGCAATTTATTTTTAATCAAAAATATTATAACTGGATGCCCAACAATAATCATTTTTATTTTTTTGCAGTTTTATAATTTAATAATTTTGTTTGAAAAAATAAATTTTGGCGCTATGTTGATTGGTGATGTGCCTTTTCAATGTTTGGTATTTAATTTCCCGAGAGAAGCCTAAAATAGCATTTCTCATTGCCCCGAAAGTGCAAAGTCAGGGTTTTAGCGGGTTATCCAAAACCTGGCCTTTTTCTCGACACAAAACCCGACCCGACTTTTTTTTTTGGTCAATCCAACCCGACATTTTAAAAATTGGCAGCGTGTCTAAACTCTATGATTACCTCCTGAAAGCTGAGAGAAGCTCAAAATCTCTAGTTGGTGTTTAATTATGAAATTGTTCCCCATTACCTATATTATTTAATTCGATTTAAATATGAATAAATTTAATTTATTTAAGAAATTAGCTGCCCGGTTCGGGTGTAGAACTTTGCAATCTTTACGATTAATGGTGTTCACCCAGAAGTTTTTCCCGTTCTTCAAAAATCACTTTTCACGAGATCACGTCTGCAGCTTGCGCAAAATACCTAGTCCATGTCATGATCGTTGTGTTTGAATGTGGGGGAAGGAGTGGGGCACATCGTCTCGACAAAAAATGATTGATTGAATGGGCGCATCAAATTTTCATAAAAACTGCCAGAGGCCGCCGCTTCGTCAGGGGGATGAAAGCCAGTTTTTTGTGAATTTAATCCTTTCCGGCGTCCTTTGCGGTGTGAATGAATGGAGGGATATCGGCATTGCCCGAGGCCATTTCAAAATGACATCGCCCGAGGGCATTTGATCGAAATAACCTTGTCCTAAGTCGTCAATTAATCAAAATGATCATCAAAAATCGTCAAATGGTTTGTTAGCGCGTTGTGACCTTCTCATCTCCTTATATAGAAATGTGATATGAAAATTATTGCTGTTAATTTCTGATCAATTAATTTGATGCACGTGAAAAATTCGCTATATTTTTGTGTAATAAGAATAAGAAATGGACTGACTCACTGTATTTATACAGCATTTGAAATTTAGATTTTTTATACGATCTCATTTTTATTCAGTGCTTTCAACAATTTTATCGTATAATTTATAAAAGATGCATTTTCTTCAACCATTCTGTTCCACAATTTTGGTGCTGACTTTGCTGATCATTATGGCTTTGTTCCATGGCAACGTCCAAAGTGCCGTCAGGCATCGTCGAGAGTGGCTGGTCGGCGCCCGAGGAGCTGGCGGCGCCGATTTGGTCTCCATAGGCAGCGGCGACTTTTGGAGTCTGTTCGGGCGGCGTCGGTGAACAAAATGCCCCCACTGATGGCCCGATCAACTTTGGCAATCACGGCAAAGAATTCCAATCACTTTTGCACCAAATCACTATTCTGGAGCACAAAATGATATTTGCATTTATTATATTGACAATGGCAATTTTATACGAGATAATAAAAATTTAAACCAAAAATTGTTTGTACTTATTTACACAATTTTATTAGGTAAAACAAGTTTGGATATTTTATGAAAATTTAAAATCTAAGATTTCAAAAGTTAGCTAGCCCAGGCAAACTGACCAAACGCCATTTTGTTAAATTTTGATTTGAATTAATTTTAACTTTTGTACCAATCGGGACCCCAAACAATTTTGGTAAACAAAAAAAACAAATTTTATCTTTTTCCACGCTCAGCTTTCCAAATTCACTCAAATCAAAGTCTGCTCAAATGGGACTGAAAAAAGCAAAATATGTCGATCGATCGAAAGGGATTTAAGCACAACTAAACGTATATATTCGCCCATCGATCAGTTCATTAGCTGAACATCTCAACGAACACATGGCAGCCCCTCGAGGAATTTGCCCGTTACACAAATTTATATATTTTTTGAGGAAATTCCATGGAAAACATTGGGAATGTGAGCAAACATTTGCTCCTCTATTTTAGCTTCTTTCAACCCATTCGATTGACCTGCACGGAATTCATTTTGTTTTTGTGAAAAATAGCGCATTTTTGCTAGATAAATTTTTAAATATATTTTATTTTAAAAAGAATATTTTAAATTTATATATTTATGTCATTGAATTGATTCGGAAATTTGTGTTAAGAATGGCACCTCCGCCTCCGCCAAAAGGAAATGCTCAAATATCTGGCAAAGAAAATGCGGTATTCAATTCAAAAGATGCACAATAAAAATGAAAAACTTTGTTCTGATCACAATATTTATAAAAAACAGTCTAAAAATTTAAAAAACTCAAAAAAAAAAAAATTCATTTCAATTAATGGAATTTTTAAATTTTATAGTTTTCATCAAAATTTCACGTAGCATTTGCTAATAATAATTAAAAATAAAAACAATAAAAAATGCTTAAAATTCGCAGGATGAACAACAACAGGAATCAGAAGTGCCAGAATGGGCTCAGAATGATGTAGATAAATAAAATTTAAAAATTTTTTGGCACTTTTTTTCAAATGAAAGGTGGAGCACCCCGTGCTGAAGGTGTTCGGCTTCCAACCAAACCGTTTGGGACGGGAATGGCCCCCAAACCCGGCACAGCCTGAGGACATTCAACTTGGGTTAAAATAAAAACCCTTAAAATTTTGAAAAAATGTAATATTTAAAACAGATGAACTTTGAAGATTCATAAAAAAAATATATTTCTTCAGTGAATAATAATAATAAGATTTTCTTGAAAGTTCGTTAAATTATCAGCATTATCAGAATATTTTATTTGAAATAAAATCTTAAAATTTAGACACGCCAATAAGCACAAAACACTGGGAGACCTTGACTGGCTGGCAGTATGATTCCATATATTTAATGAAATAAATAATTAATTTTAATTTAAGGGTCCTGCTGAAGCAGTGCCCGTTCGAGAGCAAGTGCCGTTGCGAGGTATACATTTTTTTATTAAAAAAATCAATACAAAATTTTTGAAGGTAAATTAAATGCGCAATGGCCACCGCCAGAGAAAGAATATCGCGTGGAACTTTTGCTGCCGGAGGGGGTCAAACAGTAGCCCTAAAATACCGTAATCCCCCATCGCGAGGATCAGACGAAAACGTAGATATTTTATAATTGATACGCGAAGAAGCAAACATTTTTATGGGGGATGCACAGAATTGGATAAAGTATTGTTATTAATACCACAAAATAAATCTAAAAATATTAATGATTAAAAAAAATCAACCAAATTTACTCCAAAATTTATCAAAAAACAAATAATGCAACAATTTTTCAAAAAAATAATGTCAATTTTTCAAAATTTTTTGTTTTCGCATTTCCATACTTCGTTCTTCTTTTTCCTTCAATTTTCTTCAATTCTTCGGACTGCCAACATCATCATCATCATCTTCTTCTTCATCATCTTCCGGTTCCGGGTCATCCTTGCCTTGATGGTTTGGTGAATGGAGTTGTTCATCACTTTCTTCCTCCTCCGAAGGTGACTCATCGTCCAAAATGTCCTCCGAATCATTCGACAATACCGGATTCTCGTACTGCACTTGGAAATATTCGTAAAATCGATTGTCGGTTTCTGCCATTTGTGTTTTCATCTTGGCATAATTACCGTACTTTTGGAAGACATAACATCCCTTATCTTCATCCTTGCACAGCATTACCGTAACCTCTTGATTATCTTTCAGTTCTACATTCTCGTTTTTCACGACCATCGTATTAAAATTCCACTTGAAGTTGCCGCGGTCATCGGTCGTAATTGCAATCTTTTGCACTTCTTCGTCGTGAATATTGTCTTTAAATAAAAGAATTACACTTTTTATTTATTACTATTTGAATAAAGAACTGATTTTTTACATCATTCATTATAAATATTTCCAAACAAAAAATTTTTTAATTTTTATTTAGATAAATACAAAACTTACCAAATTCTCCAAAAATCAGATAAATTTGGTATTTAGCAGGTGGCAAAACTTTGTATTTAGCGCCAATTTTGCCACATTCAGAAAAGCTTGAAAAGTTTATGCCTTTTCGCAACTTTCCAAAACCTGAAAATTTTATGCTTTTTCCCAACTTTCCAATTCCAAAGGAACGCTTTTTGTTATTTCCATCGGCATTATCATCATCATCCATTGCGAAACAGCCCTGGACAAGCAGAAATGCCAAAGTTAACGAAACAAATGCCATAAATGAAATTTTCTTTGAAATAAAATATCTAAAATATAATGTTTTTGTTTTTCTTATAAAATAATTCATTTAAAATGTTATGTCATATTCACTTAAAAAAATCTAAAATATCTACAGAAATTATATTAATATTAAAACAAAATTTCAGAAAGTCATTTTTCTATAATAAATAAATGTTAGGATTGCAGCATACAATGAATAATATATGCTATTAGAATTGGATTTATATTATAAGGAAATCAATAAGACTACGTATAAATAATTCTTGACGTTGGCTTATAAAAAAATCGATTTAATGTGTAAAATTGAAGAAAAAGCGTAAAATATGTAGTAAAGTCGAAAATAAAAATTTCGTGAAAAAATTCGAAAAAATAATTTTGAATTTTAGAAAAATTTTGACATTTTTTGTGTGATCGATATATTATATATTATTTACTCGCAAATCAGCCCGGGAGAGAGGAAGGAATAAAGTGGGGGTGATAATGATAAAAATAGTCCAAACGGCTAAAAAATGACCAATTTCTGCAACAAAAAGCAAAAAATTTCCAAATCAGGCATCCGGAATTTCGGGCACACATTTCAAGTGTTTTTGTTTAAATGACTTTTATTTTATATTGTTAGGGAGGGGGGGGGGGGTACTAATAGAGGAAATACGGTAATGCAACAATTTTTATAATAGTGTAAATTATTAAAAATTCTGTTTTCCTATTTCCATACTTCGTTATTCTCTCAAATTTCTTCAAATATTCTCCGTACTGTCAACAACAGATTCTTCTTCCTGCTGCTGTTGCTGTTCATGGTCATTGTTTTGCTGTTTGACTTGATGTTTGGGTGAATTGTGTTGTTTTTCATTCATTTTGTTCTCCGAATGTGACAATTCATCCTCCGAATGTGACAATTCATCCTCCGAATGTGACAATTCATCCTCCGAATGTGACAATTCATCCTCCGAATGTGACAATTCATCCTCCGAATGTGACAATTCATCCTCCGAATGTGACAATTCATCCTCCGAATGTGACAATTCATCCTCCGAATGTTCCATATTTTCACGCGGAAATGTCGATACCGGCAGCAATGGTCTCGGTGTCTACAGCCCAACACAGCAGTACCGTAACCTTTTCAGTATCCTTCGGTGCTACATTCTCGTTTTGCACGACCATCTCATCAAAATTCCACTTAAAGTTGCCTTGGTCATCGGTCATAATTGCAATCTTTTGCACTATTTCATCATGAATATTGTCTTTAAATAAAAGAATTACACTTTTTATTTATTAATTTTGAATAAAGAAATAATTTATAAATATTTCCAAACAAAAAATTTTTTAATTTTTATTTAGATAAATACAAAACTTACCAAATGTTCCAAAAATCAGATAAATTTGGTATTTAGCAGGTGGCAAAACTTTGTATTTATCGCCAATTTTGCCACATTCAGAAAAGCTTGAAAAGTTTATGCCTTTTCGCAACTTTCCAAAACCTGAAAATTTTATGCTTTTTCCCAACTTTCCAATTCCAAAGGAACGCTTTTTGTTATTTCCATCGGCATTATCATCATCATCCATTGCGAAACAGCCCTGGACAAGCAGAAATGCCAAAGTTAACGAAACAAATGCCATAAATGAAATTTTCTTTGAAATAAAATATCTAAAATATAATGTTTTTGTTTCTCTTATAAATAATTCATTAAATGTTATGTCATATTCACTTAAAAAACTAAACTAATAAAATAATTCTTGACGTTGGCTTATCGATTTAATATGAAATTGAAGAAAAATCGTAAATAATAAAGTCTTAAAAACAAAAATAAAAATTTTTGTGAAAAGATTTTTAAAAAAAATTTCGAATTTTATAAAAACAATTCCGGCCACATTTTAGAAGTGTTTTTCTTTAAATAAATTTTATCTGTTTTTATAGACCTAATTTGGTTCCGACAAAGTGCCTTCCAGACAAAGTGTTCGCTGGAAAATGTTTTTGATTTTTTGAAAGAAAATGAATTCCGAAAAATCATGCACATTTTTGTTAATTCCGAAGCATCATGCACATTTTTGTTCACCGGCGTCTCTATTTGGCAATAGACCGAAAAGAATAGGTAAAGAAAGCATTATGCCTAAATTTGGGTAAATATTCCCCTTTTTTGGTGAACCGTGTTTCCAATTTTGGCTAATTTGATTTTGTGGTGGAATAAAGAATGAATTTTGGCTCTTCATATTCCCTCCAGCAGTCTGTGCCCTTTCCGTCAATTAGTTATGTAATTTGATCGATTGGCCATCATCAAAAGTTTGCATCGGTTTGGACTAATACGCTACAGCATTAAAGTTCGAAATAAAGTGCTTTATTGCATCTTCCAGTTAGCCATGATTTTAAAAAATTAAATTCGAAACTAATTTTTCTTTTTTTTTATCAATTTGATGACCAAACAGGATTTTTGCCTCAATATTCATATTTTTTTATTAAATTTTAAACGATTTCTTGCAAAGTTTCCGCTCCACATTCATTCATTTCCCCCCCCCCCCCCCAAACATCGATTTTCGATTACCGCCACCACCACCACACATTCCAACGCTTTGCTCAAGGCGAATCTGCTGCTTCCCCCCGTTATTCGCCCACCAATAATTCATCATCATCCATTCATATTTCCCAGCAACTTAATATAATCAAAAGTTGGGGACTTGAGAATGAGAAAATCGAACACCGGACTCTAAAAAGTCGAAATCAAGTCCTAAAAACAGAAAAAAAAAAAAATCAGACCTAAAACACCCGGAAAATCTGTGGATTGTTGAAAGATTCAATTCGTTTCGTACAAAATTGGGCAGTGGGCACAAATGAGTGAAGAAATGAAAGTTTTGGCGTTTGCTTCAAAATGTTGCAAATTTAAATTCCTCTTCCATTGATGGATTTGTCTTAGGAAACTTTTTACACAATTTGAATAAACTGTTCTTTTTAGATTTTAAGATATAACAAATTTTTATGCGGAATTATTAATAAAACACAATTTTTGTTTGTAAAATCAGCACCCCAAATTTTTATGGGCCGAATGTTGGAATGGCTGACCGAGCATGGAAAGCCGCTCAGAGTGAAGGTCACCACAATGGACGCGGACCTGAACGAACTCAGCCTTGAAGTGTTTTTTTGATTATTAAAAAAAAATTTACAATATTATTCAACTCGATGTTTTTCTATTTTTTGAAAAATTAATCTTCCAAATTATTGCAAAATTTAGAGGGATTCTGTGGGCCAACATCTGTTCGATACAGTATGCAAAATCATCGGTCTTCGTGAGATATGGTACTTTGGACTGTGCTTCACCAACCGCAAAGGGTTCACCTGCTGGCTTCAGATGGACAAAAGGGTTTTTACAATTTATTCACTGAATTCCGAATGTTTTTTTGGTTATTTAAATGTAAAAATTAAACATTTCAAATTTTTAAGCGTTTAAAAAGTACTGATTTCCAACACTCAGACTTTTCATGGGGTTTGATCATAACAAGCATTTTAGGGATTGGAATCTTCAGAATTCCTTTCCTTAATTGCAGTGATTCGACGGAACCGGGACTTTCGTTAGATTTTTTTGGAAGGAAATCACCCGGGATAGGTGCCAAAGCTATTTGTTACGGTCCTTTCTTAATTTCCGGTCACAAATAGAGGGGGGGGGGGCCGCGTTCACCAAATAACGTTCATATTTTAATGATTTTTGAAATTGAATTTAAAAAAAAGTCAAATTCTTATTTGTTAGCCTCATTGAGCCCCTTCCTCTTAGATCAGAGATCAAAGCGTGCCAAAGCAGCCGGACGGCTCACTGCACTTTCTTTTCCTTGTCAAATTCTTCCCCGAGTCCGTGAAGGGCGAGCTGATCCAGGACCTGACCAGGCACCTGTTTTTCCTCCAAATCCGGCAGTCCATCCTCACCATGGACCTTTACTGCCCGTCGGAGGCGGTAAAAATTATTAAAAATAATAAAAACAAATTCTAAATATATGAATTATTGAGAAAATCCTTTAAATTTTGAAAGTCTGATTGAAAAGAACAGCATAGAGTACAATATGGTCCAGGAATTCTTTACATTTTTTAACCAAAAATTTAAGTTTCTAATACGAATTTTTTCATTTTTTTAGTATATTTAAACTTACAAGACCACTCTTTAGGCCTCCTTGGCACAGGCAATCTTTGGTTATCTCGAATAATTATTTTTTAAATTTTTGATTAGGTCTTAGCCCGTTTTGTTGTTGTTAACCTCCTTTGCTGTTGATGCACAAATTTTATTATATTTTGAATTAGGCCATTCTGTTGGCTTCCTACGCTGTGCAGGCCCTCTATGGTGACCAAGCACAACATCAACAGCAGCAGCAGCAGGCCGAACAATTAGACTTGGCCAAGCTGTTGCCGGTGTCGGTGCTGCAGCAATATGAGCTGACGGCCGACATGTGGGAGGAGAAGATCCGCAGCTGGTGGGCCAATAACAGCGGACTGTCCAAGGAGGAGGCGGAGGAGGAGTTCCTGTGCGTTGCTGAAGAGTTGGACATGTACGGCACCCAGTACTACCCGATCAGGGTACTTTTTCTTACACAGGGTACAAGTCTTTGATCAGGCTAAATTTTTTGATCAGTTTACGAATCTCTGTTTGGGAAAAGATTTTTTGATCAGGTTGTGGTCTTGTATAGGGTATGTGATCAGAGTACGTGAAATGTACGGTTTTATCAGCATTTATTCTAAACTCTAAAATCAATAAAAACCATATTTGCTTATCAAAAATAGGGATCCCACCCATCTCAAGCATTACAAAGTTTAAAGTCCTAAATATGTTTGGACAAATATTAAGAAAGTTTATTACCACAAAAAACCGAAAACTCTGAAAACCCAAATTTTGGCAGTTTATCAAATAAACTTCTCGGAATACTAGCATAAGTATTGTCAAATTTAGAATCAAAAGGACGCCGAGCTGCTGTTGGGTGTGTCCGCGTACGTTTTGAATTTCTAATAAATTTTCTTTTTTTTTGTTGAAATTTTGCACTACACATAAAAATGCTGGAAATGAATTGTTCTCAGCCTTGGAGTGGGCATCTTCGAAACGGACAACAAGCTGAGCCCCCGTCCGTTCTTCCCCTGGACCGAGATCAAATGCATTTCGTTCAAGCACAAAATGTTCACCATTTACACGGCGGACAAGAGCAAAATCAAGTTCCGGGCCCAGGACATGTCCATCAACCAAGCAAGCATTTTTTATTTATTTAAGCGGAGATTTCCAAGGTTATCCCATCATTCGGTTGAGCAATTTTGAGGGAAAAAATAGCTTTGAGTTATTAGAATTGTAAAATTATTAATTTGCATAAGAAATTTTGCCGTCCCGTTCCAGTCACTGCTCGACCTTTGTGTAGGCACGCACAACCTCTACCTGCGCAGACGTCAGCCCGACCTGCTCGAGGTGCAGCAAATGAAGCTGCAGGCGGACGAGCAGCGCAGGCGTCGAATGGTGGGAGATGTGATCCATAAAAATGATCAGTGCCATGATGCTCTGATCAAAAATCACTGTCCCCGATCCCCGTTTTTTAAAAAGTCGCGTCCCCGAATCGGGTTATCCGCTGCAATCCTGGGTGTAGTCCGGCGTGCCAAGGCGCGCCAAAAACAAATCACAATTTTGTTAATGAAATGTGTAAAATGAGTTCAATTCTTTGTTATGTTTAGAATTTATTTTATTGCTTAATTATTAATAAAAATAATGTGATTTTAGGATACGAAACCCGATCCTATGCTATTTAATTTCAATTCCTTAGTTTAGAAATCCCTATCAAACTCCCGTCATGACTTTTTAATTTCCGGTCAATGACATGACAAGCTGACTTTGTTTTTCGGCTATTGAAAATGACCTCAGGCCTTCCGGTCATCGAAACACTGGTTATAAGCTCTAATCAATGGTAAAGACTTGGCTCGTGACTTGATGAATTTCGATTAATTTAAAAATGAAATTCGATAATTTAATTTAATTTTCAACATTTTTAGGAAGAACAGACGCGTTTGCATCGTGAGCGTGAACAGCGCGCGCAGGCAGAGCAAGAGCGGGACCGATACCGCGTGGAACTGAACCATCTGTCAGAGCAGTTAAGCGCCATGCAGGTGACCGAATGCAAAAGAATCAACCCTTTTATATAATTATTTCAAACAACTTTTATTTTAAATTAAAAAATGATTTTTAAACGCTTTCAGAGCGTCATTAAAAGTGCCGAGGAGACGCAAGTGTTGATCGCGGAACGCGCACGTCTCTCAGAACAAGAGGCCATTGAGCAGGCCCGACGCGCCAGTGAGGCGGAGGCCGAAGCGCAACGGGCCAAATTGTCCCAGCTGAGGGTTGGCCAAATATAAAAATGTTTCTTTCAAATAAAAAATTACAAATTATATTTGCTCCGAAACGGCAATAGCGGCTAATCACTTTTTAAATAAAATGAAAATTTAGGCAGAGGAGACCAAAATTGTGTTGGAACGAAAAATGCGCGAGGCCGAAATGGTCGCACAAAGACTGGCACTTCAACAACAACAGAAACAACAACAGCAGCAACAACAACAACAACAGAATAATACCAATGGCATATCGGCAGCAACAATTGTGCAACAACAACAACAACAGGTGTTGGTTGTGTTGTAAATTTGATCGGGCCTCTGGCAACAAAATCCAGAATTTCAGAAAAAATCCCACCGACAATTACGTAAGTATCAGGGATGTCGTCCGTTATGTGTTCCGTATTCCGTGAAATTCCGTATTTTTAGTCTGTCCGTATTCGTGTTCCGCATTTTTTTGGCATTCCGTAATTCCGTGTTCAGTATTTTTTTTGACACGGACGACATCCCTGGTAAATATCTAGGTCCGAAGTATCCGGTCAATTGAATTTAAAAAATTCGTTGATAGATATTTTTGATTTTTACTTTCTTTTGGCATCATCCCGTGCCATAGACTTTTAGTGTTTGTTAATTTTAGATCAATTAATAGGATTAAACTTGACCGGATCTTTCAGATCAAAAACTCTTTTTGGATCAACGAAATCACTGGCCGAATAATTTGTCTAATACAGATGCCGCAGCCACCTCCGTACCAAGAAGCGGTTGAGAGGCAGCCGATGGTCGTAAATGGTGGGGCCATGCCGTCTAACAGACCAACAACGGCACAATCGCCGAAGAACGGGATGGCATCAAACAATTTGGTGGACAATTTGTGTTAGGCGCCATTTTTGAAACCTCCGATTTGCAAAAAAAAGTTTTCGATTTTTGAATATGTTCTCATGATCCATCTTTCTGATAGATCCATTTATTATATACTAGGGATGTGCCGTTCTCATTTTTAAATACGGAATTTTTTCATTAAAAAATAAAAATGATACACCCGGCCGGCATACTTAAATTTTTGGTCGAGTTGCCATCACTAGGTGGTGGCATTTTTAATTCCGTCTTTTTCCAAATTAAAAAATAAATAATAATTTCTTTAAATTTTTAAAAATAAGTCGCCGATTTGTTTGCAAATTTTGGTTTAGAAAAATGATGGATATTTCCGTTAAGCAACAACTACAGCAATTGTACACTGGCAGTCAATATGAACTGGCCACAACAATGCCCGAATCGCGAACTTCAATTGCTGCCGAGCTGCAACACATTTATGCCGAGTTGGAGATGTCCAGGTTGGGCAAAACTTTCGTAAATTTAATTAAACATATAATTCTTTTACAACAGAAGTGAGTACAACGAGCGGAATCATTCGTTGCGCGAGCGTTTGGTCAACTTCCGTGCCGAGTTGGAATTGTTGAAGCGAGAGGGCACCGACACGGAGAACGATCGGCTGTTTGCCCAGAAAATGATGGCCGGCCACGGCTTCGACAAGTTTTCCACGCTGAGAAAGGTGACAAACTTTTCTAAGAAAATCTATCGAATAAATATATATTTAAAAAGACAATTTTAGCCTTTTTGAACATTTAAAAATAGAATTTTAAAAAAATTTTTAGTCAAATTCAGCCGTTTGGCTGAGAACATTGCATCGCAGTTGACTAAAAAAGTAATATGTGTTCGTTTTTCAGTTTGGTCTTTTTAAATGTGTGTTTTTGAACATTTTTAAAGCAATTATGAAAATTCCACAAATCTTAATACTATTTAAATTCGAGTTTTGTTTGGGTGACAAATAGTGTAGAGCGGGATCGGGCTTTTAAGAAGAACCCGGGATTGGGATTAATAAGCTGGCATTTTATAAGGAGAAAAATGATTCAAATCCCGGTCCTAACTATGTGTTTGTTGTGTATTTAACTTTTAATTTGAATATGTCGCAATTATTTGCTGTTTGCTATTTTTGTATTAATTATAATATAGAATCAATTTACATTTTTTCTAATTTACAGAGCATCATCGGGTCGCCAAAATCACGCGTGAAAGTGTTTGATGAATTGGCTCCAACGAATTAATTATGATAATAAATCGCTTCCGATCGAAGGTCGAATGTAGGGTTGTTGGCGGCCGGTTTTAAACCGGGGGTACCGGTTCATTTTGATGAAATTTATTAACAAAATTCCAAAAATTTTCCCGGCGGCGCCTTTCGGCATCGCCGGACTGCTTCCATTTCTAAAAATTAAAAAAAAATACCAAATAAAATTTCACGATGAATAATGTTTCTTTAAGCTTTGCAATTGGACACAGCTTAAAAATGTTATGATCTAATAAAATAATCAAAAAATAGCCATTTTTGGCTTTTTTGGCCATAACTTTGTTGAGCGGCTTTGACCAACCGATAATTTCTGTTTACAGATCGCTTCTAAATGCTTTTTTTGCATATGATTTGACCAAATTGTAAAAACATTCGACCTTCGAGGACTAATCCACCTTCGGAGCGGTCGCAGAAAAATATAGGTTATATATTTTTTATTATTTTCTTTGAAACATTTTTAAATTTACGCAAAATATTTGAATTGTGGCGTACTTTTGGAATTTGCTTTTGTGCCTTTTGGGAGTCGTCCAACTGGGCGCCAGAGACCTTTGAATTAGAGATGGGTAAAATAAAAATTGCGGGAACGGGAACTGGAATTAAAAAGTGCGGGACGGGAGCGGGAATCCCGCACTTTTCCCGCGGGAATCCCGTTCCCGCCCATCTCTACTTTAAACTGCAATAACTCTTCTTGGAACCAACCAACCTAAACAAATTTCGTACCAATCAAATGTTGGGTAGATTTTGTATTCAAATCAAATGTTGTGATTAAATCCTTTCTTATAAACGAAAATTACTAAAAATCTATGGTTTTTGCTCTTCACACCATAACTTTTTAAAGGGTTGTATGATCGTTTAATCTAAATAATAGCTTCTAAACATATAAAGCTTTCGATTGGTAACAAATTTTATTGGTTGGTTTCAAGAAGATTATGGCACCTTAAACGACGGCTGGCGCCCAGTTGCTGCACCAATCGTGCCTTTTGTATCAGAAGTTCTAAAATTGCTTCAATTATATTTCTTGCCATTACAACATTTAATGATAAACATTCCTTTTATCTGTACACATTATGCCAATCCTTTTCGCCACATTCAATTTTGTTTTAATTGCCATAAACAGATAATATAATTTAAATTTGAGATCATCAAATGGGCAATAAAAAATCGAAATATCCGGAAGTAAATGTGTTGTAGTGGTTAGTCGTTGAACTGACAAGTGAGCACAGTTTTTTGGACTTTATGCATAGAAATTTATTTTTTTAAATTTTTTAAAAATTAATAACACTTGATAGAATTAGAAATTATTCATTCTAGCACCCACAGCATTATTGATGAAAAATTAGTGTACGCTTGGGATAGCCGTTTGTTTAAATGGCTGACCTACACTTGACAGAATTAGAAATTATTCATTCTAGCACCCACAGCATTATTGATGAAAAATTAGTGTACACTTGGGACAGTTCCATGGAAAGCGATAGCCGTTTGTTTAAATGGCTGACCTACACTTGACAGAATTAGAAATTATTCATTCTAGCACCCACAGCATTATTGATGAAAAATTAGTGTACACTTGGGACAGTTCCATGGAAAGCGATAACCGTTTGTTTAAATGGCTGACCTACACTTGACAGAATTAGAAATTATTCATTCTAGCACCCACAGCATTATTGATGAAAAATTAGTGTACACTTGGGACAGTTCCATGGAAAGCGATAACCGTTTGTTTAAATGGCTGACCTACACTTGACAGAATTAGAAATTATTCATTCTAGCACCCACAGCATTATTGATGAAAAATTAGTGTACACTTGGGACAGTTCCATGGAAAGCGATAACCGTTTGTTTAAATGGCTGACCTACACTTGACAGAATTAGAAATTATTCATTCTAGCACCCACAGCATTATTGATGAAAAATTTGTGTACGCTTGGGACAGTTCCATGGAAAGAGATAGCCGTTTGTTTAAATAGCTGACCTACACTTGACAGAATTAGAAATTATTCATTCTAGCACCAACAGCATTATTGATGAAAAATTAGTGTACGCTTGGGACAGTTCCATGGAAAGAGATAGCCGTTTGTTTAAATGGCTGACCTACACTTGACAGAATTAGAAATTATTCATTCTAGCACCCACAGCATTAATGATGAAAAATTAGTGTACGCTTAGGACAGTTCCATGGAAAGCGATAGCCGTTTGTTTAAATGGCTGACCTACACTTGACAGAATTAGAAATTATTCATTCTAGCACCCACAGCATTATTGATGAAAAATTAGTGTACGCTTAGGACAGTTCCATGGAAAGCGATAGCCGTTTGTTTAAATGGATGACCTACACTTGACAGAATTAGAAATTATTCATTCTAGCACCCACAGCATTAATGATGAAAAATTAGTGTACGATTGGGACAGTTCCATGGAAAGAGATAGCCGTTTGTTTAAATGGATGACCTACACTTGACAGAATTAGAAATTATTCATTCTAGCATCCACAGCATTAATGATGAAAAATTAGTGTACGCTTAGGACAGTTCCATGGAAAGCGATAGCCGTTTGTTTAAATGGCTGACCTACACTTGACAGAATAGAAATTATTCATTCTAGCACCCACAGCATTATTGATGAAAAATTTGTGTACGCTTAGGACAGTTCCATGGAAAGCGATAGCCGTTTGTTTAAATGGCTGACCTACACTTGACAGAATTAGAAATTATTCATTCTAGCACCCACAGCATTAATGATGAAAAATTAGTGTACGCTTAGGACAGTTCCATGGAAAGCGATAGCCGTTTGTTTAAATGGCTGACCTACACTTGACAGAATTAGAAATTATTCATTCTAAACTGAGTATTTCCTAGGCGGAAAGAAAAGTCCGCAGGAAGCGGTTTTCACCTGTAAACTTCAGCAATGGCACCAACACCAGCGGAACAAAAATTCGGGAAGGTCGGCAAAGGACCGGGACCATTCGCCGCAGGAATGTTGTGGGATTCGTGGGCTGAACGCTTCGAATTCTTCATCAAACTGCGAGGAGTAACCGACGAAAGTATGAAAAAGCTTTTGCTTTTTACAGAATTGGGCCCGATTTACGAGGAACTGAGACAAATGGCACAACCAGACGACGTTCGCAACATGAATTTCGACGAAATTCTGGCACTAATGGCAGAAAGGTTTGGCGAAACAAAAACAGTTGCAGCTAAGCGACATGAACTGTTCTCGGCGATGCAAAAATCCAATCAATCGATTCGGGATTTTTCGATCCAACTTCGGAGCCTCATTGCGAAAGCCGAGTGGAGCCAGGACAGTGTTGACATGTGCCTGAGTGCTCTGTTCATTAATGGCATCGCCAGCGACGCCATCCGCGCTGAACTGATCAAGAAAGGCGACAAGAATTTGAAGTTCAAGGACGCAGTAGAGACCGCCGTCTTACTTGAACAGTCTGAACTGGACGCCCATGCCATCGGAAGCGGGCCAGTTGCAGAAGTCGCAAAGGTTTGCCATCAGCCAAAAAGGGAGGGATGGAGCAAACCCAAAGCGAAAGACCAAACCGGAGTCTGTCATCGATGTGGCGTTGCTGGGCATTGGGCTAGGAATTGCTCACACGCCAACGATACGTGCAATAAATGTGGGAAGAAGGGTCACTGGGCAAAAGAGTGCAGAGCCAACTCGACAGGCCAAAGCTGGAGAGCAGCTAGGGGCCGAGGTCAGAGCTCAGGAGGAGCCAGAACCGAGAGGAAAGTGAACCAGATCAGAGCCTGGAAGGCCAGCATTGGTTCAGCTGAAGTGTCGAGTGTGGTGAAAAAAGCAAACGTGAAGGCCGTGACCATCCCCACAAGACTGATCGAAATGGAGGTGCACAAGGGAACAGCAAAGTTCGAATTGGATACAGGGGCCGACGTCTCGCTGATCAATGAAAGAGATTGGCAGCGCATTGGGAAGCCGAAGCTGGAACAAAGTCCAGGCTTACTGGCCTACGGTGAGGTGCCCATTAAGGATGTTCTTGGGACGGCCGAGGTGCAAGTGGCTTACAATGGACGACGAACGTCTGCAAAAATGTATGTGATCGGTGGCCAGAAAAAGAACTTGTGTGGACGGGATGTCATCAAGGGATTGAACATCGACCTGAACAAGGAGTTTGGCATCGAGTCAATACATAAGGTAATGGCGACACCGGAAGTTGAGGCGGTACTTAAGAAGTACCCGGACGTCTTCAAAGACGGGCTGGGACGGTGCACTAAGCAGGTCTCACTGAGGTTCAAAGACGGAGTGCAGCCAAAATACTTCAAACCGCGGCCAGTTCCATTCGCATTACGACAAACGGTGGAAAAGGCACTGGAGAGATGGCAAAGCGAGGGAGTGTTGACCCCGGTAACGAATTCCGAATGGGCTACTCCGCTCGTGATCG
Source organism: Globodera pallida (assembly GCA_020449905.1). Classification (NCBI taxonomy): domain Eukaryota; kingdom Metazoa; phylum Nematoda; class Chromadorea; order Rhabditida; family Heteroderidae; genus Globodera; species Globodera pallida. The sequence continues at coordinate 336,742 of JAIXHY010000013.1, forward strand.
TCCCAAAACCAAGTGGGGAAGTTCGATTGTGTTGCGACTATAAGGTAACAGTCAATCCGTGGCTGGACATACACCAGTACCCCTTACCACGGGCTGAGGATCTGTTTACTACTCTCAATGGCGGACAACGGTTTTCCAAGCTGGATCTGAAGGAAGCCTATTTGCAACTTCTTTTGGACGAACAGTCAAAGAAGTGCTTGACAATCAGCACGCACAAAGGGCTCTTCCAGTTTGAGCGAATGTCATATGGAGTTGCGTCAGCGCCGGCAATTTTCCAACAAACAATGGAGGAAATTTTGCAAGGAATTGAAGGAGTCGCAGTATATCTGGACGACATCCTGATTACGGCGACAAACGATACGGATCACTTGAAGCGGCTGGACAAGGTCCTTCAGCGCTTGCAACAGCACGGCCTGCGAGTCAAGAAGGAGAAATGTGCTTTCATGCAGGAGAAGATTGAATACTTGGGACATATTGTGGACAAAGATGGAATCCACACATCACCTGAAAAGGTTGAAGCAATTGTCAAAATGCCAGCGCCGACAAATCTGAAGGAGCTGCAATCATTCTTAGGCATGGTGAACTACTACGGGAAGTACGTTCCAGCCATGGCCACGGTAGCTGAACCGTTGAATGAGTTGCGCCGGACGGAGACCAAGTGGCATTGGGGAAAAGAACAGCAAGATGCTTTCAGACGAATCAAGGAAATGCTTCGGTCAAATGAGCTGCTGGTTCATTACAATCCCGACAGGCCTGTGTACTTGGCAGCGGACGCCTCCGACTACGGAGTTGGAGCAGTTCTCTTTCACAAGGACGGCAAAATGGGCAAAGTTGGAGTCATTGCGTAAGCGTCACGGACCTTGAGTTCCGCAGAAAGGAACTACGCACAAATCGAGAAAGAAGGTCGAGCAATCATATTCGGTGTGGAGAAATTCAACCAGTATCTCTACGGTCGTCACTTCACCCTTCAGACGGATCATGAACCGTTGAAGCGGATTTTCGGACCAAAGGGAGAAATTCCGGTTGTCGCCGCGCGAAGATTGCATCGGTGGAGCCTGATCTTGATGAGTTATGACTTCGTGATTGAATATTGCCCGACAAATCAATTCGGAAATGCCGATGTGCTTTCGCGATTGCCGTGTCCGGAAGAAGCGTCGATCCATCAAATCGGAATGGAAGTGAGCGAAATCCAGGAGCAGTCCATGGAGTCATTGCCTGTGACGGCCAAAGCCATTTCAGAGGAAATTGGCAAGGACAAAGTGCTGTCCGCGGTCAAAGGATTTCTGGAGCAGGCGTGGCCGCAGAAAATCGAGGACGACGCGCTGAAGCCGTACAAAGTTGTCAGGAATGATCTGGAGCTGAGGAAAGGGTGCATCATGTTTGGAGTGAGGACGGTGATCCCACAAAGGTTCCGAAAGAAGGTTTTGGACCTTATACATGCAACGCATCCTGGGATCGTCCGAATGAAGGCACTGGCCAGGCAGAAAGTCTGGTGGCCAGGGATCGACAAGGACATCGAGAACATCCGGAAAAGCTGCAAAACCTGCCAAACCAACGCGCCGGAAGAGCGGAAAGTTCCTCTGCACCCATGGGAAGTGCCAGAGAGAGAATGGCAGCGGCTTCACATTGATTTCTGTGGGCCGTTTTGGGGAAGCATGTGGCTGATCATTGTCGACGCCAAGACAAAATGGCCAGAAATTGTGAAGATGAGAAGTACATCTGCTGAAGCGACCATTGAAGCAGTCCGACAGGTGTTTGGGACACACGGACTGCCAGAGCAAATCGTGAGCGACAATGGGCCACAATTCACGTCGGCTGATTGGGAAGAATACTGCCGGACGCGAGGCATTGTCCGCACACTCACGCCGCCATACCATCCACAGAGTAATGGAGAAGCGGAGAGAATGGTCCAAAGCTTCAAGCAGGGAATGAAGCTGATGAAAGATGAGGGAGCAAGAGCTGAAGTAGCGTTGCATCAATTCCTGCTGCGGTACAGAGTCACTCCGCATGCAGCGACAGGAAAATCGCCAGCCGAACTACTGGTTGGACGGAAATTGAGAACTCTGCTGGACCTGGTCACTCCAATTCCCGAGCCAAAAAGGTCGGGGAAGGAGGAGCAACAATCCAAATACGCAGAACGGACAAAGCGGAATTTTGATCGGAATAAGAGGGAGAAATCGTTGGAAATTGGCCAGCGAATCTACGCCAGAAACTATCGAGAAGGACCAAATTGGCTCCAAGGTCAAATTCTGAAGAAAGTCGGGACCGCCCTGTTCCGAGTCCGAACAAGCCGAGGAGTCTGGACGCGTCACCTAGACCAGCTGAAGCCGGACGTGTCGTACGAAGGACCCGAACAGCTGGAAGACGAGTCAGAGGACGACTCCGTTGCTGCCGACAGTCTGATCGGAGACGCGCCGCCGCGCAATGATCCGGATCTTCAGGAACCTCTGGGCGAGGAACCTGAGAAAGTCCAAGTCCGACAAGAGGCAACACCACCGCTGCGCCGATCGAACCGAAACCGGAAGCCAACGCGCGTGTTCGACCCGAGCGGCGAGAAGGCCAAGAATTAGTGGGGAGGAGTTGTGGTGTATGCAGTGATTATGTTTAAAGTGATTATGGCATTCTGCCTATTTCCAGAACCTTCTCACTGTATGACATTTGATCCCCTCAAATGTTCCTCCTCACTATTTGTCTTCTCACTTCGGTATCTTGGCATCCACCAATTGACATCCAATTCTGTTCCAATTATTTATTGTGCACCCCACATATTTATTGATTGTTGTTCGTCAAGTAAATATAATTCCCCAAACTGTTGGCTCGGACACAACAGGACAGTTCCATGGAAAGCGATAGCCGTTTGTTTAAATGGCTGACCTACACTTGACAGAATTAGAAATTATTCATTCTAGCACCCACAGCATTATTGATGAAAAATTAGTGTACACTTGGGACAGTTCCATGGAAAGCGATAACCGTTTGTTTAAATGGCTGACCTACACTTGACAGAATTAGAAATTATTCATTCTAGCACCCACAGCATTATTGATGAAAAATTAGTGTACACTTGGGACAGTTCCATGGAAAGCGATAACCGTTTGTTTAAATGGCTGACCTACACTTGACAGAATTAGAAATTATTCATTCTAGCACCCACAGCATTATTGATGAAAAATTAGTGTACACTTGGGACAGTTCCATGGAAAGCGATAGCCGTTTGTTTAAATGGCTGACCTACACTTGACAGAATTAGAAATTATTCATTCTAGCACCCACAGCATTATTGATGAAAAATTAGTGTACACTTGGGACAGTTCCATGGAAAGCGATAGCCGTTTGTTTAAATGGCTGACCTACACTTGACAGAATTAGAAATTATTCATTCAAGCACCCACAGCATTATTGATGAAAAATTAGTGTACGATTGGGACAGTTCCATGGAAAGAGATAGCCGTTTGTTTAAATGGCTGACCTACACTTGACAGAATTAGAAATTATTCATTCTAGCACCCACAGCATTATTGATGAAAAATTAGTGTACGCTTGGGACAGTTCCATGGAAAGCGATAGCCGTTTGTTTAAATGGCTGACCTACACTTGACAGAATTAGAAATTATTCATTCTAGCACCCACAGCATTATTGATGAAAAATTAGTGTACACTTGGGACAGTTCCATGGAAAGCGATA